>CAWUFW010000506.1:828726-1393726 GCA_963921515.1 Calotriton arnoldi | reverse complement strand
AAGGCAGTTGTGCTGCAAAGACAGCTGGAGTTTCGGGACTTCGCTTGGGTCAAGTTTAAAGCGCCAGAACTGCCTGTAGCGAGTCTTCCATGCGCTCTAAAGTTTGCTGCTAAAATAACATAGCGATCTGCACACTCTGTTAGCTATCATCACCATTCAAACGGCCGGTTCTCTAGGCCCCTAACCCTTGCACAGACACACTCGAAAGAGTTATTGTATCTCATGGTTTTCATGCAGTTAGTCAATCGAGGTAATACTAAACTGTTTAGGTCAGAAAAAAATCTACCCTTGGGATACTTTATCGTAATTAATTATCCCTGGTACTTTACACTCTATCACCTCTCACCAAACCAGCTCACTCATCACTTTATATTGACCCCCGTTTCCACTAAGGATCGATGCCACACCTGTATGTCATTAAAAAAACATTCTCAATACTTTATTCATAAAAAATCAGCATATCCACATCAGAACAGTTATTGAATTTCATATAGGTCACAAAGTGACACTCATAGGAACAATTTTTATCAGAAAGTAAGAAAATACTTAAACAATAATTCATAGTATATCGACTAAAAGAGACAATGTTATTCCTCATTTAAAAATGTGTAATCATAGACAAAACATCAGAAAAAAACAAACAGGGAGAACACAAAAGACAAACACATCTGTCTTTACAAGCACTAATCCTATCCTGAAGTCTTGCAAAGAACATGTGGTATTCGAAAAGTACATTAATGTGAGAACCAAAGTGCCCCTACAATATCGTCAATGACATTTCGTATACATCTTTCTGCTCACCTTCCCCATTACGAATAGATAATCGATCAATACTCTTGTTGACACAAAGATCATGAATCAGAACTCCTTGATTAAGGCCACAAACACAATAAAAGGGTCAGTCAAGGTCTCAATAAATTATTCCCTTGCTCAACCCATGGTAGCTGGCAACGAGCAGGCAAGCTTAACTTAGGAGACAGGTGTGTAAAGCATTTAAAAACACCAATACATTAAATAAGTAAGACACAAAGCACAATAAAATATCAACACCATTTTATAAAAATGGGTTATATTTTTATGAATAAATAGACACGAAAACTGCAACTAAAATCATGGATCGTAGAGTCTCTTCACAGTCTGTGATTTCCAACCACATCAAAGGCAGCCAAGGGTGTTGATGTCATTGTAGCTGACAGCCTGAGCCCTAATCAAGTTACTCATTGCCAGCAATACATTCACCACAATTATTTCCAAAACAGGATGACAGACTTTATTGCAGAATATATGTTTCTTTAATTAAGTACAGACCAATGGCATCGTGGTGCAGGTGGGATGGAGACGAGCAGCAGCTTACTGTTTCAAACCACAGGTCCACATTTCACTGCAGGCAGCGAACCTGTCCTCCCTTTCAAGGGGGGACAGGGAACCCCCACAGACCGATGCAGTATGTGACTGCCTGGGGGACGGACCTTGGGGAAGGGACTCCTTACCTCCAGGGAGGTGCCTTGGAGTCCTTGGGATTCTCCAAACCTTTGTCCTAAGGGCACCTTCAGGTGGTGTATTAATTGTGCGCCATCACACTGTGCATTGCAATCAGTGCAGCTCCTGCAGTGTTCGCCACCTTGTGTAGTACGGCGAAGGTGCATAGGCAACCCCATGAAAATGAGGAAATGCCCCTTTCCTGTGGTGCTGGTTCACATTTTGTGCCGGCGCGATCAGTGTTATAGAAGGAGTTGCACAAGCATCTGCAGCCCCTTCTGTAAGTCTATAGTGCCCGGGAGGTGGAAAAAGAGCACACAAGTGACTTTAGCGCACACAGGCATTTTGTGTAAATTGGCCTCTGGTCGATGACTCTGTGCTGTCCCTATTATTGTCAGGTTGCTCAAACTCCTTAATAATTTTTGGTATGAAGGATTTAAATATCTCCTCTTCTCTGATCGGAAAATAAATACCAAATGCCCAAGACATTTGGAGCTTAAATATTGACTCCTTTTACACCATTTGGGAGTTTTCTTTGAAACTTTCCCAAATTATTATTGTCCTGCATCGTGTCGAAACTCTTGGTGGTAAAATTATTTATTCAGGCGTGTACACATAATTAATTCAATGGCAAGCAGAGTCAAAAGGAAAGTTTGTTTTAATTCAATGCTATTTTCTTCTTCTTTTTGGCAGAGCAGGCGCCACTTCAGTTGTTGTTCTGGATCACGTGGAATTAAACCTTCACAAAACTCTTCAAAACTAGAATAAAGGAAAAACCTGAAGATTCAGGACCCAAATGTGTATCAAAAGTGCAAAGTGTTTATTATCACCATCAATTTTGCATTAAAGGAGTAAATCAAATGACTTATGAGTCGAACGGGTATCAGAGGTGCTAAGCAGGTATCAAAGGTACCCAGTAATTAAGAATGGAGTTAAGCAGGATTCAAAATAATCAATTTGGGGTCAAAGCAAACCAGGCTGATCAAAGGAACATGTGGTAGCAAAAGAAGCAAGTTCTTATAAAAACAGTCAAGCAGGTATCAAAGGCACCAAGTGAGCATCTGTAAAGTCAAGTGGGTATCAATGGAACCAAGTGAGCATCACTAGAGCCAAGTGGATATCAAAGGAACCTAGTGAGCATCACTGGAGCCAAGTGGATATCAAAGGAACCCAGTGAGCATCACTGGAGCCAAGTGGGTATCAAAGGAACTAAGTGAGCCTCACTGGAGCCAAGTGGTTATCCAAGGACTAAAGTGAGCATCACTGGAGCCAAGGGGGTATCAAAGGAACTAAGTGAGCCTCACTGGAGCCAAGTGGTTATCCAAGGACTAAAGTGAGCATCACTGGAGCCAAGGGGGTATCAGAGGAACTAAGTGAGCATCACTGGAGCCAAGGGAGTATCAGAGGAACTAAGTGAGCATCACTGGAGCCAAGTGGATATAAAAGGAACCAAGTGAGCATCATTAGAGCCAAGTGGGTATCAAAGGAACCAAGTGAACATCACTGGAGACTAGTGGGTATCAAAGGAACCAAGTGAGCATCACTGGAGCCAAGTGGGTATCAAAGGAACCAAGTGAGCATCACTAGAGCCAAGTAGGTATGGTTGGAACCACGTGAGCACCATTAGGGCCAAGTGGGTATCCAAGGAACCAAGTGAGCATCACTGGAGCCAGTGGTATCAAAGGAACCAAGTGAGCATCACTAGAGCCAAGTGGGCATCAAAGGAACCAAGCGAGCATCATAGAGCCAAGCGGGTATCAAAGGAACCAAGTGAGCCTCACTAGAGCCAAGTGGGTATCAAAGGAACCAAGTGAGCGTCACTAGAGCCAAGTGGGTATCAAAGGAACCAAGTGAGCATCACTGGAGCCGAGTGGGTATCAAAGGAACCAAGTGAGCGTCACTGGAGCCAAGTGGGTATCAAAGGAACCAAGTGAGCGTCACTGGAGCCAAGTGGGTATCAAAGGAACCAAGTGAGCGTCACTAGAGCCAAGTGGGTATCAAAGGAACCAAGTGAGCGTCACTAGAGCCAAGTGGGTATCAAAGGAATCAGGTGGATATCAAAGGAACCAAGTGAGCATCACTAGAGCCAAGTGCGTATCAAAGGAACCAAGTGAGCGTCACTAGAGCCAAGTGGGTATCAAAGGAACCAAGTGAGCGACACTAGAGCCAAGTGGATACCAAAGGAACCAAGTGAGCATCACTAGAGCCGAGTGGGTATCAAAGGAACCAAGTGAGCGTCACTAGAGCCAAGTGGGTATCAAAGGAATCAGGTGGATATCAAAGGAGCCCAGTATATATCAGTTCAATAAAGCTCTTAATAGTGGTTCTAAGCCAAGTGGGTATTGAGTGCACCTACTGGGAGCAAAGGTGGTATCGAAGGAACCAAGTGGTTATCAATGGAACAAGCAGAAGTAGCCAGTGATTATTATGGAAGGTAATTAAAGGGGCTATTAAAAGAATGCAGTAGCTATCAAAAGAAATGGTTTTCAAAAGAGTCATGTGGATATCAATAAACTCAGATGGGAACCGAGTGGGGCCATAGAGGAATAAAAAAACAACAACGGGTATCAAAGGTGGGCATCAACAGAAGCAAGGCAACATCGATGAAGTGAGTAATTATCAGAGAAGTCAATTTAGAAGTGGAATCCAAATGAGTCAGGCAAAGATCAAACTAGTCAAAGTTAATCAGCAGAGTCTTTGGGTAACAAATAAACCAAATGGGTGTCAACTGAGTCAAGGGGGTATTCAAAAGAGCCAGGAGGGTATTCAACAAGTGTTTGTAAAACGAGTCACGTATCAAATGAGTTTCACAAGTACCGAAGGTACTAAGCTGGTGCCCAAGGAGTCAAGTGAGTGTTAAAAGCTCCATGCAGATAAGAAAGGAGTAAAGTGGGTATCAAATGAGGACTATTAGAGGAATCACATATATTAAAACAAAAAACATTTACCAAAGGAGTGTCAAAGAAAATAGGTGGGTACCAAAGGAACCAAGTTGGTACCAAATAAAAGCAAGTGGGACTCTGAGAAGTGAAGTGGGTATCAAAGAAAAGTAGAATGTCCAAGGAGCCAAGTAGGTATGAGAGGAGTCAGCTAGGTATAAAAGGGGCCAAGGGGTATGGAATGAGTCAACTGAATATCAGGGAGACCATGAGGTTCTTACAGGAGTCAAATGGGTATCAAAGCAATCAAGGGAGCAGCAGAGAAGGCAAGAGGGTATGACAAGAATCAAGGGGGCATCAAAGAATCAATGAAGTAAGTGGGTGTTGAGGGGTTTAAGCGGCTATCCAAGAAGTCATATAGGTGTACAATAGGCCGGGCGAAGTTTAAATTACGCCGATGTAATTTGGGGAATTTCGGGTTATGCTTGTTATGTGAAATTCCCAAAATTACGTCATTATGCCACTTCGCGTAATTACGAACCAGACACGGTAAATGTTCGATTTGCTGTAAAAGTTTAACACAAAACGCACAGGAACAAACAGAATGCTAGCGGCTGTTGTTCATAGTGCTTTTGTTTTTTGAACTATTTTTGTAAAGTGAAATGCCTTCTTGCATCAAAAGTTCACACAAAGTTACATTTTGCATTCAAATTTATAAAACATTTGAATTTTGAAAAGTTATGCTTAATTTCACATAATTTTGCCAAAATGTTGCATAATTATGCGTAAGCAAATTACACAAATTTTGCACACCCCTAGATGTAGAGAAAGAAAGTAGTATAGGGAGGCAGTGTGGGAAGGGACCGAGCTGGGTTTGACTTGCAAACCCATTCCCAAAGAGATTTTACCTGTAAAATAGGGTCTGATCCTGCGCCCGAATAATCTGAGAGCAGCGACACTGGCCCAGTTGTGATCTGAGAGAGCAGTAGCCCACCTGGCTCTTAATTGACACCATCTTTGGGACTTACAGCAAAATCTTCAGAGTAGGGACGTTGCAAGAGACCTTACACCAGTGCTTAATTTGAGCCGGTGGTTTCCGGTGCCCGGCACAGCTACCTAGTTGCCAGCACCGGGGCTTATGACAGTCTGCCACATGGTGGCGCTGTCTGGCTAATTTAGGTATGAGCACAACAACAGCCGTTTATTAAATTTACATTTGCAATGACTAATATCTGCCTCCCAAGCCATTCTTATAGCTTTGGGGGCCTGGAATAGTATGAATTATCACACTTGTAAGAGTGTGATGGTTAGTAGCTGTGTTTGTACTGTCATTGGCAGCTGGCAGGGGCAATATGTGGTGCAAGCTGCTGTGGCCCCCCGATAAGAGCTCCTGCACTTATTCTTTTACAAATTAAGCACTGCCTTACAGTGGACACAGGCGGTGCTTTGGTGCCTTTCAGAATGAGCGATGGGTCAAGCAAGCTCTAATCGCGGTAGCTTGTCCCTGCGGGCAGGGCCCTTTGTTACACTACAGGCAGGGCCCTTTGTTGTACTACTTGTTTGAATCCCAGCCTGGTTGCCTGCCCTTTCATCTTTACATGTTCTGAGATGTTAGCGGTGAAGTTTCCAGGCAGGATCTGCCCCTCTGCGGTTTGATTGGCAGTACTGTGACATTTTATCTGCCTCTCCCATTGGCCCAGAAGCAAACAAGTAAAGCAAACTTTCCCAGAGATGGAATGTGCTATATGTCTATTCAAGAAGGTTAATCACCGTCTCCATCTGAATGAACCCGGACTGTAGGTATTCAGGGGAGATGAATAGACCCTGGCTGGGTCTCTTTTAACCCTTTGCTGGCTATAAAACGTTAAGATTTGTGCTTTGAAGTGGATATTTTACTTGGCAACTCCCCAACATGTACGTTTCATGAACTTGCCATCCAGGGTCGTAAGTATCATTAGTGCAGCAGGTGCAGTGGCACCCGGTCAGCGCCCTGTGGGTTTAGGAAGATACTGAATCCTAATTATAGCTGTATTTTGATACCCACCCAGGAGCACAGGGACCCATTTCCCTCGCTTGGCTACAACTCACAAAGGCATTTGCAGGAGTAGCTGCAGGTTAAGACAGCAGACACAGCACTTACAGCTGCCAAGCATTCACAAAAAGGAAACCAAGCAGCTGGGAATCATTTATGGCCAAGAGTGTGTAGAAATCTGCAGTAGTAAACCCAGTGGTCGAAGTGGGGGAAAAAAAGTAGGGGAACTGTGTGCAGAGATTCAGAGGGCGGGAATAACCCGAGGATTGGGTCAGTGGGTGGAGTCGGAGGTGTTGCCAGAAAGAGCAAATCATTCTAATTTTTAATATTTGTTTGGCATTTCACTACCCAGTTACAGCTTATTATGTTATTTAATTCAACTAATGGATACACGTTTATTTAAGGTTTAATATGAGCTATTGACATTAAAATACATTCACAAAGTTGGATTTGTTTCCAATCACAGAATGTCCCAAATACTCTTAAAAGTGGAAGCACAAGCCATTTGTCTCCGAGCCATGGAGTTTCTGTCATCAGCACGTCTCCCTTTTTCCACAAGAACAGTTCAAACATGAATGGCAAAATATCCTAGTTTGCAAATGTTTTCTATATAATTATGGCTCTGCAATATTTGCCACATAATGCATCATCTGCTGCATATTTTGACGATTTTAACTAATAAATTGTTTGTAGCTCCTACAGATCAAAAGTTACTATAAAATGTGACTTGTGTTTTTGTGAAGCAGACAGCCCTTTGCAAAGGTTGACTGATCACCTTTCTCGCTGCTGCATTTGTATGTTAACCTGGGGCTAATAAGGCAAAATCTTTTCAGAGACTTAGCATGTGGAAAAATGTCAAAATAATTAAGCATCAGAAAATATACCGCATTACACTGCAGCCTTTTTTTTGCTGCATAATTTAGTCAACACTGCTGCATAATTTTGCCCTCTATTGCTGCATAATTCCAGTGGCTCCAAAGCAGGCAACACATGTTAAAAGTGCTTGTGCATGAAGCAGAGGGACTGAAGTTTGTAAACTTAGTTTGGTGTGTGTGCAAATCCTGCATTGCCGACCCCTGGTGAGTTGCAGCTACTACTGCTGAAACAAGGCCAATGGAGGTACCAATGGGTGAGGCGGACTGGCCTCAAGGGCCGGGCCGGCTTTAGCGCTGGTAGAGCCCTGTGCGACAATGTTTGTTGATAGCCCCCAATGACTCCCTCAACCATGGATTCCCTCACTATCACCCTTTAACAGTGCCCCTCAAGTCTACATACCCACACTCTCGCTCAGATGAATTTAATTTGATTTACAGCGCCACTGATACCAGTGTAGGGTGTCAGAGCACTTTACATCACACACATTACACAGAGACAATCAATCATATGTGTGTAAAGAACTGTATAGGAAATGTTACATAAGACAAAGGACTACAAGGTGTAGTAGTCACATGATAACCATACTAGTAGGCAGTATAGTTTAATAGTGATTGGTCTGGAGAAACACAAACTCTGAATTTAGAACGTAATACCATGGTTGGGGGTTCTCTTTAATAACCAGAATTGATTTCTATCCAAATTAACCCTTTTTTGCAACATTAGGATAATCAAAGACGGGGGAAAAAACCATAACACTCTAATTTATACCTTGCAGTTTGCATGTCGCTCTTAGATGACAGTTACTAGCTCACTGTTCTATGTTAGGATTTTGACTTATAAACTAAAAGTAACAGAAGGATCTCACTGACAAAAGCAGTAACCCACTGACTTATTTACATTATGTGCACTTTGTGATCTGCATGGTACATGTTCTTTGCAGAAGGCACATTAACCCTCTGAGCTACCTTTCCATGAGTCAAAACTTCCACTTGACAACACTCCATCTCTCTCTAGCAAGAACATTAATCACCAGAGTTATCATGATATTTTTATTGTTTCCGAAAATTACTGGAGGCCAGGAAGGAGGCAGCAAGTGCTTTTAAAACCATAATATACTTGCATACACAACGCCCCCACCCAAAGTCAGCGCCCGGTGCGGTCACACCGGTCGCACCGCCCTAGAGCCGGCCCTTCTCAAGGGTCCTGTGACCTCAGTGACAGAGTCGCTGTCGCTCTAGGGTGTGCTGCTTCATAGGCCTGACTGCAAAGACTGGAGGTCAACTTCAGTATGGAGTGTGGTGGACAGGCCTTCAAGGTTAACCCACACCTGCCACCACTAGGGTCCACCTGACGGTGCTAAGACACCAGTGCTTCTAAGGTCTTGCGGGGCCTTCTAAGGTCTAGCTTGGGAATATGCTCCCTCAGGAGAGTGGTCTGGTGGACTGGTCATGAAGGCTGAACCTGTTTCCCCAGTCTAAATTCGGCAGCTCTGACCATAGTGCCAACTCCTCTCACCCACTGAACACCATACTGCCCACTGAGAGAAGCTCGCACTGCCTTCAACTACAACCCAAATGTGCCCCGCTATAAACACCTGGATGCGACTCAATTAAAATTATGCACTAGACAAGAGCAGTATGCTGCCTGAAAAAAAAAAAAAAGTAACAACATCCTGGAAAAAGCAAACACTCAAGGGAATGCAAGATTAAGTAAAGCATGTGAAATGTAAGTAGGAACAACATGGTTACCATAACGCTTTTACACTCACTATTCAGAAATCCGTGAGTGTTTTTGCCTGAGAAGTTAAGGCCATGAGTACAGGGCCCAGAAGGGACCCGTTTAAATGTCCATTGCTTATATCCTTACAAAACGTAAGCAGCATGGTTTAAAAAGACCACATCCGTGAACACAGAGCCGCTGTACACAATTAGTTTTCCAATCCACCCATCAGTCAGGCATTGCAGTACCTCCAGGAATGGTGCACTTCCCCACCCAGGGAAAACAATGTTGTTCAAAGAAAGACGAGAAAAACAAAAGTAGCGCTTCACTGGCAAACAGTGTAAAGTGGCGCTAATGTGTTTGGTTGTGAATAAAATCAATCTGGCCACTTTGCGACCACTCTGTCTGGCTTAATTTAGTTATTTTTCACATTTTTAACTTTTTATTTCTCTCCATCCCAAGGCTGCACTTTGGAATAGAAAAATGTCTGAAAAAGACGACATTTCCAGCAAAAGTGTTTTTCTTTTTGGATCCATTTCACGGAGCAACAAATAAACGAAAGGAGAGGAAAAAGGGAGTAATAACTGTATCTTGAAGTCACTGTTTTCAGTAAGTGAGGAGGAGCAAGACAGAAGGAGAGGGAGGAAGAGTAAGAAAAGGGGAGGGAGGGGGGCAGCTGCCAGCAGCAGAGCAGGAGAAGTGGACACTGTCCTTGTCTTCTTTGGGCAAGAAGGAGAAGAGAGTCCTTTTCCTTCTCTGCCCACCGCCAGTCCCCGAACGCCAAGCCTTATCTATACGCCTTGGCTATTTCTGCCGTCCTGGGACGCGTGTTTAAAATAAAAAAGTAGGGAAACGGTATATATTACATTAAAGAATTAGGGGCACGCCCTGACGATCCCACCCACTTCGACCACTGAGTAAACCCCATGCAAAGAGTGATGGAAGTGGGACCGTCGAGGCAGATTTGCCTTGTAAGTTTGTGAACGCCCCAAAACTTGAGAGTTTGAGGGTTTTCACAAGTTCCGATACAACCGTGGGTTTTAGTTCAGCAAAGAGCTGGGCTGACTCGGATTCCAAGATAGGGGAAGGGATTTCTCCATGTGGAAAATTATTTTTTTCTGTAAGGAAAAAATGAATACAAATGTGGTTTAGATATCTGCATTTTGGAAATAGTATTTATTAAAAAATCAAGATTTGTTAGACAGAGTTTTAATGAATTAGGGATGAATCGGGGAGAGGAGTTGGCCTAACGGCTAGGGCCGTCGACCTCGAATCTGGGGAACTGGGTTCGAGTCTTGGCAATGACGCTGAACAACCTGTGATTCTGGGCAAATCACTTAATCTCCCCGTGCCTAACAAAAATGAATGTGTCCTCATGTAGCGCAACTGGTGCTATGTAAAGCGCTCTGATACCCAATACCTTCGCGTCAAGTTCGCGCTATATAAAACTCCGTAAAATAAATGAATTAGGGATAATAAAAAATCTGCACCCATAAGGCACGTTACGTCTACAAGTGCAGGGGACCCAGATTACCCTGATGCCAGATTCAGGGGAGTGGCTAACATTAGTGCAGCAGGTGCAGTGACACTGGAGCCCAGGCATGTGATGTGACCCAATTGTGGTTGTCTTTTATTACCAAACCAGCGGACCGGGCAAGGTGGGGGGCATTTTGTTTTCTTGCAACAGTGCCCCCGGCGTCATTTCTATGCTGGTGGCTGGATTGGTATATTGAGAATGTGGGGGAGATCCTACTGGGCTGTTACAATACGGCCCATTCTGCTGCTGCAGAGGACTAATGATTCTGGGTTGTTTAACAGAATTGTGCAGCATTTGGCTCCAGTTTTCAAAATTTGCTTTGAGGAGGAAACTCAGTCTACCAAATATGTTGCAGGAAGTCAGACCAGCTGGTTGTGCTTGGTTGTTTCAATCTGGGACTCAAATTTCAGCATTTCCTGAGGTCGCTCTTGATCCACTCCTAATCACTTCCTTCAGGCTTTTGTACTGAAGCCCCTGTACCATGTGACCTGGACCAATTCTAAGGTGGGAAAACTGATGTGCAGTTTGGGAAACATCTCCCTGATTCCTGACACTGTGGCAAGGACATCCAAAAATAAGCTCTCATCAGACAGTCAAAGACAGGTGTCAGAAATTGGTGAGATCCATTGTAGAAATTTGGGTGTAACCTGAAGGTCACAGGTTTGAATCATGTGGGGTCGACTCATCCTTTCATCCTTCTGATTCGATAAAATTAGTATCCTTGAGTTAGGTAATAACTGACACTTGTTAATCGTGCATAAAAACTCATAAATAGTAGTGTGCTATATAAGTATAGTAATTGGCGTATCTCTATGCACCTCCTCCACTTTTGAGTGGAGACACTGAAAAATGTCTATTTTTGGGATGCGCAAAAATATGGGGAAGATTAAACGGTTAGTATTCCACCAAATATAACAATGGTGGACGATGGGGTTACCCCGGTGCTGCAGAGCTGCCAGCGAATGTGGCCAGAAAAAGTGAGCCCTCGTTCAGCTTACACCTGCCAGTCACTGGACACTCGCAGGGTCTGGGGGCTTAGTGGACTAATGCGTCCACTGTAAGGGCCTGTGTTTGACCTCATGTCAACAGGTTTAAATCCTGGCAGGTCCACTTGGCCTTTCATTCTTCTGAGGTCGATAAAATAATACCATTGAGTTGGGTAACAATAAACATCTGTTATTCAGTGCCAAGATACCCTTCTAGGACAGCGTGTGCTTTACAAATATATGTTATGGTATGTTTTTGCATTGAAAGCTCAAGGGAGGGATCCTGTCAATGCACACAGGGTCTGGGAAGGTCTGCATGCCCCGGAAGTTCTGCAGGTGACCTTTGAGAAAGGTAGCATGAACTGCAAGAGAATCTGAGAAAGGCAGTGCGGCTGTTGAAACGCGTTACCGTTGTTTTTCTGCCAATAAGTCGTGTTTGTGAGCGAATTCGAGCGTGCTGGAGTCTGTCTGTATTTGAAGGCAGGCGTGTGTAGTGTATATATATATATATAGATATATATATATATATATATATATATATATATATATATATAAAGGTGGGTGGACAAAATATCGAAAACACAAATATCGTCGGACACAATATCGTGTCAAAAATATCGAGGACAAGAATATCGTGAAGGTCATTTCTTATGGGTAAGTAAAGTTTTACTATATATAACTCCACATATATGTACTTTGACGATATATATATCTTCAAGGTATGTAGATCTGGAGTTAAGAATAGTAAATTTATACCTATCTATTTGCACTTACCTACTCGATATTCTTGTCCTCGATATTTTGGACACGATATTCTGTCCACACGATATTTTGTGTTCGATATTCTGTCAGTGAACCATATATAAAAGCTCCAAAGTTTGCCCACCTGGCAAAGACGCACTCCACATCCGTCTATTTAGCTACAAGCCTTTATTAAGGTGAAAACAGGATCAGCATGCCGATCTGCAAATACAGCGTACATATCGTTTTACGCCTGACGCGTTTCTGTGCTTCTTGCACGTCTTCAGAGGCGCAACAGTCCGGTGTGCAATACTGACACACCTTCCCACTTAAAAATTTAACGCCCTCCAATGGGCTGCTCCAATGAGCCCGCGTTGAATTGTGGGACTTGTAGTGTTGTCAATGAAATTCTTCCCATATTGGTGCACTACAATACTGCTGTTGCAACATTTCATTCTAAGCCCTCAGATGGGCCTCAGCATGCGGGTCCTCCTTATAGATCCTGCAGAGATGTCCCACAAAGAAGCTCCGTTTGATACGCGGCTCCGTGGCCCCCAAGTCTTATAGGGTGGTGCGTCTTCCGCGGCTGGGCTGCCGCGTGAAAATAAAAGCTCGCCCACCTGGTAAAGACGCACTCCACATCCGTCTTTTTAGCTACAAGCCTTTATTAAGGTGAAAATAGGATCAGCATGCTGATCTGCAATTACAGCGTACATGTCGTTTTACGCCTGGCGCGTTTCTGTGCTTCTTGCACGTCTTCAGAGGCGCGACAGTCCGGTGTGCACTTCGAAACGCATCAGGCATCCATGGCACATTGAACTGCTTAAAGTTATCGTTGTGCCGGCGGATTGTATACCATAAAGGCTCTTCATGAGCATGTTGCCGTTCGAGTGCTCCTTATACATTGGGTACTTTGGAGCTTGGATATATATATATATATATTAATATATATATATATAGATGAATATATATATTTTTTTTCACTAAAAAAAAACTGTTAAAAAGTGAGTGATAGCTCTGGTTCAAATGCGTAAAACCACTGAAATTCGCCAGTTATGGTTCAAGGAGCATGCAAAGCACACCATAACTAATGCTTCCTGCCATGTTTTAATCTTGCTAAACTGGCTTTTTTTCTGTGTTTTCTTCAAATCACTGTTTTGAGCATGGCATGCAACCACCACCCTAGTGCATAAGGGAGCTGGCTTACGGGCCACTAGCTGGTCATCAGTCCTATTGTCAGAAGAAATATCCATCACTCTAGTAAGAAAGTGCAGCTAACTAGCAATGTCACAATACCTCCACGGAAAATGTTGTCTGATCCTTCTGGTGTGAATGTAAATCATGGTGAGAGTGCTCACTAATTAGGGACCTCATGTCCTGGCCCTGGAGTTCTCGGCAGCCATATGAATTACCCTATGACAGTACTTAATTTGTGAGAAAAAAAAGTCCCAGGGCCCTTGTCGGAAGGCCACTGCAGCTTGCACCACCCCATTGCCCCTTCCAGCACTGTCAATGACAGCTCCATCACAACTAACCATCACACTCCTACAGGTGTGACAATTCAGACTTTAAATATACATTAAAAATGACTAATACATGCCACCCACTCTAGTCTTATAGCTTAGGGTGTGGAGAGGTGTGGTGCAGCGGCCAGGGCAGCTGACTTCGGAGCACGGGGCTCACGGTTCGATCCCCGGTTCCGGCGGCAGCTCAGCTCAGCACCATGTGACTCTGGGCAATAGCTCACTTAATTTCCACGACGGCCCCCAGCGCCTTGAGACCCGTAAGGGTGAGTAGTTCGCGCTTTACAAATACGGATTTACATTTAGGGTGGCAGGCATTAGTGATTTTAATGTATATTTAATTATTAAACAACTGTTCCTCACAAAATTATACAAACGCCACCACCATGTGGCAGACTGTTATAAGAGCCGGTGTTGACAATAAAGTGCCGGTGCCGAGCCCCGCAAGCCACTGGCTGAAATTAAGCACAGGCTATGATGATCTGCAATGAGATGGTGCAATTCAAAGTGATGGGCTATTGATAAAAAACTAATAACACTAATTGTGACTGCGGCGTTGCCGGTGTTTATACTTTAAAGTTACCTGGCTTTCCATGCCCTACATCCTCAGCTGAGGAAGCAAATGAAGTACACATGTTATTGACATGGCTGTATCTTCACTCTCCTTGCTTCCCAACAACAATGTACCACAAATACACGTTTGTAGTACATTTGTGGATTGGAGTTAGACTAGTATATTATTGTGATTTCAGATACTCGAATGTGTTCTAGGCTACTGCTCCAATTTTCAGGGGAAGCATGGAAATACCCCTACATGGGCCCTGATTACAAATGCAATAAATCCAGGAGGAATTCTGCCACCTGCAATTCTTAGTGTCTCTAGGCATGGAATTATCAGGTCTGCAAACTCTGGCCCAGAGAAACCGGATCTATCTCTGACAGAGTCAGGACAGGGGCAGCAGCACAATCCGGATGCCACTGGACCCCCACAGCACCACAGGGGAGCAGACAATGGTCACCCCTGGACATGCCTAAAGCTTTCTCTGACCTTGCCAGCACACCACCCCCTACACCTCACACCAGCCCAGCTGCTGACACTTTCTGCTTGCTCAGAGCAGAGGGAGAATGTCAGGAATTTTCTCTGATGAAGCAGGGAATAGCTCCCAGATAGGAACCCACTGTTACTGGGTCCATATAGCAATTTCACATTCCATGGAGAAAACTCATAATCACCAGAATTTTGTGCCGGGATACTTACAGGAATCTGATATTCTAGGCCCTATGATATCCTCCACCAAATTCTGGTACACTCCTAATGAGTGCCTAGGTGTTTTGTGCTTTCATTCAGATTTCTACCCCTACCTTGTTGCAGGAGAGGATGTGGCGTTATGGCCAGAGCTGTCTACTATGGAACTGGGGAACCAGGTTCGAGTCTCAGTGTCGGCTCAACATCCTGTGATTCTGGGCAAATCACCTTTGGGTCGCGTTCGTGCTATATAAAAACTGCAACAAAAAAAAAGAGACAAAAGCCTCGCCCCTGCAATTGCGCTTTCAATTATGTGATGGGAGGGAAATGACGCATCATCTGCTGTGTGCTTCCTCCCCACGAGGTTGCTTGTAAACACATGAGGGCACCTTCCCGCTGACCGCGGTCCTTTAACTGAAAGCTGCATGATTCTTGGGCACCATCCTCCATATTCTGGCCAACCAGACGCTGCACGCTTGGCATCCATCCTGCGAATCGGTGATAGTTGCAGACTCTATTTACTAATGATCTGCAGCCCCACCTTCTCGTCACTCTCTCAATGTCCGATTTTTAATCTGCTTGGACATCTTTTCTTGCCATCAGAATATACAGCACCGCTGCAACAGGGACTGGGCTCACATCCCCTTCAGGAACCTTAGTACCTTAATGAGTGCTTATGGATAGGCATTTTTTGCGTCTCAGGCATATTCAATTAAGTCCTGATGATGATCCCCATATTGTAAAGAGGAATCGAAACGTTGTCGACAAATAGTACCATGATTACTGCAAATGTTTTTAAGTTATTATAGCATTGTTACTCTAAACTGACACATGACATAACCTGTTTATTATTTCTACAGTCACTAGGAAATGTCTGAGCTTTGACATTTTAATTTCTTGTTTTTTCTTGTTGTTCCCCACTTTTAATTTTTTCTGTGTGTGTTATATGATTGACTAAATACATGTATGTATCCATTTTGGTCTCCTGACAAAGAATGTTTTATTCTTCTATGGTTTATATTTAATAATATTCCGCAGTAAGGAACTCCTTGTTCCTTTATGAAAATATCATCTTTGTTGATGGCCACAGAAGTTCTAACCATTTACATAAATAAGCACGCCAGTTGCAGGGATGAGCCTTTGTGACCTGCAGACCAAGGAAAGATGATGCAGGCAGGGTATGTCGGGTGATATTAGACACGCCCACTTCAGTACATCCTAAAACTATGAGGAAAAATAGAAGAGAAATCATTTTCAGGGCACACCTGGCAAAAGCTAGTAACTAATTAAAGTCAACGTTAACTTATAAATTATGAAAACAAACTAACGACAAAAGAGATCATTGGTGCCTTAATGGAAGATCCTCTACAGTACAGGATTGTTGGTATTTTAGGCAATAAGACACATCTGACCCCTCCAGCGTTTCCTGACTTTTTCAGTCAACCAAGCATCGCCTGATGGGACTAATAGACCCATACCTCTAATGAGGAAAAAAACACTGCAAATCCCAGAATGCAAAGCGTTTCCATGTTAGAAAACAAATTGTGATTTATATGTTTGGTTTCCAGAGGAGCTTATGTACCATAGTTTACTATCAGGAGTGGAAGTAGGTGAGCCGCTCAAGCCTAGAGCCAGGTGGATGTACTCAGAAAGGGATGCCTTGCTAGTATTTTTTCAAATAGTTTGTTGTGAGCGTGACCTTCTTGAAAAGTAATTAGCATTATGTCCTGATCCAAGAACTTTTACAGCACTCTACAGGGTCCTGGTGGGCAAACAATCTGAAATGCTGCCACATAAGGTAATGAAAAATGCAAAAAGCATGCAAAGTGCTTGCTCTGTGTATGGGTCTGCCAGAAGGTAAGGTCTGCACGCCACTTGTGTCATGTGGACTCTGTTGGCTCTCCCGGACCTTTGTAATTGCTATCTCTGGGGGTGTTTAGCCTCTCCTGAAATCCGTCTCTTTGTTACCTTACGGGAAGCAGGTGATAAACTTTAAAATAGAGTCCCCTGCCTTCCCTAAAGTGTAACGTTTTTTCGAGAAAGACTTCTTGTTTCAAGTAGGTCTAAACATGAATTAAATATATTTATTTAACGCAGGATACTGATGTAGCGCCTCAAAGAATCAAAGGCAAAACATTAAACTATAATGTCAAATGGGAAAGAGATACCCCTCTAGTGATAGAACTACGGAATGTGAAAACAAGGAATCTGGAATCAATCCCAGCTTCCCTGGTTGACCTAATTGTGTGATCCTAGGCAATATCCTTATTTCATCATGTCTCCCTTTCCTTCATCAGTCCCATTTGAAAGCACCTTCAAAGGCACCAGTTCAGGATGTGTGTTGTATATTCCTCGCTTATAAGTATTTAATAGACTAAAATACATGGGAGCCTGCAATCCACGTATAACAGCAAGTCTATAACTTTCTTATTACAGGCAACTTGTAAACTCTCAGAAATGACATATCCGCTCAGCTGTAATAACTTATTACAGTTGAGTACTGATGCAGCAATGCCTGCTGGAGTGAATGTCAGGTCACGGAGTATAAGTAAAGCTGTACTTTTAAGAATCGAAAGTAAAACATGTCTTTTCCTGACCATTGTAAGTTGATATGCCTATAAACACCCTCTCTCTTTCATAGGAAAGAACACAATACCAAGGATTTAAGTAGTTTGTGGGCAGGGTTATGGTGTGACTAACTATTATAAGGAAATATAAGGAATAAAGTGCCCCCTGCCATAAATAAAAAGGATATTGCAAGTCACCGCGGAGTGGCCCTTTAAAGGAACTCAGCAAACACTCATCATTCTGTAGCTCACTTCGCCACCCCAGTTCAGACCCAGCTATATGCAAATCAGTCTTGACCCTGTGCCTCATGGGAACAGTCCTGCACCAACTGCCAAGCCAGGCCTTCCCTGGACCGGAAACAAGCATCCTGGGGCTGGTTTCGGGGTAACACCCCTCATCAGCCAGGCTAGCTTGAATACAGTGGCAAAGTGAGCAAGGGACCCACGTCTGGGCATACCCTGCCAACTTAGGGCGAATAAAGCAAACACAAGGAGATGATGGACGAGGCGCTGAAACTTTTCAGACACTCACCCACTGTCAGGGTCTAGCCGCCGGTTGCGCACTGACTGCAAGCAGCCGGGTGAACCAGGAAGTAACCCGACCCTCGCAAACTACATTTCCCAGCAAGCAACGCGAGAGCCACGCCCCACGTGACTCGGACGCAGCGCCGGGTACCAGTTATAGGGCAGCTGGGAGATCGAACGCTGGCGATTATCCTGGCGGATTCCCGTAGCAGCATTTCCTAGGATTACAGGACCAAAGGCGGTAAGAGTGCGTCCTGCACTTTCAGGACCGTCTTCCTCGTATTTGCGGAGGCTGGTGTGGTCGTTACCACACTATCGCGCCCACTCACTCCTCTGTTGGTCGAGATACGCATTCGGCGATCTCTTGCAGAGGCGCAACAGCGCCTTGGTGTTTTCCTGAGAGCCTCCTCGCTCCTCTGTTGGCGGAGACAACGCGCCTGCCGCGGTCTCGTACAGAGGAGCGCCTGGCGTATTTCAGGGGCATAGCCGCCCTGATACTCCCTGTTGGAGAGACCAGTGTCCTGCTGAGGTCTCATGCGGGGAGGTATTGAAGTTCCTATCCGACCGGACCAGGCAGTCCAGTGTGAGTAAACTAACCAATATGATCTGAGTAGCTACTTCTTCTCAACAGGGCTGTACTTTGAACCCTCATCTTGGAACTGCCTTAGTAGTTCAGACACTGTTGGGGGCAGACACAGTGATACTGTACCACCGATATTGTTTGTGGAACATTGTTAGCTTTCTTATGCCAAACAGGAATTTCCCTCAGTGATGCGTATTACTAAGCAGGAGGCTAATAATCAACTGAGGGTTGTGGATCTTACAGAGGTTCAGACAGTAACCTGAGAACAGTTTTACGAGAGTGGCTTGGGGTATTGTGATACCTGAACAAACCGAAGCCCATTCCAATTTGGGCTAATACAAGACAGCGATTGTACCTTGGCCTTTTGTTATTTCTTCACGTTTGGTTGTTCTTTATTTCTCATTTCCTAGGAGAGAGGGACAATAGAGGTTGTGCAGAAACACTCTGCCTTGCAAACCAGGCAAATGCACATGTAACCTTGGGTAGGTGTGGGGAAAATCTTCTCTCTTGTTAGCAGAGTAACAAATGCTATGTTGGTGTAGGAATTGCTTCCAATGTTTGTTCTCTCTTCTTATTAGTTTCGTGCTGGAAGCTTACAACCACCCTCTTCTCTCTTCTGGTATCGTTCCCTCACTCTCTTATTTTACAGGTAGTGTGTACAAACCTTTTAGTTGTTTATGTAGCAATGCTTCCTCTAGCTGTGTTACCAGAACAATAACCCGAATACTTACGGTGTGTTTATTGTGTCATCCTCAGGTCTCCCTCACGCTGTTCGTACCCTTTCCTTCCCCCGCTTGACTATCTCACCAGTCCATGTGTATTTATATTCTGGACTTGGGGCAGTCGAGAGGTGGACCCCCTTGAGCATCAGCACAATCCCGAGGATTCTGGCAGGAGGAACCTGACAGAATAATCGGCCCACGAATTGTATTCCTCCTGGTTGTGCTGGTGTCAAGGATGGCCACCTTGGAGGATGTCATAGTGGCATTGGCTCTGGTACAAACGGAGCTCGCTGCCTCACGTAATGAAACAGCGGCCCTACAAGCTAGGGTAGAAAGGATGCATAGAAACCCTTTTGATGCTGGGGGGACATTACACCCGGCACCTCTTCCAGTGGTGGTAGAAATGCCGTCACAGGTACCATTAGCCCCGCCCGAGAGGTTTTATGGGGATATCAAGAAGGTACAGGTGTTTATGACTCAAGCTCTGCTCCACTTTACCTGCAAGCCAAAGATGTTTACAACCAACCAGGCACGGGTGGCTTTCCTGATCTCATATCTGGGTGGCGAGGCAGCGCAGTGGGCAGTCCCCATAGTAAGGTGAGATGACCCCTTGCTCTATGACTGGGACGAGTTTAGGGTGGAATTCGAGAAGACGTTCGATCATCGGGCAGAGACCTTCTCAGCAGACAGGGACCTGTTAGAGCTCAGACAGGGTAGCTCAGATCTGATCAGTTACCTTAACAACTTTGGAAGACTGGTGGCAGAGACAGACTGGCCTGAATCCAAACAGTCCGCCATCTTCTATCAGGGACTCAAGGATGAGCTGAAAGACGTCCTAGCCCAAATCGACCCCCAACCCCGAACGTGTGCGGCACTCATAGAGCTGACTCTGCGACTGGACTACCGACTAAGGGAGCGAAAGGGGGAACACAAACGGAAGGACAAGTATACCCCGCAGTACGATCGTGCTCATTCTATGGATCAAGGTACAACGAAGCCCGAACCGATGGAGATCGGGGCGGTGAGAGCGTCATTAACTCTCAGCGAGAGAGACCACAGACGCAAACAGGACTTATGCCTGTATTGCGGGGAAAAAGGACATTACCTCTGTGACTGTCCCATCAAACCGAAGTACGGACGTTCTCGACCAGGACAAGTGGCCGCAGTAACAGCAGAAAAAGGGGCGGAAAACTTCAAAGCTTGAGGGCACAAGAAGGGAAGCCCTCAAGCGGATGTACAATCCCTTCAGTGAACCTCTTTGCCTTCATGGAATCAGAACATTTCTTTATTTCTCTGGATATTGGAATCAATCAGGAACAAAGACAAATAAGGGCAATGGTGGATTCTGGGGCAATGAGGTGTTTCATGGACAGAAAGGAAGCGCAGAGACTAGGGGTGCAGCTCATCCACAAACAAACCCCTGAACTGGTGTACGCCGTTGATGGCAAGGAGCTGGAATCGGGACCGATCAGTTACATCACACCTGAATACAAACTTACCTACGAAGGGTACCACCATGAATGGTTATCCTTCAATATCATTCAAGCCCCTCAGTACGGAGTGATATTGGGCCTTCCCTGGTTGCAAAAACATGAACCCACCATAGACTGGACCAACAAGACGTTGCACATGCAATCTACCTATTGCCAGAACCAATGTAACCAGCTGCTCACCAGTCCGTCCAAAGCTTTGGCCGCCAGACAGCATATTGCGAAGGCGGCAGAAACGAACGTGGTTCTACCTACGTGCTACAAGAAATATACAGACGTATTCAGCGACACCAAGGCAGAGGAGCTCCCCCCACACAGGTACTATGATTGCCGGATTGACTTGGTTCCGGGAGCTGTGGTTCCATGCGGCAGAATATATGCTCTTACAGCACCCGAGAACCTACACCTGCGGACGTATCTGGACAAACATCTTGCCTTAGGGTTCATTCACCCTTCCAGGTCTCCTGCTGCTTCTCCCCTCTTTTTCATCCCGAAGGCTAATGGGGATCTGAGGTGTTGCATAGATTACAGAGCATTGAACACTATCACCGTCAAGAATCAATACCCGCCTCCAATGATTCCGGTCCTTCTAGAACAGGTGAAGGCAGCGGTCATCTATACCAAACTGGACCTTAGAGGGCCGTACCATCTGGTCCGGATGCGCGAAGGCGATGAATGGAAGACAGCCTTCAAAACGTGGTATGGGTTATTTGAGTACCTTGTTATGCCGTTCGGGCTATGCAACGCCCCCGCGGCCTTCCAGTTTTTCCTCAACGAAGTCCTCAAGGACTTTCTGGACCACTTCGTTGTGGTATATATCGATGATATTTTGATATATTCCTCTAACGAAGAAGAACATGTTATACATGTAGGCCGCGTTCTACATGCAGTACGTGAACACCGACTGTTTTGTAAAATCACCAAATGTGAGTTTCACATGACCTCCGTGGAGTTCTTAGGGGTCATGCTCACCCCGTCAGGTCAAGTCATGGCTGAAAGGAAAGTTCAAGCAATCATCGAATGGCCACGCCCCCAGAACGTAAAAGACATCCAAAGTCTACTGGGTTTTGCCAACTTCTACAGGAGGTTCATTCGTCAGTTCTCCGACTTGGTAGCACCCCTGAACATATTGACACGGAAAAAGACGCCTTTTCTCTGGACAGAAGAAGCACAGACGGCGTTTGATCTCCTCAAAAAGGCCTTTACATCGGCCCCGGTTCTCATGCATGCCAACCCTGAGATACCCTTCATAGTAGAAGCAGACGCATCCGAAGTAGCGGTAGGAGCAGTGCTGTCCCAAAGACCCGAGACAACGGGATATCTCCACCCCATCGCATTCATGTCCAGGAAACTCAATCCCGCCGAGCAGAACTACACTATAGCCGAGAAGGAGTTACTAGCTATAAGGGACGCATTTCTGGAGTGGAGACACTGGTTGTTGGGGGCGTCACATCAGGTGACCGTTTACTCGGATCATCGCAACCTCCAGTTCATGCGAGCCGCACGACATCTCACTCCACGCCAACTCCGTTGGATGCTGTTCTTCGCTGAGTACCACTTCATTGTCACCTTCCGACCCGGCAAAGACAACAAAAAAGCAGACGCTCTTACGAGGCAAGAAAACCCTACGCATCAACCCGTTGCTATTGAAAGAGCAATCATAGAACCTAGTAGAGTACTATGTACCATACAAACGGACGATTTTCTGCAGAAAACCAGACAAGGGATACAGTCCTTTACCTGGAGAAACTGGCTAAAATTCCACCCAGAATGGCAAATGCGCCAAGGCCTCCCCATGAAAGACCAACAGGTGTTAGTCCCTACTAGGGACTTACGAAGAACTGTGTTCACCTGGTGTCACGATCTTCCGTGCGCAGGACACACTGGAGGGAAGAAAACCCTGGAGAAGGTATTACGACAGTTTTGGTGGCCGACAGTCCACCCGGATATCCTCTCATGTGTGAAAAGCTGTTCCACATGCGCCCAGATGAAGACCGACCACAGCCAAGCTCAAGGGCTTCTCCAGCCTTTGCCCACACCAAAAACCCTGTGGGAAAGGTTCTCTGTGGACTTTATTGTAGGTTTGCCCAAGGACCAGGGATGCACCGCGATTGTGGTGGTCGTTGACTACTTGTCAAAGATGGGACATTTTATCGCGTGCAAACAAGTACCCTCTGCAGGACATTTGGCACGATTGCTATTGACTAACATAGTCCGACTTCATGGCCTTCCCAAGGTAATCGTTTCCGATAGAGGGGCCCAATTCACTGCTCTCTTTTGGAAAACCTGGTGCTCCGAATTACAGATAGCATCTTCACTTTCCACGAGCTTTCACCCCCAAACTGACGGCCAAACGGAGAGATTAAACCAAACCCTTAAACAGTTCCTCAGGTGTTATGTCAACAACAATACTGAAGCGTGGGTGGAGTGGTTGTGGGTAGCAGAGATAGCGTACAATAGTGCCAAACATTCCTCTACACAGCACACTCCTTTCTTTAGCACCTATGGCTTTCACCCTCGTTTCACCCCCTTAATCCTTCCCAGTGAGAACACCAAGCTTCCAGACTTACACAAGAGGTTATCACGTATCCGCAAGACCTTGCTTGAGACACGGAACAATTTGCTCCGCGCCAAGGAACGGTATAAAGCTCAGGCAGACAAACATCGTAGGCCAGGCCCTACGTACAAGAGAGGGGAGCGGGTTTGGCTGTCGACGAAGCATATTAGGTTTAAAAAACGCAGTGTCTTCAACCCTAAATTTATAGGTCCTTACAAGGTGGTCAAACACATCAATCCAGTGGCTGTAAAACTGCGGCTACCGGCTCATTTCCGAATACACCCTGTCTTCCATGTATCCCTATTGAAGCCGTCTCACTGCCCGGTGAAGAAAAAACCTGTGCCCATTTGGGTGCAACAGGATCAGGAATACGAGGTCAAGGGGATCTTGGATTCCAAATTGGTACGTCGAAAGTTATGGTACCTCGTTGCATGGAAGGGTTACGGCCCAGAGGAAAACTCGTGGGAACCTGCAGAGGCGGTACATGCGTCTCGGCTGGTGGCTAAGTTCCACAGAGAGCATCCTGGCAAGCCGAAGGGCAGTCAGTGTCCTCCGGGAGGGGGATGTCCTGTCAGGGTCTAGCCACCAGTTGCGCACTGACTGCAAGCAGTCGGGTGAACCAGGAAGTAACCCGACCCTCACAAACTACATTTCCCGGCAAGCAACGCGAGAGCCACGCCCCACGTGACTCGGACGCAGCGCCGGATACCAGTTATAGGGCAGCTGGGAGATCGAACGCTGCCGATTATCCTGGCGGATTCCCGTAGCAGCATTTCCTAGGATTACAGGACCAAAGGCGGTAAGAGTGCGTCCTGCACTTTCAGGACCGTCTTCCTCGTAGCTACTTCTTCTCAACAGGGCTGTACTTTGAACCCTCATCTTGGAACTGCCTTAGTAGTTCAGACACTGTTGGGGGCAGACACAGTGATACTGTACCACCGATATTGTTTGTGGAACATTGTTAGCTTTCTTATGCCAAACAGGAATTTCCCTCAGTGATGCGTATTACTAAGCAGGAGGCTAATAATCAACTGAGGGTTGTGGATCTTACAAAGGTTCAGACAGTAACCTGAGAACAGTTTTACGAGAGTGGCTTGGGGTATTGTGATACCTGAACAAACCGAAGCCCATTCCAATTTGGGCTAATACAAGACAGCGATTGTACCTTGGCCTTTTGTTTTTTCTTCACGTTTGGTTGTTCTTTATTTCTCATTTCCTAGGAGAGAGGGACAATAGAGGTTGTGCAGAAACACTCCACCTTGCATACCAGGCAAATCCACATGTAACCTTGGGTAGGTGTGGGGAAAATCTTCTCTCTTGTTAGCAGAGTAACAAATGCTATGTTGGTGTAGGAATTGCTTCCAATGTTTGTTCTCTCTTCTTATTAGTTTTGTGCTGGAAGTTTGCAACCACCCTCTTCTCTCTTCTGGTATCGTTCCCTCACTCTCTTATTTTACAGGTAGTGTGTACAAACCTTTTAGTTGTTTATGTAGCAATACTTCCTCTAGCTGTGTTACCAGAACAATAACCCGAATACTTCCGGTGTGTTTATTGTGTCATCCTCAGGTCTCCCTCCACGCTGTTCCTACCCTTTCCTTCCCCCGCTTGACTATCTCACCAGTCCGTGTGTATTTATATTCCGGACTTGGGGCAGTCGAGAGGTGGACACCCTTGGGCATCAGCACAATCCCGAGGATTCTGGAAGGAGGAACCTGACACCCACAGTCACAGATCTGGGTTGAATCCATCATCATTCTTTAGCTCACTTCGCCACCCCAGTTCAGACCCAGCTATATGCAAATCAGTCTTGCCCCTGTGCCTCATGGGAACAGTCCAGCCCGAACTGCCAAGCCAGGTCTTCCCTGGACCGGAAACAAGCATCCTGGGACTGGTTTCGGGGTAACACCCCTCATCAGCAAAGCTAGCTTGAATCCAGTGGTAACGTGAACAAGGGACCCACGCCTGGGCATACCCTGCCAACTTAGGACGAACAAAGCAAACACAAGGAGATGATGGATGGAGCGATGAGGGTGTTACCCTGAAACCGGTCCCAGGTTGCTTGTTTCTGGTCCAGGGAAGACCTGGCTTGGCAGTTCATGCTGGACTGTTCCCATAAGGAACAGGGTCAAGACTAATTTGCATATGGCTGGGTCTGAACTGGGGTGGCGAAGTGAGCTTAAGAATGATGATGGATTCAACCCAGATCTGTGACTGGGGCTGAGTGTTTGAAAAGTTTCAGCGCTCCGTCCATTATCTCCTTGTGTTTTCTTTGTTTGCCCTAAGTTGGCAGGGAATGCCCAGACGTGGGTCCCTTGCTCACTTAGCCACTGAAATCAAGCTAGCCTGGCTGATTAGGGGTGTTGCCCCGAAACCGGTCCCAGGATGCTTGTTTCTGGTCCAGGGAAGACCTGGCTTGGCAGTTCATGCTGGACTGTTCCCATAAGGAACAGGGTCAAGATTGATTTGCATATGGCTGGGTCTGAACTGGGGTGGCGAAGTGAGCTAAAGAACGATGATGGATTCAACCCCGATCTGTGACTGGGGGGAGTGACTGAAAAGTTTCATTGCTTCGTCCATCATCATCTCCTTGTGTTTGCATTTAAAGGAACTCGCCCTTCATCCTCGTTCCTCTATGTGGTCATGGAACTCCTTGAGGACTTGTAATGTTCTTATAATGTACGGCATGGAGTAGATTACCACGCGTATAATGGTTCTCCCTGTATTATAGCCGTCTCAGCCAAATGTAGGGTATACATGACAACAGCTTTGTCTCTTTGTTCATTAATGACAGCGTCATCAGGGCAGTGGGGCATGACAGTTTCTAAGTGTGTGTAGAAACTACCACTTCTAATAAATAAATACCGCTCAATGCAGCGATACCAACTAATGTGCTAAGAGAAACACTTTCAGATGTTTAATAAAGTTTTTTGAACTTCGAATAGTCTGCATCACATTTTTACATGACGTTTGTTACATGATTTACATGCTAAATATATTGATAATTTGGCTACTTTCAGACAATAGCTCTGAGAGTCAAGGCAGACCCCTGGCTACCTATTCATTTGCTGATTTGTCCACCTTTAATATAGCCAGGGCCACTGGAATTATGCGGCAGAAGAGGGCCAAATTATGTGGCAGGGTTGAGTAAATTATGCACCAAGAAAAGGCATCTTGTGTGGCAAAATGCGGCATATTTTGAAATAGTATTACTTTATTATTTCGTAATTTTTAAACTTGGTAACACTGTCTGGGTATTGGTTGCACCTCATCTGTACCAGTTTAATACCCAAATATAGCAATATAAGCATCTGAAAGGTGACCAGACCAGCTTTGCACATAGCCTTCCACTGCGCAGCAACACGAGTCACTGCATTTTTAATAACTTTTGAATCGTTTGAGCTAGAAACAAAAACATTTTGGGGTTAAAATCTGCAGATTATGCGGCAGATGATGGGTAATGCGGCAACTCTACAGTTATGCGAAAATCGCCCCGGCCGCACAACTCTAGGGGCCCTGAATATAGCGTTGCCTGCCAGCGATGAACTGCTCACAGTTAAAGACATGCTCATTGGATACAGAGATGTGATACATCACATTTTAAATATAGAATAAATAACAGCTCTTGGGTACGAGCAACACAGCAAATCGTGACTCTAGATGGACAGCCGCAGTGATGGCTCACTCAGTTTTTTATTTGTTTAGTCATGTTATAAGTTTTGGTAACAATGGCGCTCCGATAAGCACCTTGACAGATTGTGTTCTCTGAGCCCAACATCAATAGATGAAAGGTGGAGCCGGGCCGGTGGAGGGAGAGTCCTGGGCTCTGACCCGCAGCCGGAGGGCTGGCTGTGTATTTTGGCGGGAGAGCGCAGGAGGCAGCCATTGTGTTCGCTGCCCTCGCGGGGTCACGTTGGTTAACCGCACGTGAGTGCACCACGCCGCAGGGAAGTGATCTGCTGTCACCACAAGCAGGAGTGGTATGTGGAGCACGAGCGGATGGACAGATAAGAGGCGCACGAGGCGCTTTAAAGGGAAAGATGGAAGTGCCGGTGCTTGCTACCCCAGAGTTACTGTTTGCTCTTGAGAAGTGCCAGTAATCTCCTATTAAAAGTGTTACACCAGTGCTGAGAGGCCCGGGACTCTAATATTAAAAGTATTACACCAGTGCTCAGAAGTGTCAGTACTCTCCTATTAAAAGTATTACACCGGTGCTGAGAAGTGCCAGTACTCTCCATTTAAAAGACACCGGTGCTGAGATGTGCCAGTACTCTTCCATTAAAAGTAATACACCAGTGCTGAGAAGTGCCAGTAATCTCCTATTAAAAGTGTTACACCAGTGCTGAGAAGTGCCAGTAATCTCCTATTAAAAGTGTTACACCAGTGCTGAGAAGTGCCAATACTCTCAGATTAAAAGTGTTACACCGGTGCTGAGAAGTGCCAGTACTCTCCTATTAAAAGTATTACACTATGGGGGCGTGGCCAAGCCGTCGACCAAGATGGCCGCACGGCACTGAAGCTCCGGTGCCCGATGCCCTAACCGCAGTGGAAACAACATGATCCGATAGCGCCCCACACCGAAACTGCTGCAGAAACCCTCAGCGATCCTTCGGTGACCGACACAGAGCCGAAAAAATTCAGCGCAGGCGCCTCCGCGGCCCGTACTCAGAGTGGCATCATCGGGCGGAGCAGAGTGGAGACCCGGCCCGCCTCGGAGGCCCCGTGGTGACAGGGCCCACGGGCGAGCCTGAGGCCGTAGCAGCGGAGCTCCGCCGGGTCCCCCACCTGCCCGAGCCGTCTTGCTCAACAAGAAGAAGAGGAACGACCCAGCAGAAGGTACTGACTGACCAGAGGCACAGCGACCAGCACTGGAGGCCGGGTGAGTGCGGGCGGTGAGGCGCGGCAAGCCAGGCCCAATGTGCCAGATCACCGCCTGAGGCTCCATTTGTTTGCTGCCGGTGGCCGCTGCCCCCCGCCCCCCACCACCACGCTGCATCAAGCCTCAGCGATACCATGCAGGCCTCCAACCACTTTGGGGACAGCCGCCCCCATCGGGACAGCACGGCTCTACGCTTCCAGGCCTAGCGAGCAAGCCCGCACGGCCTAGCGCCGACACCACACCTAAACGTTGGAGCAGGCGTAGGCCTCCTAACTCCACAGCGACTTTAGGCCTGTGAGGGGAAGCCCCCCCGCACTCAACAGCAGGACTCAGACCCAGCGTGTGCAGGGCTACCAGGGAGGCCACCACCGCCACCCTTGCAACTCCGGGAGGAAGGCCCTACATCTAGGTGGGACTCCACGCAACACCGCGATTGGGTCCTCCGCCTCCTCTGCCGTGCCGAGCTGTAAGGCACGATCCTCCATCCATACCTGAGAGGGCCGGGCCCAATATTTTGCAGGAGCACGCAGATGGGAGCACCACCGTAACCCTCATTATGCCAAGAGACGACCCTGCACGGAGGCACGGACTTGTGTGATAACACGGTTCGGCCAGCGGCACACCGGTTGAGCCCGACTGGGGACTGGACCACTCTGACCCTCAGAGACACCCGTCACTGCCCCGCCGCCCCCGCTGGGAACCCGGAACGGCAACCTGTGAGGTTCTGTCTGGTGCCGCACTTCTACGCATAGCTCAGAATAAGCTCCTACAACGCTGGGGCCTGGCGCTACAGCCCAAATAGCTCCCCCTGAGAGACACATCCCTGGGCTTCCATTAGGGGCATTGCTGGGGGTTATACTTTGCAATCCATATAAGGCCCGATACAGCCGCTCCCACGCACCGCAACGATGAGTTGCGGGGACCCTAAACAACGTAAGCTAACCTTCGATAGGCAGGGCACCACTGACCGGTCCGACCATAGCCTAGAGAGAGGGGACGGGTCGGAGCACGATGAGCAACCACAAACCATGGACTGTGCCGCTGCCATAATGGTGGAACTCCGGGCGGGGTTCCGCGCAATAGACTCGAGGTTCGACTCACTAACTATCAAACTGGATAGGATGGGGGAGCGCCTGGAGGGACACAGTACCAGGCTTGATGAAATGGAAAAGCGTATCTCCACCTAGGAGGACCAGACCAGGGACACGGCACGTCGGTTGGAACGCGTGGAGCACCTGCTCAAGACTGTGGCTATTAAGAACGAAGCAAACACAAGGAGATGATGGACGGAGCGCTGAAAACTTTCAAACACTCACCTCCAGTCACAGATCTGGGTTGAATCCATCATCATTCTTTAGCTCACTCCACCACCCCAGTTCAGACCCAGCTATATGCAAATCAGTCTTGACCCTGTGCCTCATGGGAACAGTCCAGCCCGAACTGCCAAGCCATGTCTTCCCTGGACCGGAAACAAGCATCCTGGGACCGGTTTCTGGCTTACAGTCCTCATCAGCCAGGCTAGCTTGAATCCAGTGGCAAAGTGAGCAAGGGACCCACGTCTGGGCATACCCTGCCAACTTAGGGCGAACAAAGCAAACACAAGGAGATGATGGACGGGGTATGCCCAGACGTGGGTCCCTTGCTCACTTTGCCACTGGATTCAAGATAGCCTGGCTGATGACGGCTGTAAGCCAGAAACCGGTCCCAGGATGCTTGTTTCCGATCCAGGGAAGACATGGCTTGGTAGTTCGGGCTGGACTGTTCCCATGAGGCACAGGGTCAGACTGATTTGCATATGGCCATGTCTGAACTGGGGTGGCGGAGTGAGCTAAAGAATGATGATGGATTAAACCCAGATCAGTTGACTGGGGGTGAGTGTTTGCAATGTTCAAAACTCCGTCCATCATCCCCTTTGGTTTTGCTATTAAGAACGAAGACCTGGAGGCTAGGTCACGGAGAAATAACATTCGCATAATGGGCCTGGCGGAATCCACAAACATTGGACGTCCGGAACCATTTGTGGAGTCCATGCTGAGTGAACTGATTGGCGTCGAAAATCTCTCCAAGAACTTTGTAGTGGAAAGGGCACACCGCTCCCTTGGCCCGCGGCCTCCTCCATGGGCCCCCCACACCCCATCATTGCCCGCCTGCTCAATTACAGGGACCGCAACACAATTCTCCGCTTGGCCCGGGAGAATGCACCAGTGCAATACCAGGGTGCTGTACTTTCTTTCTATCCTGACCATACCATTGTGGTACAGGAGGCCCGGCGTAAATTCTTGGAAGCGAAGCGTCAGCTCCGTACAATGGGCCTGAAATATGCCATGCTCTATCCAGCCAGGCTGAAGGTGATGGTGGGCGATAAACCCCGATTTTTGGAGAACGCCGCTGACACCCTGGCCTTCTGCAAACAACACCAAAGTGCAGTTCGTAGGAGCCCGGCACACTCCTCCACACACTCCTCCCTTGACAGACAGCTGGCCGCGAGCGCCGAGCTCTTTAACACGGAATGAGGGCCCCTGCTTCCGAAGTTGCTCATCATTCAAGCTGTTCAAATGTGACACCGAACTTGAAAAGGGAAATGTGGCAGTTTCTTAAGTTATAAATGTTTCTATATCTCTAATCTGCAGACTATGCAGTTTGATCTATGGGCATCGGACGTCCAAGGCGTTGCCCGCCTCCTCTGGACGACTCTGATTAGTTTTTCCTTGAGGTTCCCCCCCCCCCCCTTTCTTGGGATAATTGGGGAGGGAGGATGTTCACAGGACCCTTGGATCCAGGTGTGGAAGGTGGGTGGGATTTGTTGTTTCTGCTCAGGATGCCGATTATTGTTTTATTGTATTGTCGATTTTTGATTTTCCCTCTATGTTTGTCCCTCCGTAGATCCCCCCCTCCACAACTCGTACAGAGGCCGGTGCACGCTGGCGATGCACATTCATACTCCCTTGTCTATGGTCATGGTCTTGGACCCCGCTGTGGATGTAAAACTCATCACCTGGAACGTAAGAGGGCTTAATAACCCCAGAAAATGTAAATTGGTGCTAGCATACCTTCGGAGGCATAATGTTAAAATAGCATTCTTGCAAGAAACTCACCTCCCATTGCAGAGGGCCCCCCATTCGCGGCCTCCTGTGGATCCCATAGATTTTTTGCAAGTTACAGTACCTGCCTCCTTATCCATCACACCCTCCCTTTCACCCACAAGGACACTATATCCGACACACAGGGGAGATATTTGCTGGTGATGGGGACATTGCTGGGCAGGACGGTTCTCTATCTCAATATTTATGCACCCAACACGGACGACCCAACCTTTTTTGGGGACCTTCACACTATGATTAATCAATATGACTATGACGCAATCTTACTTGGGGGGGACCTGAACCTCTGGCTTGACCCCAGACATGACTCCTTGAATCCGCTTTCAATCGCCAAACCCCATGCCCATCGAGTGATGCGGGACCTAATACACTCCTTGGACCTGCGCGATCTCTGGCGCACACACCACCCGGCTGTCCCAGGGTACACCTTCCACTCGGCACCGCATTCCACTCAGAAGCGTATAGACTACTGGCTCACGGACGCGCGGGGATGCCAGTGGACTAAGGGTGTCGATACGCTGCCACGTACACTGTCGGACCATGTGCTGGTGCTCCTTCATTTAAACATTGCACATTCTGCCGGATGGGAGCGCAGATGGTCCTTCCCTGCTGCGGCCCTGCTGGATGCTGTGTTCCGGTCCGAATTGCAAGATGCCATTACTGAATATTTTACCCTGAACCCTGGCTCGGTGGTCAAATACGCAACACTATGGGACGCCTTCAAGGCGTATATCCGGGGTGTTTGTATATCTAAACAGGCGGGAGTCTTGCACTCGATTCGTGGGAGCCTTGCTCGAGTCAAAACAGATCTGGCTTTACTGGACGCCACACGATCCCACCCACACCAAGCACCCTGAACAAACGTAGCACCCTTATCTTGGAATTTAATGAACACGCAGATAGGGAGGTGACCTTGCTGGGCAAGTATCACACAGCACGCCGATATGGGGAGTGGGAACGCCCGGGTAGATCTCTGGCACGTCTGGTGCGGCCCCCAAGGGGAGCCGGGCATATAGTAGCGATGGAAAATGCTACTTACCAGTATGCATCTGTTCTTGGCATGTAGAGCTGTAGAGTTGTATACTTTAGCATAGATCGCCATCTGGTGTTGGGCTCGGATGTTTGCACTTTGTTTTTGTCGAAGAAGTCTTTGTAGTCACGGGATAGGTGACTCCTCCTTATGGTGATAGTGCGCATGGGCATCGACTCCATCTTCAGATTGTTTTTCGACATAAAGGGTGATGATGGAGTTAGTAAGAGAATAGAAAAGGATGTCCATGTAATGTATCTAAATAAGATAATACTGTAACGGATAAAGGTATCCGGGGAGGTGGGTGGGCGTATACAACTCTATAGCTCTACATGCCAAGAACAGATGCATACTGGTAAGTAGCATTTTCCGTTCGAGGCATATGAGCTGTAGATTGTATACTTTAGCATAGACCATATAGCAGTTTCCCTCCTTAGCGGTGGCAACCTGTATCCGTTGCAGTAGTCTGAAAAAGTGTTCTTAATACAGCCTGGCCCACACTAGCTTGTTGTTTTGCTTGCACATCTACACAATAGTGTTTAGTGAAAGTATGAGGTGTAGACTAAGTTGCTGCTTTGCAGATGTCATCTAGGGGAATGTTCCCTAAGAATGCCATAGAAGCCCCTAGTTTGCGTGTGGAATGAGCTCTAGGGAGAATGGTTAGCATGCGTTTAGCTTTGAGATAGCAGATTTGTATGCACTTGACAATCCATCTTGCAATTCCTGTTTTTGAAATGGGATTGCCCTTGTGAGGTGGGGAGAAAGATACAAAGAGTTGTTTAGTCTTTCTAAAAGGTTTAGTTCTTTCTATGTAGTATAGTAACGCCCTTTTGACGTCTAGCGTGTGAAGAGCGCGTTCTGCCACCGAGTCTGGTTGAGGGAAAAAAACTGGGAGTTCAACCGACTGATTAAGGTGGAAGGCAGAAACTACCTTGGGTAGAAATTTTGGGTTAGGCCTAAGAACCACTTTGCTATGATGCATTTGCAAAAATGGTTCTTGTATGGTTAATGCCTAGAGTTCACTAACTCTCGTGAGGGATGTGATAGCTACCAGGAAGGCTACTTTCCAAGTGAGGAACTGTAAGTCACATTTGTGTAGAGGTCTCAAATGGGGGACCCATGAGCCTGGTAAGGACAATATTGAGGTTCCAGACTGGGGAAGGTGGAACTCTAGGTGGAATTATTCTTTTAAGTCCTTCCATAAATGCTTTGATAGCAGGAACTCGAAATAAAGACAGGTGTTGTCTGTTTTGGAGGTAAGCGGCTATTGCAGCTAGATGTAGCCGTATAGATGTATATGCCAAATTACATTGTTGTAGATGCAGAGGTAACAGATAATGTTCTGAATGGAAGCATCTAGTGGGTTGATTTTGTTATTTGTACAATAAACAACAAATCGTTTCCACTTTGCTGCATAGCATGCTCTTGTGGTAGGACGTCTAGCCTCTTTGATGATGTTCATGCAATCTGGTGGGAGATTGAGGTAGCCAAACTCTATGACCTCAGGAGCCAAATCGCAAGGTTGAGTTGATTGGGATCTGGATGTCTTATTTCTCCATGGTTCTGTGTAAGAAGTTTGGGTGAGAGGTGTAGTTTTTGATGCGGAACTACTGATAATTCCAAGAGGGTTGTGAACCATGGTTGTCGGGCCCATGTTGGAGCAACTAGGATCATTGTGAGGGAATGCTGTTTGAGTTTCCGAACCACTAACGGAATGAGTGGGAGAGGCGGAAAAGCGTAAGCAAATTTGCCTGACCAGTTCATCCATAGCGCATTGCCTTTGGATAATGGGTGCGGATACCTGGACGCGAAGGTTGGGCATTTTGCGTTGTGATGTGTGGCGAACAGATCTATGTCTGGGTGCCCCCACATTTGAAAAAATGGAAGAAGATCTTGATGATGAAGTTCCCATTCGTGAATGTGTTGTGTTTGTCGACTGAGCAGATCCGCAATCTGATTGTGTACTCCCGGGAGATGTTGTGCGAGGTATATCCTTTGGGGAATAGCCCATCTCCACATACTTTGCGCTAGGCGTGAGAGTTGGAGGGAGTGTGTTCCTCACTGTTTTTGAATGTAATACATTGCTGTCATGTTGTCTGTACGTATTAGGACAGCTTTGCCTATTAGCAAGAGTTGAAAAGATTTTAGTGCTAAAAATATTGCTAGTAACTCCAGGTGATTTATGTGGAGTTGTTTTTGTTGAGGGGTCCATAGTCCCTGTACAGTGTGATTTTGTAGATGAGCTCCCCAGCCGGTGAGCGATGCGTCTGTTGTTAGTACTATCTGAGGAACCGGGTCGAGGAACAGCCGCCCTTTGGAAAGGTTTTGTGTATTCCACCACTGTAGAGAGCGATGTGTGCGGCTGTCCACCAACACCAGATCTGTCAACTGACCTTGAGCCTGGTTCCACTGATGTGCTAAGCATTCCTCCAAGGGACGCATCTGGAGTCTTGCATAAGGGACGATGAGGATGCAAGAAGCCATCATCCCGATTAACTGCATAAACACTCGAGCTGGCAACGAGTGTTGAGGCCGAAATTGTAGTATTAGAGTTTGCATGGAGTGAATCCTGGCTGGATTGGGGTATGCTAGAGCTTTTGCGGTGTCTAGAGAAGCCCCTAGATACTGTTGTATGTTGGATGGTTGAAGGTGAGACTTGGCGAGGTTTAATGTGAAACCTAAGTCGTGAAGTAGATGGATAGTTCTGTGTGTGTGCTGCACACAACTGTTGTGAGATTTGGCTTTTATGAGCCAATCGTCCAGATAAGGGAACACGTGGATGTGTTGTCTTCTTAAATGAGCTGCTACAACTGCGAGGCATTTGGTGAAGACTCTGGGTGCTGTGGTTACCCCGAATGGTATGACTTTGAACTGATAATGTGTCCTTCCACCATGAACCTGAGATACTTTCTGTGAGAGGGGTGAATAGGAATATGAAAGTAGGCGTCCTTTAGATCCAAAGTGGAGAGGAAGTCGCCTTGTTGAAGTAGTGGGAGCACCTGTTGTAGAGTGACCATATGGAAGTGGTCTGATTGGATGTAGAAGTTTAGGGGTCTGAGGTCTAGTATTGGCCTGAGAGAGCCGTCCTTTTTGGAATCAGAAAGTAGAGTGAGTAAACCCCTGTGCCCTGATGGGGTAAGGGGACTGGTTCTATTGCATTTTTTGTAGAAGAGAGAGAACCTCTTGTTTGAGGAGAGTCAAATGTTCTGTAGACATTGGACGGTGTTTGGGAGGAATGTGTGGGGGACTGGATGTGAGTTCCAGGCAGTAACCATACTGGATAATTTGTCTTACCCACTTGTCTGTAGTGATGGAATTCCAGACAGGTAGGAACTGTGAAAGGCTTCCCCCGACAGGTGTGGAATGGTCGGGGGGAAGCGCAGGGAAGTCACTGCTTGGTGGTAGGGGAGCTGCGGGTGTTATTACCCCGGCCTCTGCCCTTGTTGTTGTTACCCCTGTAACCTCCCCTAAAGTATCCTTTGGAAAAGGAGCTCTGATTGGGGCTTTTGTAGGATGAGGATGGGTGCTCTGGTGTGTTGGCTTTAGAGTCACCCCTATAAAAGGAGCGTCGAAAGGAGCCTCTAGGAGAAGATAACTGCAAGGCTCCCATAGACTTAGCAGTTTCCGTGTCCTTTTTCATTTTTTCTAAAGATGTGTCCACTGCAGGTCCAAAGAGGTGCTCTTGGTCAAAGGGCTGATTAAGGATACTGGTTTATACTTCTTGTTTAAATCCAGATATCCTGAGCCAGGCATGCCTGCGTAACAATACGCTAGTATTAACTGCGCGAGACGTGATGTCTGCTGCATCAAGAGCACATTTGATTGATGTATTTGTGATCAATTTGCCTTCCTGTATGAGGTCATTGGCCTTATCTTTGTATTCGTCAGGTAGATGTTGAATGAGCTTCTCCAGCTCATCATAGTGGGCCCTATCATACCTTGCCAAGAGAGCTTGTGTGTTGGCTATTTTCCAATAGTTTGCAGCTTGAGACGCCATACGTTTGCCTGATGCGTCTAATAGTTTGGATTCCTTATCCGGAGGTGGGGTGTCACCTGAACCCTGAGAGTTGGCCCTTTTGCGTGCATTGGCTACTACCAGGGAATCTAAAGGAAGCAGACCCTTAATATATGTGGGGTCACTGGGAGCTGCTTTGTATTTTTTGTCTATCCTAGGGTTAAGAACCCTAGCCCTAACAGGTTCCTTAAACACTTCTGGTGCGTGTTTAATTAGGCCTTTTAACATCGGTAGGACGTGGGAAGATTTTTGTGGCTGAGCAAAAGTTTCTAAGAGAAAATCCTCCTCTACAGGATCTGAATGTAGATTTACCCCGTGATATGTTGCGGCCCTATTGATTAGTTGGGCAAAACCTACATTATCGTCTGGTGGGGATGGCTTAGAGGGATAAAGATCCGGGTCGTTGTTTAAGTCCGGATCTGTACTATAGTCCCTCCATGGATCTGGCTCCTGTGGGGGATCATCATTATCATCCATAACTTGTGGAATTATATTATCATCCCCTTGTCCGTCCCCATCTCCATTATCAGTATCCTCTGGTTGTGAGAGTGGAAAAGTATGTTCTGGAGAGTGTACTGGAGAGATAAGTAGATTGGGATTAATAGGTGGAGGAGGAGGTGTAGGGGGTGGAGAGGTGTTAGTGCCCATGTCTATTCTTTTAGCCGGAACCGGTGCATCTTGCGAATGGTCCGGTTTCCTTTTTTTAGGTTGTTTGGAGAGAATATGACCAGTCTTTGGATGGAGATAAATTGTTTTCTGGTTTGGATCCGGGACAAAGCCGGTGTTGTTTTATTAAAAGTAATACAACAGCGTTGTGACGTGCCAGTACTCTCCTACTAAAAGTACTACACCAGTGCTAAGAAGTGCCAGTACTCTCCTATTAAAATTGTTACACTGGTGCTGAAAAGTGCCAGTACTCTCCTATTAAAAGTGCTACACCAGTGCTGAGAAGTGCCAGTACTCTCTTATTAAAAGTGTTACACTGGTGCTAAGAAGTGCCAGTACCCCATTATTAAAAGTGTTACACCATTGCTGAGAAGTGCCAGTGCTCTCTTATTAAAAGTATTACAACAGTGCTGAGAAGTGCCAGTGCTCTCCTATTAAAAGATACAGGTGCTGAGAAGTGCCAGTACTCTCCTATTAAAAGCAATACACTAGAGCTAAGACGTGACAGTACTCTCCCATTAAAAGTAATACAACAGCGCTGAGACGTGCCACCACTCCCCTATTAATAGTATTACACCAGTGCTGAGAAGTGCCACTACTCTCTTATTACAAGTGTTACACCGGTACTGAGAAGTGCCAGTACAATCCTATTAAAAGTATTACACCGGTGCTGAGAAGTGCCAGTACTCTCCTATTAAAAGACACCGGTCCTGAGAAGTGCCAGTGCTCTCCTATTAAAAGCAATGCACTGGTGCTGAGACATGCCAGGACTATCCTATTAAAAGTGTTACACTGGTGCTGTGACGTGCCAGTAATCTCCTATTTAAAGTGTTACACTAGTGCTGAGAAGAGCCAGTACTCTCAGATTGAAAGTGTTACACCGGTGCTGAGAAGTGCCAGTACTCTCCTATTAAAAGTGCTACAACGGTGCTGAGAAGTGCCAATACTCTCCTATTAAAAGTTTCTACACCGGTGCTGAGAAGTGCCAGTACTCTCCTATTAAAAGTGTTACGTCGGTGCTGAGAAGTGCCAGTACTCTCATATTAAAAGTATTACACTGGTGCTGAGAAGTGCCAGTACTCTCCTATTAAAAGACACCGGTGCTGAGAAGTGCCAGGACTCTCCTATTAAAAGCAATACACTCGTGCTGAGAAGTGTCAGTACTCTCCTATTAAAAGTATTACATTGTTGAGAAATGCCAACACTTACCAATTAAGAGTCTTACACTGGTGTTGAGATGTGCCAGTACTCGCCTATGAAAAGTAATTCAGTTGTGTTGATACGGATCAGTATACTCCTATTAAAAGTTAAACAATGGTGCTAAGACGTGCCAGTACTCTCCTTTTAAAAGTAATACACTGATGCTGAGATGTGCCAGTACTCTCCTGTCATAATAATACACTGGTGCAGAGACACACCAGTACTCTCCTATTCAAAGTAATACACCAGTGCTGAGATGTGCCAGTACTCTACTATGAAAAGTATTACACCAGTACTGAGAAGTGCTAGTACTCTCCTATAAAAGTATTACACCTGTGCTGAGAAGTGCCAGTACACTCCAATTAAAAGACACCGGTGCTAAGACGTGCCAGTACTCTCCTATTAAAAGTGTTAAACTGGTGCTGTGACGTTGCCAGTACTCTTCCATTAAAAGTAATACAACAGTGCTGAGAAGTGCCAGTAATCTCCTATTTAAAGTGTTACACTAGTGCTGAGAAGAGCCAGTACTCTCAGATTAAAAGTGTTACACCGGTGCTGAGAAGTGCCAGTACTCTCCTATTAAAAGTGCTACAACGGTGCTGAGAATTGCCAATACTCTCCTATTAAAAGTTTCTACACTGGTACTGTGACGTGCCAGTACTCTTCCATTAAAAGTAATACACCGGCGCTGAGACGTGCCAGTACTCTCAAATTAAAGTAATACACTGGTGCTGAGACGTGCCAGTACTCTCCTATTAAAAGTAATATACCGGTGCTCATTTGTGCCAGTACTCTCCTATTAAAAGTAATACACCAGTGCTGAGAAGTGCCAGTACTCTCTTATTAAAAGTAATACACCAGTGCTGAGACATGCCATTACTCCCCCATTAAAAGTAATACACTGGTGCTGAGACATGCCAATACTCTCCTATTAAAAGTGTTACACCAGTGCTGAGAAGCGCCAGTACTCTCCTGTTAAAAGTATTGCATGGGTGCTGAGAAGTGCCAGTACTCTCCTATTAAAAGTGTTACACCAATGCTGAGAAGTGCCAGTACTCTCCTGATAAAAGTATTGCATGGGTGCTGAGAAGTGCCAGTACTCTCCTATCAAAAGTGTTACACTGGTGCTGCGACATGCCAGTACTCTCCCATAAAAAGTATTACACCGGTGTTGAGAAGTGCAAGTACTCGCCTATTCAAAGTAATACAATGGTGCTGCAATGTGCCAGTACTCTTCCATTAAAAGTAATACACCGGTGCTGAGAAGTGCCAGTACTCTCTTATTAAAAGTATTACACCGGTGCTGAGAAGTGCCAGTGCTCTCCTATTAAAAGATACCGGTGCTGAGAAGTGCCAGTACTCTCCTATTAAAAGTAATACACCAGTGCTGAGAAGTGCCAGTACTCTCTTATTAAAAGTAATACACCAGTGCTGAGACATGCCATTACTCTCCCATTAAAAGTAATACACCGGTGCTGAGACATGCCAATACTCTCCTATTAAAAGTGTTACAACAGTGCTGAGGAATGCCAGTACTCTCCTATTAAAAGTGTCACACCAATGCTGAGAAGTGCTAGTACTCTCCTGTTAAAAGTATTGCATGGGTGCTGAGAAGTGCCAGTAGTTTCCTATCAAAAGTGTTACACTGGTGCTGCGACATGACAGTACTCTCCCATTAAAAGTATTACACAGGTGCTCAGACTTGCCATTACTCGCCTATTAAAAGTGTTACACCAGTGCTGAGAAGTGCCAGTACTCTCCTATTAAAAGTATCACACTGTTGAGAAATGCCAACACTTACCTATTAAGAGTCTTACACTGGTGTTGAGATGTGCCAGTACTCGCCTATGAAAAGTAATTCAGTTGTGTTGATACGGATCAGTATACTCCTATTAAAAGTTAAACAATGGTGCTAAGACGTGCCAGTACTCTCCTTTTAAAAGTAATACACTGATGCTGAGATGTGCCAGTACTCTCCTGTCATAATAATACACCGGTGCAGAGACACACCAGTACTCTCCTATTCAAAGTAATACATCAGTGCTGAGATGTGCCAGTACTCTCCTATGAAAAGTATTACACCAGTACTGAGAAGTGCTAGTACTCTCCTATTAAAAGTATTACACCAGTAGTGAAAAGTTCTGTACTCTCCTATTAAAAGTATTACACCAGTAGTGAAAAGTGCTAGTACTCTCCTATTAAAAGCATTACACCAGTGCTGAGAATTGCTAGCACTCTCCCCTTCAAATGAAAGAAACTAAGATACCTGACAGTTCCTTCCCATTTAAAGTACGAGGTCCAACTAGTGTCAGTCGGGAGAGCACTGGCGTAGCAGCAATCCGAGCTCGTAAGCCGGAATATATATTTTTACACAACGTTTTTCACATGATTTACATGCTAAATATAACGAAGGTGCACACCCTTTGGTAAAGGAATACAGTCTTGTGATAGGATAGACTCAATGTAAGTAGATATGCAGTCGAGCATAGGAAATACATGTGTGTGTGTGAGTGCATGTGTGTGTATACATTTTTATTTTTTGTTTATTTATTTTTAGTGTTTTCTATAGCGCGAACAAGACCCTTAGTAGGGTATCAGAGCGCTTTACAATACAAAGCAAAGCAAGTATAAAAAAATAAAAAACAAAACATTTTAGTAAGGTTCGGCAGAGAGTAAAACGATAATAGAGATGATTTGTTTGGTGAAGTAGGAACAAGTTCAAGAACGAGCAAATCATATGAACGAGGGTGTCATCACGGGGGGTATAGATACAAGTTTGTAGTAGTAGATTGGTTCAAAGCAGGCAGGAGTGAAATCGAGAGAAGAGTTTTCGTCGGAGTCGGAGAGGGGCAAGTGAGAGAGTTAACTGGTGTGATTGATAGGGCCCAGGATGGTGAGGATTGTTAAGGGGTTAAGGGAGGAATTTGCTCATCAGGAATGATTTGGCTTCCCTTTTGAATAATGGTGCTGAAGAGATTTTTCTGATGCTCGGAGGGAGTGAGTTCCATATTCTAGGTGCAGCTCCGGAGAATCCTCTGTCAAAAGTTTTTTTCTTGCTGAAGCGTGATGGTTTCAGGAGTAGATTGTCGGAGCTCCCAGAGTGTCTGTTTCCTCCGGATATAGTAAGTTTCTGGGATAGGTATTGGGGGGGGTATTGTGGTGTAACGCTTTATGAGTGATGCAGGCCATCTTTAGGTGAATTCTAGCTTCGTAGGGTAGCCAGTTGAGCACCTTCAGGTGTGGCGAGATATGGTCAAATTTCCTAGATCCTGTTAGGAGTCTTGCTGCTGCGTTGAGACAGGCTTTTAAAGGGGCTGTTGAGATTTTGGGAAGCCCCGATAGGGTAGTACATCCGTACTCCAACCTCGATATGACTAAAGCCTGAACTGCAGTTTTGAGGTCAGTTTTCTCGATGAATGGTTTCATTTTTCTGAGATAGCTGAGGTGAAAGCGGGCATTTTTAGCCAACAGGTTGATGTGTGTTTGCATATTAAGGTTCTTATCCAGTGTGATTCCAAGCGATTTGGTGGAGTCCACCAGAATCGGGGTGCAATTTAGAGCAGTGATCATCTTGGTCCATTCCTTTATCACCGGAGAGTTTTTTGGAGGGGAAATTAAAAGAAATTCCGTTTTTTGCGAGTTTAGCTTGAGGAAGTTAGTGTACGGTCTTTTCAAGAGCTTGATTCATCATCTTGATATCTTCAATGGAAGTGATCTTGATGTACAGTTGAGTGTCATCCGCGTACATGTGGAAGGAGATATTCGCCTGCTGTAGAAGTTCGGTTAGTGGTTCGACATAGAGGTTGAATAGTGCGGGGGATAAAGTTGAGTCTTGTGGTACTCCTAGTAGGTTAGGGGAAGAGGGAGAAAGATTTTTATTCACCATAAACGTTTGCGTTCTGTTTTCCAGTAAGGATTTGAACCATTGAAGGACTGTGCCAGATAGTCCCATCCTGTTTTCCAGTCTTTTTAGTATTTTGTCATGATTGACAGTGTCGAAGGCAGACGAGAGATCGAGCAGGACTAGTAGACAGGTTTCATTACGGTCGAGAGCGAGTACGGCGTCGTCGACTATATGAAGAATTGCTGTTTCTGTGCTATGCCCGGGTCTGAAACCCGATTGGCAGTCGTCCAGTAGTTTGAACATAGGTTAAAGTAACATTATAGTTAGGTGAATATGTCAGTGACAACATTAACGTTCTGAACTGAAAAAACACAGAAATTCACCAATTATAAATAGCAGAGCTAACTATAACTTGCACTGCCGCAATGCACTGCTTATGACCTCATATATTCCAACACTCACGAGATGTTCTATGACATCATTTATGACATCACAGATATCGTGGGTGTGTATTCTATCCCCTCAGGCAGACACTTAATGGGTCTCTGGGACAGAGCTTTAAAAACAGTGGAAGACAAGTTGCCATGTTCACAAGTGACCCGATATTTCTCCAATATTTGCGGTCACCACCTACCCTACAGACGATAATGTACTTAGGGTGCACCCTTTTGACTAGCAGAATATCATGCTTGGCTGATGAACAGGAACAACAATCATGAATCCAGTGGATGTACAGGTTGTCAAGTCCACTGGTGGAAAAATGACACTGCAGGTCAGAAAAAGGTGAATTGGCTGAGGGCAACACTGCTTTCCCAGCCATGTAAGAATTTGCATCCAACACTAATAGATTTCAGTTTATCACACAACTGCTGTCATCCAGTACTAATACATTTACTGATCATTATTAATGTAGAAAACATCTAAGCGCTGCAATCAAAGAAATGCAAAAAAATGATGAATAGATGGGAAACAAAAGCCTGTAAATTCAACATCAAAGTAGTCAATTCTTTAGGCAGGAACAGAGGGTGCGTCTCCCAAGGTGCTGCCACACCCTCGGGTTCTGGCACATTTTTCATTAAATAGCTGTCAGTCAAACACCAATGCTGCTGCCAAAGTCAATGCAATATTGTGCTAGTATAGTATGTACAGTTTCAACTTTCTACTTATACAAATTTAACAAGGAGCGCATTGTTCAGTCGGCTCTAAGCGGCTGTGCCCCGTGTGCGGGACAAAGCAGGCTTGTCTTGACAGCCTCCAGGGTCCTCATTGGCCCACCCTCTCCCAGATGTGCCCAAGGTGTGAGCGTGCTTGCCAACACTGAACTAAAGAATCTACAAATCTTACAGAATGTGCATAAATGACACTGTCTAACTCAGTTGAATATGAATTGTAACAACAACATTACACATTGGATCCGATTTCCACAAAAGGATGATCTATATTCCATCAATAATGTGAAAATGTTGTCACAAAATCTATACAATCGTAAGCCAGGTGTACCTAGAATTCTACAAACACGTCCCAGCTTTACGTAGAATTGCCGGGATTAATATAACCCCATTCTCACGTCATGGTGCACTCATTGTGTATTCAATGCTGAGGTATTACATTCCTGTCTGTACGGTGCCATAGAAACATCCTGGATTAATACAAACTCAACCTGAAGCCATCACCGGATCATCCCGGTGTCATATGAACAAACCCAGGCAATATTGTAGAATCATCTTAGATTAACAGAACCCAAAGGCAATGCCATAAAAGGATCACCCTTTATTAGGACAAAGGTATCCTGATGTTGTCGTGGAATCATCCTGGATTAATATACACCCAGCATGAAGCCATAATAGTATCATCAGGATTAATACAACCCAAAGACAAGGCCATAATGGAATCCTCCACTTTTAATGCAAATTCATTATTACGTTGTCGCAGAATCCGCCTTGATTGCTGTAAACTTATCTTGAGGCTTTCATGGTAACATACCGTTTAACACATACCCACCCCAATGTTGACTTTGAACAATCCGTATTTAATATAAAACCAACTTAAAGCTTATTAAATTATTCTGGATTCATACAAAAGGATATGAAATCACCCTAGAATCCTTCAGGAATAATGAGAGACCACCCTAAAGTCATCACTGTATCATCATGGATTAATACAAATCCGACCTGAGGCCACAGTTCAATCATCCTGGATTAATGCAGTCCCCACTCAAGCCATCACGCAATATTAATTCAGTCATACAAACAACTTTATGTTGTAACAGAATAATCCTGCATTAGTTGCCATTACTGGTAAGTCCAGCAAAAAGAAACTCCATCATAGATGAATCCTGGATTAGTACAAGCCATCCAGACGTCGCCATATAAACATCCTGAATTATTTTAGTCCTACTAACCAGCCATCATGGACCCATCAGAGAAAAACACAGTCCTATCTTGAAATTGTCATGGAAAGACCCAGTAAATTAAAAAACCACCCCAAACTGATCATGCGATCTGATAGAAGTAATAGAAATCTATCTGAATGTTCACATGGTTTTCATAGACAGTTTAAAACAATCTCAGGGTCAGTTTCCAATATTTCTGGATTGAGTCATCGGAAAACTTCCAAATGATCTATGGGTATTTACTTTGGTCGCAATGAATTGTATAATTTACGCATACACATATATTGTTTTCAAGGGTTGACTTTGTCTTACACCTGAAACAATCCTTCTCACATAGGGGCCACAATGAGTAAGGGAGCTTCACAACCCCGTTGCAAAACAAAGAGGTGCTTCTAACATGAACTGTCGCCGAGCCCTGCTTGAGGGCGCGTAAGGGGAGAGCCAGCGTCGAGTGTTGTCGCACGACTACCATTCTGCTTTGTTCCGCTTTCTAATATAAGACGACAGCCTTTTGAATCGTGGTAGGAGTAACAAAAGGTATAGCATGTCACCGTGAGTCTGGGAACAGTATGTTCCTATTGGAACTGAAAGGTCACCCGGGAGCGTATATAATCTAAGACGATGTTTTGGCAAAATACAGCTCCCGTCCAGTAAAGGCTGTCAGCGGCCCGACAATGGCACAGCTTGCGGGCATCCATCAGTGTAGAAAGAGGGGAGGCGGCAGAGAGGAAGTTTACCTCCATTTTGGCAAGGGTCCAGGCATTTTCAAGCATGCAAAACAATGGTGCAATGTTAAAGGCCTTTCAGGTGTGTATGCCTGGGTAGCAGATACATTTTCCCTGAATCCTTTGAAACTATATGTGTGAGTTAGCGGACCACCAGGGTTGTTAGCTGCTGCTACTTGTTTGCTACCTACGATGACGCCCCTGCTACCCTTGGCTCAGAAGTCACATAGAGAAGGTGATCAGCAAAAAAGTACACAAAGCCTGTAGATTGGAAGTTTGATTCTCTACAGGCTGAATCCACCTTTCGCCCCTTTCATAGTGGCTAACCTGAGCACCATAGCAATGTTTCTCTCTGGGCCTATAACGCCTTGCTTGGCTGTCCTACAAAGGCTCCAAATTAGGGTGGTACTTCTAATGCATCGCCCCCTATCAATCAATCAAACATTTATAGAGTGCAGCAAATCACCCGTGAGGGTCTCGAGGCACTGGAGCTGTTTACTGCTACGTGGAGGTTTGATCAGTGCTTAATTTGTAAAATATTAAGTGCCAGGGCTCTGACTGGGAGGCCACTGCAGCTTACACCACCCATTGCCCTTGTCATCGCTGCCAAAACAACTACTAATCATCTGTCTCTCGCATGTAACTGCGACAGTTCAGATTATTCCAGGTCCCCAAAGCTAAAGGAATGGCTGGGGAGGCAGGTATTTGTAATTTTAATGTATATTGTATTCCTAAACAACCGTTGTTCTGCTCATCTCTAAATTAGAAGAGCAGCGCCACCATGTGGCAGACTGTTCTATGTATGGTATTGACAATTAGGTGCCGGTGCCGAGCACCGGAAACCAATTAAGTGCCGGTGCTTAGCACCGGAAAGCCCCGGCTCAAATTAAGCACTGGGTTTGATCATTCAAACATCCAGGTCTTTAGTGCTCTTCTGAATTTCTCCACCATGTGGTGGAAGGACTGCTGGGGAAAGGTTTCCACAAGTGGAGTCAGCTGAGACTACTTGATCAGAAACATAGTTCACTTGATCAGAAACCTAGTAGTCTCTCGACCTCTAAATTAATGGATGAGCCACTGAATTGGTGAAGATGGAGAACTATCATTTTATGGGGATTGAGCATTTCAATGAGGCCCCTTTTTAGTGCTTTGGCATACAATGACATTACCTGGGTCTGTGTTCCTGGCATATCATAGCTGTATCCACCCGTCATGTCTCGGTACAAGGTTTACACCAGGATATCATTGGCAAGCGTTGTGGATGCACTCATTTCATGATATTTATTTATTTATTTTGAAGATTTTATATAGCGCGAACAAGACCCTTGCGGGTATCAGAGCGCTTTACAGGCAAATATAGGAAACAGAACAGTTCAGTGAAAGCACACAGTCGTATTACAAGTTATATACAGAGTTCATGTGAATTTAGATAAGAGAATAGATTTCACTTCTTTTTTGAAAGATACAAAAGACGGATTAAGTCTGGTTTCTGTGGGCAGTGCATTCCAAATCCTGGGCGCCATACCCGAGAAGGCCCGGTTATAAGTTTTCTTCTTGGCAAATCGTTGTGGTTTCAGTAGAAGGTTATTGGAGCTCCTGGAGGACCTGTTGCCACAAGAGAGTACCAATTTCTGTGCCAGGTAACTTGGAGTGTTGTGATGTATGGCCTTGTATGTCATACATGCGATTTTTAGATGAATCCTGGCTTCGAAAGTTAGCCAGTTGAGGGCTCTACGGTCAGGGGAGATGTGACAGTTTCTTTTTGAGCCTGTGATGAGTCTGGCTGCTGCGTTGATTGAGGCTCTTAGGGGGGCCGTTGTTGATCTGGGGAGACCGCAAAGAGAAGCACTCCCATATTCCACTCTTGGGATTACTAGTGCTTGAACTGCTAGTTTGAAGTCATTTGTGGGAAGGAAGGGTTTGAGTCTTCGCAAGGTGTTCATCTGAAAGTTTGCTCCTTTTGTTGCGGTGCTGACGTGTTTCTGCATGTTTAGATTTTTATCAAGAGTAACTCCCAACGATTTCGCTGAGTCGATGATAAGGGGCTGGCCGTTGAGTGCTGTTAGGTGTTTCATCCAGTCTTGAATGATGGTCGATTGGTTAGGGGGAGCGTTTAGGAGGAATTCAGTTTTGAGAGTGTTTAATTTCAGATGGTTTTCGGCCAGCCAGGTCTTGGTTTTCTGTAGCGTTAGGTTGAGAGATTTGATGTCTTCTAATGAGTGGATTTTTAAATATATTTGTCTATCGTCTGCGTACATGTGATAGTGGACATTAGCGGAGCTGAGAGTTTCGGTGAGCGGTTCCATGAATAGGTTGAAAAGTGTAGGAGAGAGGGATGATCCTTGTGGGACTCCTAGAGTGACCAGGACGGGCTTGGACAGTGATTGATTAACCTTGAATCTTTGGGATCTATTTTGCAGGAAGGAGCTGAACCAATTTAGAAGTGATCCAGATAATCCCATTCTTTGTTTCAGGAGATCTAGCAAGTTGTCATGTTTGACGGTGTCAAAGGCCGTAGATAGGTCCAGCAAGATTAGCAGACAGGCTTCGTTTTGATCAAGGATTTTTAGTGCGTCATCTATTATGTGGGTCATGGCTGTTTCAGTACTGTGCCCTGCACGGAAGCCGGATTGGTATTGGTTAAGCAGGTTGAAATAGTCTATGTGGTTGTTAAACTGTATGTTAGCACATTTTTCTAAGAGTTTGGCCAGAGTGGGAATGTTGGAAATTGGGCGGTAATTATTTAAATCTGAAGGGTCAGCCATTGGTTTCTTTAAGATGGGGGATACCTGCCCAGATTTAAGGATTTCTGGGATGATTCCTTGCAGGAAAGAGGTATTTATAATCTTGGTCCATAAGGGCAGAAGCAGAGGAGTGAAGTCCTTTATGTAGTTTGCGGGGAGGGGGTCTGTGAAGTGGTTGGAGGGATTAAGAGCCATGAGCGTTTTTAGTATAGCTTCTTCGGTGTAAGTGTTGAAGGAGGACCAGGAGGCGTTATTTTTGAGGTCGAGCTTTGGTGAGCATATAGGTAGGGCACCTGGGGGGGATGATGCAGTGTCCATGTGGATGTCGATGTGGGTTATTAAATCATTGAGCAGTTCCGTCTTTATGTTTTCAGTCTTCATCGTGAAGAATGAGGCAAATTCTTCGCAAATTGGGTAGTGAGTCTGGGTTAGCTTGGGGGGGGAGGGGTGAGGTGTGTCCTTGGATTGGGATTTGATTAGTTCAAATAGTTTTTTGGGGCGATTCTTGGCTTGGTCTGGTTGATTACTGAAAAAGTCTGCTTTTGAACGTCTGATCTTTCTGTAGTAGGAGTTTCCCGTGGTTCTTAGAAGTCTGAGGTGTTCGGAAAAAGGTGTTGATCTCCATCGTCGTTCAATTAATCTTAGGGATCTTCTGTCCTCATTGAGTATATCATCGTACCATGGTTTAGAATCTTTTGTGGAGGATCTCTTCAATTGTAAGGGAGCGACTTTGTCTAGAACCATGTTTATGGAGTGTAAGTAGTGGTTGGTCAGATGTTGGACATCTGCTAGGCCTTCAGGAGGGAGCAGGATGTTGGAGTTTGTGACTAAATCTGCACCGACATTTTTTAAGTTTCTCTTCCATAATTTAGTTCTCGTGGGTTGGACAGAGAGTAATTTTACTGGTTCATTGATGAGGAATGTGATGATGTGGTGGTCAGACCAATCACATGGGAGGATCGTTTCAAGCTGAATGGATTCAGCTTTGGAAATTACTAAATCTAGTATTGAGCCTTTATCGTGTGTGGGGCTGTTACAGATTTGGGTGAGGTCAAGGTCCGAGAGGAAAGCTTTGAGGCTATTGACCGCTGAGTCATTAGGGTCATTCCAGTGGAGATTGAGGTCTCCAAAGAATATTTGAGTATTTTGTTGTCCGGCATTTGTAGATACAATGTCCATGAGTTGCTCGATGAAGGTGAGATTATCTCCTGGTGGGTGGTAAAAAGTGTGCAGCGAACACACTTGTTTGTTGTTGCTCGTGATATCTAGGCAGAGGTATTCACAAGAGGATAGTGCAGGTGAGTGGGAGCGGTTCACTGAGAGATTGCACCGATGTATGCAAGCAATACCGCCCCCTGGCCTGTCAGTTCTATCAAGTCTGGGGATAACATGGTTGGGGGGTACCAATATATCGAAGATGGGCGTAGAAGACTCATTTAACCAGGTTTCGGTCAGTATTAGTAGATCAGGTTCATGAGTGAGTATGAGGTCAGCTATATCGGTTGCATGTTTTGAGGCCGATCTACAGTTTAGAATTATGTATTTAAGACGAGCATTGCTGGAGGTTGTGCTGCGTTCTTGTGTGAGGGGGACTCGCATAAGGTTATTGTCAACTATACTTCTTGAATTGTGTTTTGTAACTCTGTGAGTATTGGAGGGGATGGTTTAGATTAGGGAATGTGTAGGTAGGTTATCTGAGTGCGCTGTGTTAAGGGTGAGATGCGGAATATCATATGAGCGGAGGAGGGAGAGAATATCTTTAGTCGATAAATGATTTTTCCTTCGGATCGGACGGGATAAGGCATTGGGGTAGGGTATAGTTTTTCAAATTAGGGGCTGATGGTTCGGAGGGCGTTCGTGTAACTGTTGGGTGAGTATGAAGTGGTCACTGTGGAGGTTTATGTTAGATTCTTGTTCAAAAAGTTTGACTTTGGGTTGATGTAGAATCAGGTCGTGTAGACTTTGGATGTCGTCTTTGACTTGTTGTAGTGATAATAATATCTCGTCAAGTCTGGGGTCTGGTATGGGTGGTGACGTGCATAATGATTGAACTGTGGGTAAGGGAGGTGTGCTTCGGCCATGTATGAGGTTTGGGGGGGAATCGTGATTAGGGTCGTTGTAGTGCGGACAGGTCGTGTGGTTGTCAGGAGAGGGGGGTGAAGTGGGGGGTGGAGTGGCAGGAGGTGAGGGGGTGTGAGACGGGTGAATGTGGGGTGTGGTTGGGACAATTGGGATATTGAGGGTGTTAGGTGTGGAGTTGGACTTAGGAGAGTGTATATCATCTCTCTGGGTGTGAAGCAGATGTAAGTGTGGTGTAGTTGATTGAGTGTTGAATGTAGTGGGAATGTTAAAGGTGTTGAGGGTAGAGATGGAATTAGGAGACTGTAAGTCATCTTCAGGGGTGTCTGTTGGGTCTGGGATAGGTGTGTGTGACCGTTGGGTCATAAGAGGGAACTGTCTTGAAGGGGAGTCATGATAGACTTCAAAATGCTGTTTAAGGTGTTTCCCCAGGGGTTATTTTTTTAACAGGCCATACCGAACCCTTAGGTAATTATTGCAATGATAAAACTTACCAAAATGTCAATTACATCCACAGTGCCCAACTTCATAATCTTGCAAACTTGTGGCAATTTGCAAGTTAGATTACACACAAAAAATGTTTGCAAGAGAATTCACAGGCAATTTTTCCAATTGTTTTTTCCCCTGCAAAAAATACATTTCTACTAAAAGTCCCCACGTGTTCTCCACAACTTTGCTGAAGGGCTGTTGGTTAGGCTGGTCAACTCTGCGTAAACACTGTTTCAGAATCATGTTGAAGTAGCCATAATTTACTCTGTTCAGACACTGAGTAGGATACAGGTATTAGTTACTTTATTAAGTCACGTGACAGGGTCCACTGCACCTCTCTGTGTACTTGATTGCGTGTGTGTGTGTGTAGACATTGGATGGGTTACTTCTTGTGTACAAGTGCGTACAACATGCTTAGCTATTGGTTGCATCATTGTTGGGCCTAAGAGGAGACAAGTTTCTCCCTAAACCTTATCCCATGACGGACCATATCCAGGATCAGATACAGCTGTGGTAACTATACACTCATCACTTAGATGTGGTTCATCTGAGACACCAGACGCAGATACCAGTTTGCGTATGTATGTTATAATAAGTATACACTGGAGATTTCTCATCGCTCTTCATACAGAGGCTACAACCCTACTCACGATTGTGGCTGGGAATATGTAATTCCAAAGACTGATGGGACAGAATATTGTTACAACAATATCGAGGGACAAAATATTGAAAGGTAAGTGCACAGAGGCAGGTAAGGATTTGCTACTCTTAATGCCAAATCTATGTACCATGAAGATAAATAACACCAAGTTAAGTATATGTGGAGTTAGATACAGAAAAGGTATAGAAACGTACCTTACGAAATTTTGTCCCCTGATATTTTTGATATTCGGTTCGTCAGTACTCAGGATTCGATATTCCCAGCCTACACCTATTCACATGCTTCTTGCTTACGGCTCCTTACCTCCACTACCCGCCTGTACCTAACTAGTGCAAGACCCACTCATACCTCTCCCTCTTGCCTACCTTTCCCCAATATTATCATCCATTCGGTATCTCCCGGACTGTGAGGATGCGGTCTACGATACGTTCTAAGGAAAGATGTTGGTTCACATAAGCAGAATTGAAAAACTAAAAGCCGGAGTAGGAGACGCAGCAGGTACCCTCTGGCAGGGGCATACTTAACTCCTACTTGACATATCTTGGTGATTCTCCATATTCAGGGACACCCAACAGAGAACTGCATCAGAGGCTACCAGTATTACAACGATGGCATAGTCGCACAACAATCCTAGGCTTATGTATCTTCTTGCAGAACATTCATGACCATAGCCCTTTTAAGGAGAAGTAAAGAAGAAAGGAAAAAGAAATATAATGAGTAGGTCTACCCTGTGACCAATGTATCAGCTACTTCTGTGCCACCTTCCACGTCCACTCACCAGGAAGCAATGTCCTGCACCTCTGTGTAGGCGGAAGGTTGTCCCGAGCAATAAAAATCCATGAGTAGCTCCTTTGTGTACTTAGGAGCATGGGTCTTATGCCAGCCTTTGATTTCTCAATACCCATTTGCCAAATGTACTTGCTATCAAATTGAGGGATTGTATTACACATCAAAACACAACATTCCTATTTTTACCAAATCATTTTCAATGCTGACTTCACCTCTGTATCTGATTTCTCGCTTACAGCTGAACATGCCACCTGAGGATAATGTGAGAGGTGAGTCAGTTCTTTATTTGTGATAAGAAAACTTAACACAAAAATAGACTTTTCCTTGTAAAGAAAATAAAATCTTTTGCCAAGAGGAAATGCCTATTAATTCTGTCAAGAATGTTCTTTTTCAAAACAATGCAAACCCATCTCCCACATTAGGTGGCACGATCCTTCACCAGGACCAACTGGTGCTAGGAGGGCTCATGCATAACTCTTGATTGGAGCAAGTGTTTGTGGAACTGTGAATGCTCGTGGGTAAAGAAGCCAGACCAGGATGCTGACCCATTCCGGCCCCTACCAGAGAGATAGCCAAAATTAAAGAAAAATACCTATTAGATTTTTGTTAGATTCAGCAAGCGTTCAACATTTTAAAGTGTATAGGTCCAGCCCGATCATCAGCCTTTTCCTTTATGCAGTATGTGGCACTTGCTCTGCAGTAAGGTTAGCATTGTTTGCTCCCGCTCTGAACCCTGCATTGTCATTTTTGGAGCTACTGCCAGACAAGTGCGATCACATCCTAGTACTAGCAATCAATCAATCAATCAGGGTTTGTAAAGTGCGGCTACTCATTTGTGAGGGTTTCAAGGCACTGTGTGGGGAGGGGAGGGGGGAGCAGTGGATCAGACTAAGTGCTGAGTTCATCCGAAGAGCCAGGTCTTGAGGTCCTTCCTGAATTGCGTCAGCGAGGGTGATTTCCTGAGGTGGATGGGCAGGATGTTCAATGTCTTGGAGACGAGGTAGGAGAAGGACATTCCTCCGGTTCTGGTCTTGCGGATTCGTGGAACAGTAGCCAGGGAAAGCTGGGCGGAGTGGAGGTGTCTGTTGGGTACGTGGAATGTGAGGCGGTGATTCAGGTATGCATGCCCGGCGTTGTGAAGGACCTTGTATGCGTGGGTGGGGAGTTTGAAGGTTATTCTTCTGTCGACTGGGAGCCAGTGGAGGTCGCAGAGGTGTTGAGTGATGTGGCTGCACTGGGGGATGTTGAGGATTAGTCTTGTTGCGGCGTTCAGGATATTCTGGAGTCTTCGGAGGAGTTTATGGGTGACGCCGGCGTAGAGTGCATTGCGTAGTCGAGTCTGCTGCTGATGAGGGCATGGGTGACTGTCTTCCTGGATTCGTGGGGATCCATCTAAAGGTCTTTCGAAGCAGGTGGAGTATGGTGAAGCAGGCCGAGGAGACAATGTTTATCTGGCAGTCCATTGTGAGCGAGGAGTCCAGGACGATGCCGAGGTTTTGTGCATGGTTCGGGGGGTAGGGGGGTAGGGGGACTTCCTAGAGCAGAGGGCCACCAGGAGTCATTCCAAGCTGAGAGGGATGCTCCTAGGATGAGGACTTCTGTCTTGTCCGAGTTGAGCTTCAGGCAGCTGTCCTTCATTCAGGTGCCGACAGCTTTCGTTCCTTCGTGGAAGTTGCTCCTAATGACAGTGGGTTCTTTGGTGAGGGAGAGGAGCAGCTGTGTGTTGTCGGCATAGGAGACGATGTTGATCCAGTGGTTCCTGAGGTTGGCTGCAAGGTGGGCCATGTAGACGTTGAAGAGGGTGGGGCTGAGGGAAGAGCCCTGGGGTACTCCGCAGCTGATCTCTGTCGGTTTCGAGAGGTACATTGGGAGTCTAACCCATTGTGTTCTGCTGGTGAGGAAGGAGCGGGTCCAATTGAAGGCCTTGTCTTGGATACCAGCCTCGTGGATTCTTGTGGCCAGGATGCGGCGGGAGACAATGACGAAGGCCGTCGAGAGCTCCAGTAGGACAAGGGCCATGGTTTTGCCCTGGTCAAGGAGGGAGCGGATGTAGTCGGTGGCGGCAAGGAGGGCAGTCTCGGTCTATGATTGCTTCGGATTCCAGATTGGGAGATGTCCAGGACGTGGTCGGTTTCTATAAAGTTGGTGAGCTGGGTGTTGATGGCTTTTTCGATGACTTTGGCTGGGAAGGGGAGCAGGGTGATGGGCCTGAAGTTCTTGAGGTCCGTCGGGTCCATGGAGGGTGTCTTCAGGAGGGGGTTGATCTCTGCATGTTTTCAGTCATCAGGGAAAGTGGCGGTTTTGAAGGCGCAGTTGATGGTTTGGCATAGCTCAGTTGCGATGGCGGAGACGGCTATGTGGAAGATGCGGTGCAGGCAGGGGTCCGAAGGTGCTCCGGACTGGATGCTTTTCATGGTCTTTATGGTGTTGCCTGTGGTGAGTGGGGACCAACTGTGCAGAATCGGTCGGGGGGGGAGGGGTTCGGCATCGGCTGTAGTGGTTGCTGGCGCGGTGGGGTGGTCCTGGGTGTCGAAGTTTTCATAGGTAGTCTTGATCTTGTGGTAGAAGAAGGTGCCAAGTCTGTTGCAGAGGTCTTGGGAGGGTGGAACCTCTGTGGCTTCGCTGCTGGGTTTGGTGAACTCCTTGATGATGCTGAAGAGTTCTTTGCTATTGTGTGCGTTGTTGGTGATTCCTTCTTGGAAGGCCTTCTTCCTTGTGGTTTTGATGAGGTGGTGGTGTGCGGTGGTGGCTGCTTTGAAGGCGGCGTGGGCTTCCGGGGTATTGTTGTTCCTCCATGTCTTCTCGAGCTGTCTACAGGTGCGTCTGGACTCTTGAAGTGCAGGGTGAACCAGCTTGCTTTCTTGACGTGTTGTTTGCTAGTGGCTTTCTTGAGAGGGGCAAGGGTGTCGGCGCAGTTTGCGATCCATTGGTGGAGGTTGCATGCTGTGGTGTTGACGTCTGAGGATATCAGTGGTGCTGTGTCGCTGAGGAAGGTGGTGAGTTGATCTTCTGTGACTCTGTTCCAACTTCTGCAGGGTAAACAGTGGGGGTGCTAGTGTGCTGTGGGTTTGTTGAAAGAGAAGCGGATGCAGTGGTGGTCAGTCCAGAAGAGTTTGATGGTGTGGCTGTAGGAGATGCTGTTTCCTGCGGTGAAGACGGACTTGAGTGTGTGTCCTGCTGTGTGAGTGGGAGAGGTGACTAGCTTTTTAAGTCCTACGTTGGCGATGTTCTCAAGGAGGGAGGAGGTGTTGGGATCGTTTTGGTTGTCCAGGTGGAAGTTGAGGCCTCCGAGTAGGATGTAGTTGGTGGATGTGAGGGCCCAGAGTGCGATGAGGTCGACGATGGCGTCAATGAAAGAGGCGCAGGACCGGGTGGTCTGTAGACGAGGGTGCCACAGAGGGTGGTTTTCAGGTTGATCTGGATCTGGAAATGGAGGTGTTCCATGTGGGTCGTTGGTTCGTCTGAGTGGGTGGTCAGGCGGAGGGAGCTTTTGTGGACGATGGCGATGCCTCCCCCTGGCCGGATGGGATGGTCCTTGCGGATGATCTTGTACCCGCTGGGGATGGCAGTGCCGATGTTTGGTGCTGAGCTGGAGTTCATCCAGGTTTCTGTCAGGAAGGTGATGTCGAGCGAGGTGGCATCGAGGAGGTCCCAGATCTTTGTGGCATGTTTGTGGAGGGATCGTATGTTGAGGAGGATGTACTTGAGAGGCTTTTTTTAATTTTATTTTTATTTTTAAACAAGTTTTATTGCATATTCAGGAATTTACACAGCCTCTTTGCCACAACCCAGAGGGGCCGGCGGCCTATGTATTCAGTGCATTGTACACAGCTATCTTGGCCAACAACCCAATGGGCAGGCAGCGTTTTCATCCAACTTTACTGTTCCTGTCTGCTTGTGTTCTTTGTAAGAAAAACAATAACTTTTTCTCATATTTACAATTTAAACTAACCTTCCCCCTCCCCCCCACCCTCCATCCAAACAATATCACATACACTCCTAAGCAATCGTGTCCAATGCACTAGTTTAATCTGCACAGGTATGTTACGATGAACCCGGCCCATTGTGGTGTCATATACGACATATACCTCAGGATTCTTGACCCTTTTCTGCAACATTATCCCACTTAGCAGTGGCCCCTGTATGTCTCACCCTGCGCTTATTGATCCATGTGTAAGTCTTCTCCTCCCGATCTAAGCCAGCCCGTAAATGGCTCCCAGATGTCAGAGGGCCGGGATCTACTTGGCATTAATTCCCAGAAATTGGAAAACTGATCCCTGCAGTAAGTGACTGCTTTCACCCATCCTGCTGCCGTAGGCGGTGCAGGTTTTTTCCAATGTATGGCTACCTGCCGTTTTGCCAGCAATAGTAACATGGCCGTGAGCTTACGATACTTCTTCTGGATGTCTTTTACGTATCCTAGCAGCGCCACCTTTGGAGTTTCTGATACCACCCCATGTATTATTTGCCCTACGTGTGTAAATATGTCAACCCAGTATGTTGCTATTGGTCCGCAGGCCCATGCGAGGTGTGCAAATGTTGCGTCCTGCGCTCCACACCTCCAGCATCTCGCATCTAATTGTAGCCCCATGCGGTGTAGCTGCAGCGGCGTGCGATAAAGTCTATGTAGAAAATTAAAGTGAATTAAACGTAGCCTGTAGTTTGGCGATAACTGCTCCATCTGAGAGCAGCAGAAATGCCATTGTTCTTCTGTTATGGTTAGGTCTGCCTCCCGTTCCCATTCCTCTCTGGACGTTGGACTAACAACTGGGTAATCTTTCTGTGTCATGCTATATATACGTGTGATTAATTTGCGGGGGGATGGGTTACTTAAGACGTTCTCCAAGGCTGATAAAGTAGGTGGTTCAGCCGGAAACCCGGCAAATCTGGCCTTACATGCCGCCCTAAGCTGATAATACAGCAGCATATCTGAGGCGGTAGGCTCCTGCGTGCCACACATATGTGCCATAGTCAAGAATTCCCCGTTTGGAAAAAGATCACTCCCTGTCTCGAGATTGTGTGCTTTAGCTCTTAGCTTGATGGCCTTATCCATTAAAGGCCCAATCAGCGGATTATCTCCTAAGGACATTGACGGTGCATACAGTATTTCGTGGTGCGCTCTCTAAGCTATTCCCCTCCAAGCCCATCTCAACGCCTCCACCGTGTCTATTTCTTCATGGGGACGTTTGTATGTGGCATATACAGCCGTTTTCAGCGGTAAAGGTGCAGCCTTATCTATTTCTATTGCTACATGGGGCTGAAATGGCGTGGGGTGATGCCAATAGTGCAAGTATTGCGCCTGCGCGCTATAGGCGTATAATTCAAAGTCTGGAGCGCCTAGACCTCCTTGTGAGAATGGTAGCGTCAGAACCCTCCATGAGACCCTAGGTTGTTTCCCTGCCCAGATCAATTCGAGCACCTTCGAGCGTAGTCGTTTAAAAAATTGCGCGTTTAGAGGCATGGGGATGTTTACAAATAAATAAAGTAGTTTAGGCAGTACAACCATTTTTGTAATGGCGATTCGCCCCATCAAGGACAGCGGCAGCCCCTTCCACCTTTGCACCTTACTTTCCAGCCAGTCTATCAATCGGCCATAATTCGATAGCCATAGTTCCTGCAGTGACCTGCTCATCCAAATACCTAAATATCTCGTCGCCTCATCCGCCCATTTAATCGGGAATTCCGTGTCAAAGGGTATCGTATCGTCAGTAAGCGGCATCAGCACCGATTTGGACCAATTGATCTGGATCCCAGTTAGGCCCCCGTATCTTATCAATTCCCTCATCACTGTACCAAAGTTATCATTAGGGTTGGTCAGGTAGATCGTCATGTCGTCCGCATACATAGATATTAAGAGACCCCTAGTCGTGAAGCCTATGCCCTTCTGCGCATGATGTTGCCTAAGCTTAGCAGCCAACGGCTCTGTGGCAATGGCAAACAGCAGTGGCGATAGCGGGCAGCCCTGCCTTGTCCCCCTGGAGATCGCAAAGGGATCCGAAACCTGACCATTAACCCTGACTCGTGCTGCCGGATTTGTATATAATATTTGAATTTGTCTAATGAATATAGAGCTGAGGCCCATACGGGTCAATAGAGTAAAGAGGAATTTCCATTCTAGCGAGTCAAACGCTTTTGTGGCGTCCAGCAATGCCGCCACGGCCTGCACATGGGGGGCTAAATAATGTAGTGTGCCAAAGAGCGTTCTCAAATTATGTGCAGTGGAGCGCCCTGGTATAAAACCTGATTGGTCTGGCAGCGCAATCTGGGGCAGCATGGGTTTCAGTCTATTTGCTATTAATTTGGCGTATATATTGGCGTCCAGATTTATCAGTGACAACGGACGATACGAATCCGGATTAGTTGGGTCCTTGCCTGGTTTCAATATAGTTATAATCGTAGCCTCGCGGAGCGTTGGGGGGAGTCTACCTGTGTCCATTGCCTCGAGAAAACCTGGAGCAGTCTGGGTGCCACTATCTCCACATATTCTTTATAGAAGGCCGCCGTCAGGCCGTCGGCCCCTGGGGCCTTATCAGCCGGCATGCTATTTATTACTTGCCGTATATCTTCTGTCGTTATTGGCAGCTCCATATATTCCCTGGCTCCGTCATGAAACCATGCAAGTGCCACGTCATCTAGGTAGCCATCTATGTCCTCCTGGGTCGGCTCCGTGTGGGAGGTGTACAATTGCCCATAATACCTCGCCATTTCACGTAGAATATCTGGTGGTGCTCTCACCATTTCCCCGTCTTCCAGACGCAGTTCAGTTATATAGTCAGAGCCTCTGGGCGTGCGCAACAGTCCTGCTAACGTTTTACCCGGTCTGTCACTTTCTCCATATCGTCTAGCTTGTGTATATTTGGAGAGATACTTCGTTTCCCTTTCCGCCTCCTCCTGGAATTCCGTCAGCTTGGTTCGTATCTGCGCTATAGTGTCCGGAGCTGCGTTTACACGTTGTGACTCCTCTAGGTCCCCTAATTCCCGTTCTAATCTCTGTAAGGTGTTGCGTATGTCCTTCAGCACTCCAGATTTAAGCGACATGCATTGTCCCCTTAGTACTACTTTAAATGCCTCCCATAAGGTCCCCGGTGAGTCTACCATGCCCTCATTGAGTTCAAAGTATTCTGCAGCTTTGTCCCGCAGCTCCTCGCGAAATACCAAGTCTAACAAAGCTGTTGATGGAAACCGCCATGTGAAAGGCTGGGCATAGGCCGGGGGGACAGTCAACCTCACCTGCACCGGCGCGTGGTCTGAAAAGGTACGGGGTAGATGTACGGCATCCACCAACCAGGCGTGCAGGTCCCTAGAGACCAACCAGAAATCTAGTCGCGACCACGCATTGCGGTGGTGTGTCACGCATGTCCCCTCCCTCGCTATAGGGTGTAGTGATCTCCAGGAGTCAACCAACTGGAGGTCCTCTACTATGGTATGCAACATTGCTGCCGCCTGTGGGTGATGTACCCGGGACACCCCCTGTCTGTCAACAGACGGCGATAGTACCACATTAAAATCCCCCCCCTACATGATCGCCATTTGCCCTAAGTTCTGTAACTGGTGCCCAATGTGTTGAAAAAATTCTGGGCTGTCAGTGTTTGGTCCATAGGTGTTCACCAGAGCCACGGGAGTGTGGCACAGCGTTCCCTGTAGTATGATGTACCTACCGTCTCTGTCTTTTAACGTATGGTGTGTCTGCCAATGCAACCCCCTACGGATCAATATCGCCACCCCCTCGAGTAATTTGAATAACCAGCTTCTATTACCTCTCCCCATCTTCTATGCCAGAGCACCCCTGCCAGTGTATTAGTTAGATGCGTCTCCTGTAGGAAACAAATATCTACCTCATGCCTGATAAGATAAGTGTGGATTAGCCTCATCTTCCTGCGGTCATTAAGGCCTCTGACATTCCACGTAAGGCATCTCAGTGAAGTCATACTAGGTGTGCGGGTCATTTGTGATCCATAACATGCCGATTCCATAGGGCCTGGCTGTCGGACAGTTCACCGCCATACTGTGCTAGGCCTGCAAGGTGCTGAGCAGTGTCCCACGGCTTCAGTGTTGGATACCCCTGAGCTTGCAGTGATTTGGCAGCGCCCTCGCCCTTCCGTGTTGTGTACGATACTTCTGCTTGGACGTTAGAACAAATAACTTTCCCCCCTCCACCCACACCAACCCCCCAATCAGGTTGTGCAATCCCCACCCCCCTTCCCCACAACAAAAAACAACCAACATATTGCCTCTGATCAAAGGGAATCATCCCATGGGGTACGCGGGTCCGCTGGCTTACACCCCTGCACTCTAGGCAGGGTGGCCGAGCAAAATTTCCCCCCGCCCAAAGCACAGGAATCACACAATATAAATCCCCCGCAGTCCTTTACAGGGAAGGTCAACCGCTTACGCAAGCATACAGTATGCTCCCCATTGTATCAACATTATTATTTTACTACTTAGCTCTCAACCTGTAAACTGCAATTCGCCATACGGTCCACCCCAACCTGTTGTAATGTCCACGTATTGTATGCTCAATCGTTGTCACTTAGTCTGATGTCCGATTGCTCTTCGCCAGACATTCTCCGTTTCCTCTGGTCCGTCGCTAGTTGTTTGGCATATGTTAGTGCTGCTTTGGCGTCCGTGAAGAACGTGGGCTTTCCAGGGCCTTGTAGTCGCAATTTAGCTGGGTATATCAATGCATATTTCATTCCGATTTGTTGAAATATTTTCTTTGCTGGGATAAATTCCCTGCGAGCAGCTTGCACTTGCAACGTAAAGTCTGGGTACAATGCAATGTTGTTATCTTGGTACTGGATGTCGCCTTTCTCTCTAGCCAGCCGGAGTATTGTGTCCCGGTCCCTATAATTGAGCACTCTTGCTATAACAGGTCTCGCCGGGGCTCCCGGTCTCGGCCTCGGGCCCAACGATCTGTGCGCCCTTTCAATGAGGAACATCGTGGACAGTTCCGGCCCAAAGATATCTTTCATCATTATTTCTATGTATTTTTCCATGTTCTGGATATTTGTTGTTTCCGCAATTCCCATAATTCGCACATTATTTCTTCGCGACCTGGCTTCTAAATCTTCATTCTTTTGTCGCATCACCTCCAGCACTCTATCCATGCCTTTCACTTTCTTTTCCAGCTCGGTCTGCCCTTCTTCCGTTTCTGTAACTCTTGTTTCTAGCACCCCCACTCTCCCTTCCTGTTTCTCGACCCTTTGCGTGATCCTGTCCATACGTTCTGCTAGGGTGTCAATCTTGGTGTCTATGCCCTGGAGACCGGTCTTCAGCTCCTTGAACATAGTGCGTATGTCGTCTTCTGGTAGCTGCACTGAGCCTGCCTCCTCCGCAGGGTCTGGCTGGCCCCCATCGATCTCTGCCTGTTTGGCAATTTTCTTTTCAAAGTTGAGGCGGGGTTGCCTTGTGTCCGGTTTGCCCATGTTTTGTTCGTATTGGTCCGCGGCCCTCCACTAATATTGTCTAGTTGGAATCTCCACCTTTCGTGGCGTCAGAAGCGGTATCTACCATGCATCACTGTGCTCCTGGGTATCACGCAGCTCTGTCCGCCTGCCAGCTGTTCCTCCGCTCTCTCAGCCAAAGGCTCTACGTCCGTGGGCCCTTATCTTCCAGATCGCCGCGATCCACACCAGCACAGCCGCTCGCCGCCTGGCTCCCCGCTCCACACACCCCCTGCCACCCGGTCACAAGGCGGATTCACTACTGCCCTCTCTGGTGCTTAGGGAGCGATCTGCGGGGCGGAGGGAAGGCCAGTGGCGCGGCGCAGCGCCGCACACTCCGTAGCTCGCCGACTACTCACGGTTTGGGGTTCGCGAAATGGCGGCCGTCTGGTCACCCGATTCATACAGCGGCGGTCATCTCCGCCACTCGCCGCTCTGCAGCTCCTGTAAGGCCCAGTTAGTTCATGTGTAGCTCAGCGGTCCGGAGCCCCCGCATCCAGGGGGGGTGGGGGGATCCTCTCGTGTGTACCCACTCCAGCCGCTTTACTCTGCTTGTCACCGCACACGCAGCGCTTCACCTCCAGACCGTGGTCACCGGTCCCCTGGCGCAGCGCCCAGTTCCTCCTCTTCTCGATCGCCGCACCGCACTCCGCCTTGATCGTACCTTCTCAATGGCAATAGCGCTCATCCAGCTGCATCTGGGAGTGCACCATTCAGGGGTTCTGCTGCAGTCTCGTCCGGTACGCTCGCTCTCCGGCTACTATGTGCGCCGCAATCAGCTCTGCTCCGCCATCTTCACCAGAGCCCCCGGCTTCAGCAGGGCTCCAGGCCGCAGCCCCGCCTCTCACCCTGCGTTCTCTGTATCTCGGCCAATTCGGGGTGGACGCCGCCTAATTTCCTCCGTGGGGCACAGCAGCAACTCCCACACCTTCCGCGACCCTTGATTCCCGGCTTCAGGCTCGGGTGTCGGATTATTTACGGATTTCTGTGCTCGGCCGGCGGAGCCGCGTTAGTCTGCGGCCATTTCGCTGCTCAGCGAAGCCACGCCCCCTACTTGAGAGGCTTGGGTGCAGTGAGGGTCGGTGGGTTGGGTGAGGGAGCCGGGGTACGGAGGTGGGTGAAGGTGAGGCGGCAGTGAAGGCGGGAGAGTGGGCCGCAGGTATTGGTCGACGTTGAGAGCTGGCAGTAGTTGCGTCCAGGGTTGAGATAGTGAAGGATGCTGGCATTGTAGCGGTGGCAGGTCAGAGCGACAGGGTCCCTGGAGCTGGGTGCGGTCGGGTCATGGACAGGTGCAGATGGGCTTGACTGTTGCGAGCCAGCGGCACACCCGCTGTGCGCGGCCGCCATTAAGTGGTATGAGGGGGAGGCCTGGTCAGCTGGGAGGTAGTAAGCAAGGAGCGGGAAAAATGGCACGCTGGAGGGGCCGCAGGGGTCAGCAGCAGCAGAAAAGCACTGAAGGGCAAGAAAAAGAGGCAACAAGAGTAAAGAGGCAAAAGAAAAATAAAACAGAAAAAGGCAAGAAAAGAAAAAGGCACAGAGAATAGGAGGAAAGAAAAAGAGAGAGCAAAGAAATGACAGACGCAGCAGAGGGACAGAGAGCAGAACAGCAGAAGAGCAGAAGGCTCTCCCACTGGACCACCAGGGATGAGGCGCAGGCAGGAGCCTGCAGGTGGAGGAGGGCCTTGAACTCCCGACCCAGAAGGTTCAGAGCGCACTCAGGGGGCAGCTACTTAGTGGTGGAGCTGCACGGGTGAGAGCAGTGACACTGACCAGAATCCAAATACCAGTCCACACAGCAGAGGCAGTGCAGTAAACAAAAGTACCCATGAGCACCATATGCCTGAATGGTGCTGACAGACAAACTACACCACACATTTTGGGTAGAGAGTTTGGTCAGACCACTAGTCTTTCTGTTTTTCTTGCACAGTCCAGCCGAAAACTGCTTTCATTGAGGTAGGGCTCCAGGGTAGGACACGAGTGTACACCAGATGTCAATGTGCATTGTAGAGCAGCATTACATATCTCCTTTTTGACTGCATCACACAGCAGGGAATGGAGCGAATTAAACAAAAAAGCACCCTTTATATGTACGGGCCCGGAATATGAGACACCAGTCCACTACACCACATGCATCAGGCTTGTTCATGCCACTAGTCCTTCTGCTTCTCTGGTGCTGGCCAGCCAGAGAGAAACTGTTTGTTGCAGGACTGTGCCCGGATGTAGGCTGGCCAAGGAAGAGGGTTGTCAAAAGTGCCTAATTCTCAAAAACATAAGTGCCAGGGCCGTATTTCGGGAGACCATTGCAGGTTGCACCACCCATTGCCTCTGCCAGCACTGCCAATGACGTTACCAACTCCTACAAGTGTGAGGATTCAGCCTATTCCCAGCCTCCAAAGCTTTGAGAATAGCCTGAACGGCAGGTATTAGTCATTTTTAATGCACATTGAATTAATAAATAACTATTGTTGTACTCATCTCTAAATTAGACAAACAGTGCCACCATGTGGCAGACTGACGTAAGTGCTGGTGTTGATAATTAAGTGCCGGTGCCAAGCACTGGAAACCGGTGGCTCAAATTATGCACTGGTTATCAATGATTCCACTCCTGTAGTTGCAGAGGTCGTATAATCAATTTAGAGTTGTTCCGAGCAGGAGGCCCCAAGTTATGTTTGGCTCGGGCCCCTAAAATCTTTAAGATGTCCCTGGGGAAATACACCAGTGTTGTAAGAAGAGAGAGGCTACATATCAAATCTACATTCAGGCTACAAAATCAGGGATTGACCGAAGTCCTGATTTTAACAGGTTTTCCTCCCACGCTGTGGAAATTTCCCTAGACAGCAGGACAAATTTGGCCTGCTTTTAACAGATGAAATGTACCTGGTGGCGTGAGAGAAACCCAAATGTGAGGGTTATATTATGCACATTTCGTAATTAAGATTTAAGTGCTGTTTCTGCCCCAAACGGGTTTATCGTGAGATTTGTACGAGGATGTATATGTGAGATGCATTGAGGGAGGGAAGTCATTTCCTGCTTCTGCCTGCCACACAGGGATTTGGTCTACTTATTACAATTGTATTCTGACGTCAGGACATTATGGGGAAATTACAAGATCACACAAATTATAGGGGTATTATTTTTAGTGCATTATTTCTGTATCAATGAGCAATTAAGTATAAAAAGATGAATGAAGACAACTCTAGTCATGAACACCAATGTAGATTGCAGCCTTGAATCTATAAAAGGAACAGGCTGACATATAGTATTCCCAAAATGTGAATCGTGAGCTTAACGTGGCAGCTTTAAATGTATGGTCTGTCCAAGTCAACGAAAACATAATCGGCCATGATTATTTCTTTAGGAATGGAAAGACATGGCTATAGTGCAAGCAGTGCTGAGTGGAAACCCTCCTGGCATAACACAAAATGATGGGGCCCCCTGCAGAATATCAAGAGGGACCCCTGAATCTTCCTTAGCTAACTTATATTTAGTTCTGAATGCGGTCACCCTGAAGGGCTAGTGGCCCCTGAAGAGTTGTGGGGGGAACCCTTGTGTCACAGGGGTTGGAGGGGCCTGCTTTATACCACATCATGTTCACTTATTTAAATAAGCTTAAGGGGCGGCTAGTGTAACACCCAGCCTTTAAGAAGATTTGCCAATAGTTGGGGTGTGTGGGACCTGCCCTTACTGTGTAAGCCACACAAAACACAACACAGCTCAATGGCCGCACTCTCAGTTTCACTGCTTCTTGTAGAGAATGTGCACTCTTACCAAACATGGCGACCGGCATCATCGCTCTTTTCTCTCATCAAATCATCGATGAAGATGCTGAGGAAAATTTTCAAAGGGCTCCCAACCAGCACCCGGAAAACTGTCACACACGCCCTGGTCACAAGCAAGATGTACTATGGGAACACCCTCAATGCCGGGATCAACAAAAAACCCACCAGAAGGCTGCAGAATATTCAGAACTTGGCAGCCAGAAACACCCTCAACATCCCACGCCGCGCTCACATCACACCATACCTGAAGGAGCTCCACTGGCTCCCCATTCACAAAAGAGCACAGTTCAAAGTCCTCACCCACACTTTCAAGGCACTACATAACACTGGCTCAGCATACCTCAACAATCCAATCTGCTTTCACAAACCTTCCAGACACCTCCGCTTGTCCGGGCTCCTACTTGCACAAATCCCACGCATACGAAAAATCGCATCTGGTGGTCGAGCCTTCTCTTATATCGCTCTTAAGGCATGGAATGATCTGCCACTACACATAAGAGCCTCCTCCTCACTTCTGGAATTCAACAAGAAGCCGAAGACCTGGCTTTTTGTGTAGTCCCCAGGTGTGCCCAGATGCACACCTGCTCAATGCCAGAATACCCTCCCGGATGATAGAGTGCTCTACAAATCTGATTAACATAAGATAAGATAACATATAACCAGACAAAAAATTCCAACCATATAGTATAAACAAACCTTGCTATAACTATTTGCACCATAGCCATGTCTTTCCATTCCTAAAGAAATAATCATGGCCGATTATGTTTCTGTTGACACGGACAGACCATACATTTAAAGTTGCCATGTTAAGCTCACGATTCACAATTTAGAAATACTATACGTTGATTAGCCTGTTCCTTTTATACATTCAAGGCTGCAATCTACATTGGTGTTCATGACTAGAGTTGTCCCCATTCATCTTTTTATAAAGCTAATTGCTCATTGATACAGAAATAATGCACTGAAAATAATACACCTATAATTTGCGTGATCTTGTAATTTCCCCATAATGTCCTGACGTCAGAATACAATTGTAATAAGTAAACCAAATCCCCATGTGGCAGGCAGAAGCAGGAAATGACTTCCCTCCCTCAATGCATCTCTCATATACATCCTTGTACAAAGCTCACGATAAACCACTTTGGGCAGAAACAGCGCTTAGATCTGAATTACGAAATGTGCATAATATATTCCTCACGTTTGGGTTTCTCTCACGCCACCAGGTACATTTCATCTGTTAAAAGCAGGCCGAATTTGTCCTGCTGTCCAGGGAAGTTCCACAGCGTGAGAGTAAAACCTGTTAAAATCAGGGCCTCGGTTAATAATCATTCTGAGTGGGAAAACTTGTAATGGTGCGACAGTAGTGCACACCGTAACTACCCTGTCCCACGTTACTGGTTCCTGGTGTAGTGTTTCTTCATTTGTTTTATTGCATATCCTTAAGGGGGGCATTAGAGGGATGCAGGAACAGGTGGAAGTGTGGCATTACGGATTGCTATGGTTAGCGCTTAATTATTCGTAGTTGGAAAACACTTTGTGGCTACTCAGGGGAGCAGGAGAGGTGGAGCATACTGGTGGTGCTTGGCGGCTGTTCACTAGGGGTGTGGGGAATGCTTCATTCCACCCGTGGAATTGGTGGAATTTTGGTCACACTGCGTTACTCTTTAATGTGGAGTTCTGGCCGAATTCCGCCAAACGCCGCATGGCGGAATTTTTCTCCTGCAAGGCTCCAAAAATGCGAGTTGGCAAGCACGAGCGAGATTTGGCGCGCCCTAGCATCATTTTTAAACGCAGACTGACACGAGTGGTCGTGGTCAGTGGGCTGCCGCTCAAGTAGATTTGCTACCTCTCTAATACATTTTCTACTCAAGTGGCAGCAACATCAACTCGAATAGCCACGCGCTCTTGCGCAATGCATGGTGCTGTTCGCGCTGATTTTTCATCATGCTCGCGCTACCGGCACTAATTTGCCAGCGCGAGTTGCATATTTTCAGCCCGTTGGCAGAACTCCACAGAATCTCGCTGAGTTTTTATATAACTCAGAAAATTTCCTCTGAGTAAAACCCTGCAAGTTTCTCCCGCTCCTGCTGTTCACCCCTCTCATCTGGTGGAACAATGGGTCCGCCAGCCAGACTTGTTGGTCCTGGAGGTTTCCCACCCAAAGTGACTCAATCTCCCAAAAACCTGGCCAAGGCGTCCAGAATTCTTTTCCATTATGAAGCACGTGGCCAGAGGCCTTGTGCTTCATCTCACACAGCTCATTGGTGGAATAGAATAAGGGTAGAAAGAGGGGCAAAGCTATCAATGGTGCAGCAGGTGTAGTGGCACCATGGGCCAAGGTGCAAGGGCCCCTTTGCACCCCAATTCTGGATCTTTTTTTACTAGCCACTAGCAGGCAAGGGTAGCCCGTGCTCCACCACTACACTGGTGCACATGGCACTCTTGCTTCACCTAGGTAAGTTGTTATGAAAAGATTGCTTCTTTACTACAAGTTACTTCCGGTCACAACCAGGTAGGAAAACTATACTCCTCCCTGAGAAGTGATGTTAGGTTTTCACAGTAAAATCAACAAACAAATGTAAAATGCACAACGAGCGGTATTATGATCCCATTTCCTGGCCTGTGCAGGCGTAGAAACGGTATATGCGTTTCCTTGGCGTCTTTTACTCATGTTAACTCGAAAGATGTCTGAGTTTTGCTGACAACAAACCTTGGAAACACAAGGCAGTAACTACCTCTTTGTTCCAGAGCTCTGATTTTTTGTTTTGTGTGCAGTTTTATATATAGCAGAAACCCGGCCCAAGGGCATTTGAGAGCTTTACATAAGCATCAGTTACATTACACAAGGTTAGATTCATTATCTAGACACAGGGAGATTAAGTACTTGCCCAGAATCACATCATGCTGAGCCGACGCCAGGACTCCATCCTTTTTCCATAAACGCCAATAGACCGATTTAGGCTGAAGACTCACGATTTTTTAAACCAAAAATGGCTTTATTTTAGCCGTCTCCCCCCTCAAAATTGTCTCTGCTTCAATTGAGGTCAGTGGGTGAAACACATTCTCCCGGTTCTTTTTTTTAAATCTCCCACTTTCGTCTTCTATAATGTTGGCATGTATGCTGTTCCTGAGTTCCAAAGTCGGCAGCTGTGGCCCTAATGCAGCATCCTCAGCAGAACAAACACTGACTGGCGAATTAATGCCAAAAAGAAGCACACCGATCCCTTCTGAGCAGGTGCAGTGCAGAAAATGGGACCGTGAGTCATGACAGGCTCAAGGATTCTAATATTGAGGCAGTAATGAGGAAATCATAGGTGTGGTATACTCTCGTGTACAAGGCACTTGCAAGTTACCTTGGTTGCCTCACAGCAAGTGAAAAAAAGAGGTGGCACACAGGGCCAGATTGGCGACTAGTCCACTCTGGCATTTTCCAGGTTAGCTGCTGGCTAGGGGCTGCTTTCAAACGATGGGCTGCCGCAGTGCTTAATTTGTAAAAAACATAAGTGCCAGGGCTCTCGTCAGGAGGCCACTGCAGCTTGCACCAGCCATTGCCCCTGCTATGCTGCCAAAAAGAGAAACAACACAACTCCTGCAAGTGTGACAATTTGGACTATTCCAGGCCCCCAAAGCTGCAAGAATGGCTTGTGCAGCAAGGAATGTATATTGAATAAATAATTAACTGTTGTTGAGGTCATCTCTAAATTAGCCAGACAGCGCCACCTTGTGAAATACTGTCACAAGTGCTGGTGTGACAATTAAGTGCCGAGCACCGGAAACCACCGGCTCAAATTAAGCAGTGAGCTGCCGAGATCCAACCAAGCCTCGATGGCTCCATTCTAGTCATAGCTACCAACTTTTTTGCCAGGGCTGATTCTGGTTTCCAGCCCAGTCCTGATTGATGATATCTTGTTTGATAGTTCTCCCAAGAAATGTGTGCTCCATCCAAGTTTCACAAGAGAAAACGAATGATTCCGAGTTAAAATCGTGAAAACACGTGAGCTATTGGTCGCCCAATAACAGAGATCTAATTGAAACTAAATGCGTAAACATTTTGCGGTGCTGCAATTTTAGTATATTTCAGTCCACAGATCTATTACTCAATCATTGGCTGATATCACAGGAAGATAAAACACTCTCGCATCACTCGTAAATGTTGGTTAGAAATCTCATTGAGTTAGAGCTCGCTGCTGACATCTGCTGTGATCCACAGGTCATGACTTTGATCCTCGGCCCGGCCTACCAGGCCCTACATTCTGTTGAGGTCGGGAAATTGAGTGCCTTTAAAATGGGTTAAGTAACACTTGTTCCAGTGTAAAGAAACTCCAGATGTGCAGTAAGAAGCACTATATAAAAAACAAGCCATTATTATGATACCACACTAGACAGGGGTACCCACATCCTGCCAGTATCCCACACAGTCAGGAAGTAAGGCAACATAGGCTACAACACCCCGTCTTCCATTTCCCACAATTAATCCAAGGATATAAGATATGATCCCAAGCAGGAAGCACATAGGACACAACAGTTATTCAATACATAAATTCTACAATACCTGTATAAAACATATGCCATAATCACTTATTACAGTGAAGCTCTGACTTCGCCACCATTGTGTAATAAGAAAGCACCTTCATTATTTTACCAAGATAAACTAAACAAATTGCTAGCTTTTCAAACTGTTTTCTTTTGAAAATCCTTTCTCACGAGTCATTAGCAGAAAAGGAGACATATATTTTCTTGTTTTTTAGTGCAGTCATGGAGTTGAGTGTAAGACAGCTGTAATCTATCCACAGTTTTTAACCACAAAGCCAGCTTTTACAGTGGCTTAAATTAAGCTGGTAACTATTTGTTGTATTGCCTTGTAAGCTGGCTATGTGTGTATTTGTTTCAACAGTACAGATTTCGGATTTAATCTACATTTTCTCCAATCTGAAGATCCCTTGTATAAGAGCGCTTAAAAGACAGAATGCTGAAGGAGGAAAGTTGTCGAAGGAGTTATTTGCAGGATCCCTAAAAGCTATATGACCTTGGAAAGAAACTTTGGGATTCATTTAATTTAAACTTTGGTGGCTGGAGGCTACTCCGGCAGGATGGCACAGGACATTATCCACGCCATCTTGACGGACCTCTGCCCGACAAATCTAGAGTTGTCCACCAGCCCCGCGAACACCTCTTTACATTGACAGGAAACGCAGGGACTGTGGTTCCTCTCCATGTAATACCTGGTGGTGACAGACAGCAAAAAGAGCTCTCTCTATATTGGGTGGGAGGGTCGGATGGCTAACCCCGACAGCCCATTCACCGTCGGGCTGTCTGAGCAGTACCTCAGCATCAGAAGCAGGTAAAGGCTCCGTCGTCAACATACTGAAGGTCCGCTCACCTCTAAAATGCAGGGCCAGACTGTGAAATTGTGGGGGTACTCATCGCTGTTGGAGAGAGTACCTCTGGTTTAGAGTTTGGCGGGTGTGAGTGACATCGCTTATGCCTTATTGCAGGTGCATTAGGATATAGTGCACTTGTAACAAAGCTTACAGGATACCTGTCACGTTTGCAACGGAGTAACCATGAGTCAGCCTCTAGATCAGGCACATACCCTCTAAGGGCCTTTCAATAGCATCATAAAGCACAATAGACAAGTCTTTCAGTTATACAGGCATAGTTAGGTCAGACTTTCCACGAGAAGAGCATTGTTTTGCTAATAACTTTGGTGTCATTTGAAGAATCTTCACAAAAGTTTCACACAAAAAATAAAATCATCCACCCCAGCTCCTTCCTGGAAAGGTTAGGTCAAGTGGGAGCTGAAAAGAATTACACCAAATTTGGCAGAAAGCTATATCTTTACCCAAAAGTGTGCTTTTTTGTGTGATTTGGTGTAAATCCATTCAGTACTTTTTGAAAAATGTAGGTTTAAAATACATTGATATCTAGTGCCGAGAGACTCCTGCAGTACCGGCAGATCAATCAGTAAGATCTGATTGCCTGCCGACATCATCAACAAACATGTTGGGCAGCCATTTTAGGACTTGGGTACTCAGTCCCTGTGTCCTGGAAAAAAAAGAATTAACATATAGGGGGCAGGGTAAGGATACCCTGAATCCTTAGGTCTTGATTGATGCTGCAGTAATGCAGTAGTACCAGAGCACTGCTGGAAATATTTTTTAAAAAGTGTAGGGCGGCCCTTTTCCATTATAATTCATTGGGGTGGGACAGGACCCAGGAGTTCGGCACATTTCTTTTTAGGTCGAGCCTCGAGTAGCGCGCAAGCGCTGCAAGGCGAAGACTTTAAGTAAGGGGGTTTCAGAAGCAGTCCAAACGCTCGTGCGTCGTGGCTGGCCTTTTTCAGATGGTTACGCGCGGCAGACATGTGTTTCCAATTATCGTGCCCAGACGTGTGCGCTATAATTGTAAACACATGCCGGCAAAAGGCCATGACGCACGAGCGTCTGGTCAGCTGAGCAGGCTGCCGCGCTCGCTCGCCCCCGCTCCTCTCTTGTTGTAGGTACAATTATATACCTCAGCTAGCGCCACGCGACACTTCTACACAAAAGAATGGCGGCACCTCTGGTCTCATGGTATGCAATCGAGGCATTAATGACAGGCCGGTGTGAGGAGGGGGCGGCCCGCGCCTCTCATTGGCCGGCTAGAGCCCTTTGGGAATCCTCCTGCAGACGCAGCCGCCACATTTCTCCGTGCAGGTCAGCAGAGCCCCCACCCCCAGGAGAACCCGCGAAACAGCAGCAGAGCACGCAGCTAAGGCACCACCGCAGCGTGAGCATCACCAGCGCCTGAGCCGGTACAAGAACGCGTGCACAGGCCCCCGAGAGCCCGTGCATCAACAACCAGGGCTGACTGACTCCTGCACAGCTCCCCTACTACGGCCCCCATTGAGCCTGTGCTGCGACAGTGCTGCCCCGAGCTTCCCCAGCCTCAGCAGCTCCAGGGCCCGAGGGCAGGCCTGAGAGGTAGCAGAGCCCAAGTACCAGCAACCGGGCGGCCCTCGGTGCGCTGCTCCAGTGGCGTAGTCTGAGCACCCCGCCAGACAGGACCCACTTCAGCGGGACACCCTGGGGACTAGCATATATCCTAGCTCAGCCACAGTTTACTGCAGCAGAGGGAGTGCCTGGGGACCAGCAGAGGCCTCAGCATCGTCTGGGGGTACCACCATCAGGTGGCCAGCCTCAGCACAAGGGGCCCTGCCCGTAGCAGCACCCGAGTATGAAGGAAAGGCGCAGCCCCCAGGCCCCCGCCGTTGTGAGGTGTAAACTGGTCCTCGTGGGAGAAGTGCATTGCGGGAAGACGGCCATGCTACAGGTGCTGGCCAAAGACTGCTATCCAGAGGTAAGTGTGCAGGGGTGCGTATGCATGAAGAACATATTACCCAGACATCTACCCTCCACCCCCTGTGACCCCATCACCATAATCAGAACCCCGCTCAACCCGTCTGTAACAACATCATGTTAAACAGGTCACCTTAACCCCTAGGAGCAGACCTCCTTAATTAGCCTTCCCTTTAACCCGTCTGTCACCAGACCGCTATACTTTTCCTCCCTATGAGTTGGCAACCTTACACAGTCCCCCGTTTAACCCTTTTGCAACCAGATCACTTTAGCCCGACCTGCTATGTGACCACCTTGATCAGACACCCTTTAAACCGGGTGTAACCAGGCTCCTTTAGCCAGACCACCTCAACTCCCCTCTTGTACCACCGAATCAGACCACCTTTAACCCGTCTGTAAAAAAAAAACGCTTTACCCAGGCTTCTGTCCCCCTCACGATCAGACCACCTTAACCCCCTTTATTCCAGACAACTCCTGCATCCAGATCTCCTTACCCCCCCCTCTCTAAAGAGATCCCTTAAATCTCTTCAGACCAGGCCACATTTTCCACCCTGGAACTGGGCCAGACTTTTTAAACCAGATCTCTATAGCGTCCTAGAGCCAGACTGCTTCTCCTCTGTGTCCAGGCAACCTTTACAATTTTTAACCAGGCCATCTTAACACCATAACTAGAACAATGGAGAGCTTCTGAATTCACTCAGCCTTTATGGAGCCGTACTCCAACTCCCACAACACCTTAAACCTGCCTGTTCTAAAGTCACCATCAACTAGAGCCAGGCTGCTTTATGTCCCATGGGCTAAGTCCAGGCCTCATCAGTAAGCAGTGGCATAGCCAGCGTGTCCCTGGTTTGGATGTAAGCCAGAAATGCCTTGTTGATCTGAGTCCAAGCTGCCTTACGACTGAATATAGGTCCCTACGATGCCAAAAAACACCACACAAGACGTTATAGCGCATTTACAACTAATACCCTCACAACGCATTCACATACATTCAACATTAGCATTACTACACATACCACACTCACGCATTGCAACATCACAACAATGCATTGATTCACAATATGTTTCTATAAAACGTTTTACTACTACTTAGCACTACTGAGTTTCAGCTATTGGCATCGTAAATGACAATGCCTTTTATTTATGTCTTGATTTGTAAAACAGATATATAAAAGGCATTGTAATTTACATTGCCAATCGCTTAAACTCTTGAAAATGCGAGACCTATTGCATTGCAAATGCTTGTTTTAAATATGGAGGGTGCATGCTTGAGCCTCCCTCTATGAGTCAGGTGTTTGCCCCCAGAAACCCCATGCCCAAAGGCTGACAAGCATGAGTGCTCCTACCTCAGGCAAGAGGGAACATTGTATTGCTTCTGCCGCAGGAGCAAAATTAAGGTTTCTTTCCTGGCGGGTGCACATTCACTTTTGCCAACTTACACCAGCATCTGAGGATGGGTGCTGGTTGGGGAGTTGGTGCAGCCGTGCAGGGGGGGCCTTGGTTCTTCCCCTGCGGTACCTAATATGAAGAACATTTGTGGGTACCCTAGGTGGGACCGTGGCACCCACCCATATAACGGTATGCCCAACTCTTGCCGGCACCCATGATAGGTGTGGATCTGGGAGACAACGGGGCTGCAGGGCCCTTAGGCCTCCAATGTGATATGTTGTGGGTGCCCCGGTTGGGAACAACCAAAAATAGTGGTGAGAGGCAGCGCCTTCCCGGCTCTCTCGCCTCTGTCAGGCAAGCGATGCGGTAGGGTGTGAGTAGGCCGTGCAGTGACGTCAATAGCTGCCGGCCCCAAGGGAGACTGCCCCAGGGTGAACACTATGGCGGGAGAATGTCATCGTGTTGGACAGGGAAAGCCTGGAGGAGGACATCCCAGCTCATCGACAGCGGGTATTTTTTAAATCTTTTTCTGCAGATTTATATAGCGCGAAATCGACCTGAAGGTATTGGAGCGCTTTACATGAGCACCAGTTACACAAGAACACATTTTTTTTTTTTTTTTGGTAGGCACGGGGAGATTAAGTGATTTGCCCAGACTCACAGGATGTGGGGTCGACCCAGAGGCTCGAACCTTGGTTCCCCAGCTCCAAGGTCGGCAGTCTAGCCGTGAGACCACATCTTCTCCCCTAAAACGGAGCCCACGAGCAATTGGGCGTTGCCACTTGATGGCGGCCTTAGGTTGCTGCCTTACAGCGCCTTACGGAAGCTCCCGCCCTGTTTGTGGGCTGATCACTACTAGCATTTCGCTCATGTGATATCTCTTCACCAATGTCATAACACTTAAGTATAACCATATATAACTGAATGCCGACATCACATCTACATTTCTTGTATATTTCTTTAAATTGTTTATTTCCCTCAGATTAAATAAAACGTGGTTTTTTTACCATCTTTTCGACCCACCAGTTTGTAAAAGGAGGAAATCTAAATGCACTCTAAAATAAAAGGATTTTGATTCTGCAAATTGTGTGAAATACCACGGAAGGTTTTCAAGGAAATCACTGAATTTCAAAAACAACTGTCCACAAAAGCAGGCTTTGAAGGTTTTTTTCAGCACCTCGCTTACCTAGCCCATATTTTAATTTTTGCCGGGCACATCTTCTGAGCTCAGAACAAAATTTCGGAAGAGGTGAAATTGATAACACATTTAGAATTTTCATTAGTTTTTAAAACGGACAATTTCACCCAATTACGCAGTTACAATTATGCATTTACACACTTCTACTTCTGCGTTGAGAGGCCCATATTTCTACAACGATCTGGTTGTTTTACTCACACTAGGCAGCATGGCAACAGCAAATATGTATGATCTATATTTAACTTTACTAAGCTTCTCTTTGTACTGTTACTCGATCACATTTCTCTGCTCATCGTCTCCTGCATTTGTGGTCACATTAGATTCTCACATTGTCTCTTTTTGCAGGCTTCCCTTTCTACACCACAGGGCAGGATGCTATCTGTCAATCACACCATACCCTACACCACTTTCTCCTGTTACGTCATCTCTCACAGCAGTAGTATTCAAATTACCGTCACCCTAGGCTAGGCACGACATATAGATTTATATTCCTACATCTTTTATGCTCTAAACTGTGACACCCAAATGGGATTAGAAACTGGAGTCTTCTCCGAGGCAGGTGTTACGCATATCGCGTTACACATTTTTTAAAGTGCGTCACATGGCATTTGTATGGCCGCTTACAGCTGTGTGGGGCTTGGCGATTAGTCCCACCAAGGGGGAATTTCTATGGCAGGAGCCTGTTCATCTGGTTGTGCCTTGTTGTCTCAGCGAGGAGGCATGAGTTGGATTTGGCAACCTTCTCGCTTTATTCTGCCCATTACAGTGTCAGGCGTGTGCTTCAGGCAGTGCTTAGTTAAAAAAAAAATAATAATAAGTGCCAGGGCTCTCGTCAAGAGGCCACTGCAGCCCTGACAACCCATTGCCCCAGTTATGCTGCCAATAATAGAAACAACACAACTACTAACCATCACACTCCTACAAGTGTGACAATTCAGACCATTCCCGGCCCCCAAAGCTATAAGAATGGCATGGGCGGCAGGTAATTGTCCATTTTTAATGTATATTAAATTAAAAATTAACTGTTGTTGTGGTCATCTCTAAATTAGCCAGACAGCGCCACCTTGTGGCAGACTGCCACAAGTGCCGGTGTTGACAATTTGGTGCCGGTGCCGAGCACTGCAAACCACTGGGTCAAATTAAACACTGGTAAACCGGGCTTTAGGATGGTCTACCACAATACTTCCGCCAAAATATCGATCTACGAAATCTGGCATCCATTGTATGGCCTACCACTAAACCTCATGTCCAAAGTAGATGCGAGGATGCATTTTGTGCTAAAATACAGCAATGTCCGTTTTGTATTGCACGTATTTAAATAGAATTTCACATATTTTTGCCAAAATTTCACTTAATCACTGAAAAGCAAATTACATGAATTTCGCACACTCCTAGTTTTAACTGGAATATAGTGGCCAACAATCGGCTTTAGAGATCTTTAATAAGTGAAAATAAAACTATTACTAGAAATAGGTGGATTATTGCACGCATCGTCAGAGAATTTCCATGGCGTTTGCTCGTTCAGTTGTTTCCATGCTGCACCTCTAGTCTATCCCTGATGCTTGAACATTGGGACTTATCAATATCAGCTTGTGATAGTTAATTCCTGCTATCCCTTTAACAGCTATAGCATAAAAAGCAAGCAATGCTCCCCTAGAAGTGAGTCCACTGCCTCCACAAACCCCAAGATGCCCTCCCCAAACCCCCCAACACTCCAGACACTCACTGTCCCTCCTAAATATATTTTCAACCGCCTTGGTTCAGCAGATTATTCCGCATTCTGTGGAGTTTAACATGTGGGCTATGTTACCTCACGGAAAGATACCTGCGTGTAAACTGTGGCCCCCGGTATCACCCTGCAGAGGTAACGAGACCTCAAAATGGGGCGCAGGTCATGAAAGTGAACTTACATGGTGTGCATGATGTTGTGTGATATGTTGAGTTGCATGGTATACAGGGATGTGGTAGGTTGTGACAGAGTGTGGTAGATTGGGAAGTGGTGTGGGATGGTGAGAGGGGTTTGCAAAGTTGGTAAGGTAATTATCTTTATTGCATGATTAATAAAAATATTTGCAAAAAACTACATTAAGAAAAAACTTGTGCAAACACATAAAATAACATGTTTCATTGTCATTAAATTCATTTAAAACCATTTAAAATTTGCAGTATTTTTGTGCTATTATAGAAAAATAAGATGTAAAATTACATATGCTCTGCAAGGATTTAAAATACAATGAAAGAACCTTAGACTTCGAGTTAACAATTGTTGAACTAATACTATTTTCCATGTGCTATACCATGAACACCATGACAGATCTGACAGAAAAGCTAGTATAATCTTCAAAATATCAACTGGTTCTAAATTTTAGATTGAGTGATTTGTAATCAATTCCTCAGCTGACAGCTGGATTTGACTTGATTTTTACTATACTCATAAAACGTACCAGTCTACAGGCTAACTGAATGTCTCCTCCTTCAAAACAAGCTTTTAATTCTTGTCTACGTGTTCGAATCTGTCTTTGGTTCCAGAGTGGTTTTAACAATAGTCTTCGTTCTTCCTCTAGACCCTTGCAAGTGCACAGTACATGCAGAGCGTCCTCTTTCGGGTCACCACAAAATCTACAGTTCGTTATTGTATCTAAACGTTTCCATGGTGGTAGATGTTGATTTTCCGGTAAGATTCCCATCCTCAGTTGCAGTTAACGTTCCTTCACAGTCCTCGAGAACCCAATTCCCAAATAAGATTGTGGCAGAGACCTTGTATAACTCTGGATAACAAACCATCCATGAGCCCTCCTGGTCAGTGTGGCTTTATTTTCTTCCAGAGACAGTATCTTTACTGTTTTGTTCACAAGTTGCTTAAAACATTTGTGGGACCCAGTAATTTCCCAGAGATCATGTAAAGCAAGAGAGCTTATTGCCGTTTGGAGGTAGACCATTGCTGGACTATCTTTATTCCTTTCCAGCTCTTTCCATAAGTATGAGTTCAGGGTACCTGTCTCAGCTCCCTTTATTTTATGCCAGCATTTGGAATAGGCGCCCTTATGTGCTATTTGCTGTTTTTGGAGGCCGAACTCTAACCTTAATTGTGCTGGCGGGGTGTACTGTGGGAGGTTAAATATTATTCGCATTGCTTTGGACACCACTTTGTCCAAGATGATCTTGTCTCTCCCTCTCATACTTTCACTACCATAGGTAATAGTTGGCAACAATCTTGCTCGAAGCACTTCTAGTAAAGGGGTTAAGTTTGGACCTGTTATTTTATGCTTAATGTTCTTTAGTGCAACGGCCAGTGTGATCCCTCTTGCTCTGATCACCGCTTTTTGTTGCCCAAACGATCCTTTCCTATCAAAAATTATACCCAGGTATTTGTATTCTTTGACCACCTCCAACTGCTGACCCCGCAGTGTCCACCGAGGTTGATGTTTTTTACCCTTTTGGTTTAATATCATCACTTTGGATTTTTCTAAGTTTATAGATAACCCATTCTTGTCTGAGAAGCTGCTTGTAGTGCTTATAAGATGTTGCAAGCCGTCTGGGGTTCGGCTAATCAATATTAGATCGTATGCATACAGTAAGTTCGACAGTGTTAGGCCTCCTAGATTGGGGGCATGATGGTTGCAATTATCAAGCTCTGCTGAGAGATCAGACATAAAGAGATTAAACAAGGTCGGGGCAAGGACACAACCCTGCTTCAGCCCCTTAGTGGTCGATATTTTCCTTGATAGACAGTTGCCTGTCCCCAGCTTTATTTGAATCCATGTCTCGGAGTGAAGTAAAATTAACTGGTTCAAAAGTTTCGGATCAATTTCCCAGCCAGACAATTTAGCCCAGAGTTTCCCCCTGTCTATACTGTCAAAGGCGGACGTATAATCGATAAAGCAAACAAATAACGGCTTGTTGATTTTTGCAGTGGCATCTATTAGGAGTGAAAGAGCGAGGATGTTTGTCGTTGTCCCCATACATTTTTGGAAGCCTGTTTGATTAATGGGAATTAAGGCTTTCTCCAATGCCCATTCGGTAAGTTCGTCCAGTATGAGACCCGCCTAGGTATTTGGCTTCAATGTCGATTAGTGCAATGAGCCTGTAATTCTTTGCTTGGGTCCTACTGCCTTTTTTATAAATCAAGGAAATAATTGATCCCTTCCAGGAATCATATTCTTTCAGCTTCCAAGATGTTATTAAAGAGAGGCCATAGTTGCTCCGCCCAATAATTCGGATCCTGCTTCTATAAAATTGGTGGAATGCCGTTTGCAAAGTTGAGAAATCTGGATTTTGCGAGTTAGCATATTTTCGCATTCGACTTTCCCAGCTTTGAAATGCAAATTTGGCAAAGTTAAATTAAAAACGGATAGACATTAAGGTATTGCGCAACAACAACAAAGTGTTCCTCCTCTAGCAGAGGTCCTGCAAGATGTTCTACTCAGCAGCACATACACTCAAACTCATTGTCCTTTGCCTGTGCATTAAAAGCCCTGTCCCTTAGGGCAGCCTTCTGGTGAACAGGAAATGGACAAGGTATCACTAGACTTTTAATCCGATGAAGTCCCTCCGCCCCTTTTCTTTGGGAGTGACTTCTAGCAGGCTGGGAAAGAATTATGCACAATTTACTTAAGGCCTGATTTAGAGTCTTGAGGAAGGTTTGCTCCATCACAAATGTTATCCCGCCTGCTCTATTACATGTGCCATATGGTATTATGCACTTATAATTAGGACGATGGAATATCCGTCATGTTACGACAGAGTAACCCATCCGACAACCTCTAAACCAGGCCCTTAGTATTTTCCTAACTCAACCTGCTACCAAAGACAGACTTAAGTGGAGCAGGAAAAAAAACTGCCCTATTCCCTTGTAGCCTGCTGTCTCCAGTACCTATGGGGTGGGACATCTGGCTGCAAGAATCAGAGCCAATGAGGCAAACTTCACCTCAAAGTTGGAAAACTCTCCTCCCATCACAAAGGGTGAAGCTTCAACTTTGCGCACCTTTAGTAAGATGTTATATGACATGAGAGCATATTCTTGTATTTTCTTGTGTGAATAAATACAGATTGATGTAGAGTTCGCTGGTGTTTTGTTGTATAGTGTGTTACAGCATAGGATAGTGTGATGCTGTAAATTGTGGGTCAGTGTGATGTGATGTGATTTGCTGTAGTATTGTATGGTGTCATGGGGAATGGATGGATACAGTATGATTTAAAGTGCTGTGATGTAGACTGGAATGGTGCATTGTGACACAGTGTAAAGTGGCGAGGCACAGTGTTTTGAAGTTTGATGCCTTCTTGTGCTAGCTTGCATGAGGTGTGGCATGCTGTGCAATGGTGTGGCATTCTGTGAGGTGATACCTGGTAATATAACATGCTATTGATCATATCTTTCTCACATGTTGTATTTGTGTGTTTGGGAATGTGTGTGACTTTATGAAAGTGAGTCCCTCATTTCTCCAATTTTCTGTGTTTTGCTATGTCTCTGAGTAGTTGCATGGCTCTGTCTCTGCATCATGTTAGATATATGTGGTCAGAAAACCAGCAAGCCTGAGCTACCCCATGTGTGAGTTGGCTTGTGCATATTAGCATCCCTACTATCTGGATCTCCTGTGTTCAAGCATTTTCCTATCTGTGTGCATCAGTTTTTCTAGTATGCTACTGTGCCAGTTCTTCCAGAAACTTTCTGGTCCTGATTACAAGTGCCGGGCTACATTCCCAACCCTCCAAGCACATGTTTGCACAGGGATCAGAATTACGAGTTATGCAATAATCATCATACCCTTGCAGTTTTCACCTGGAAATCTCCGGCGGGTCAAACGTGCTGAAATTTATTAGGGAAAAAAGGCTCGTAAAAAGACAAAACATCTGGAATTCTGTCTGTTAAATACCGATTCTGCATGCTATGCCTTATTTACAAGTTACAAATTCAGAAAAGGAGGAATTTATCACATGTGGTAAATACCTCACTCTGGGGAAATGGTATTTACCGCATATGGCAAATATCTTACTCTGGGGTGATGGTATTTACCACACATGGTAAATTCCTCACCTATTCTGCAGATCTTGTAATGAGGGAAAATGTGTCTTCCCTGCCTCCTGCTGTCTGAATTCCAATCTTTGCTACAAGGTACCGGATGGGGATCCTCTGACAAGATACAGAGGAGCGGGGGAAGTTGATGCTGGTAGTCTGCCTGGTGTGGCATCTTCTTCAAGACCAGCTGCATCATCTCCATGAGCATCAGAAAGTGCACCCTGCATGCCTGGCTGAGAACATAACCAGCACAGGCAGACAGCACCAAATTAAACAAGCATTGAAAATGCAACAGGTCTCGCCTTTGATTAAGTTAAAGCCATTTGCTTTGCTAATGGTATTGTATAGCAAAGCAAATGGCTTTAACTTAAGGAAAGGCGAGACCTATTGCATTTTTAATGCTTGTCTTATTTGATTCCATTTAATTTATAAAGCGCGTGGCTTCCCAATCACGGGTTTCCAGCGCCAGTGGCGGAACTGTTGAATGCTCAATTCGACTAGGTAGGGTTGTGGAGAGTGGCTGACTCACTCACTGCAGCCTGCACCCCCGGTTTTGGGAAGGGCTTGCTGGTAAGATGGGGACGTTGGCTGGCTAAAGAGCATCTGCACCTTTTTCAGTAGAGGTCAGATTGGGCTCGGTGCATGGCTGGCTCCGGAAGAGTCTGCGCTGCTGGCTCAGGGGCTGCTTGCCTGGACCACAAAGCGGCGCCATAAAAACACCACCCTTTTCCTGGACAAAAAAAAGGCCGCCTTCACAGGGGTCAGCGAGCGAAGGCGCTGCTTTGGGAGCGTATTCAGTCGCCCAGGCCCCGGAGAGGCGGGCTCCAAGCCGCGCCCCCGCTTTCTTGTCAGGATTTTCGCCAACAGCTGGAAGTGGCCACGGGGGCGTCTTAAGGAGACCCCCCTGCTCTTCCTCTGACAGCCGATCATGGGAAAATAGGTCACGCTTTTCAAACGTGTGTCCGTGACCCTGCCCTTAATTGCTGTCACTTTAAACAAAGGCAACATATGCGCAACCTCAGCCCGCTCTGCGCCCCCGCTTAAGAAAAGGCACAGCAACCTGCTACGGGGGTGTGCTGCGCCAGCCTCCCTGAGTGGAAGGTGCTCCCTTTGTCCTCCCTGCCCCCCACCATTTCCTTCCCAACATTAAGGCTTTGCCCTAAACCGAAGCAGCGCGCGCTAATGAGCTGGAAGGGCTCAGTTTCGGGCCTCCTTGGAGAAGGCACCACTTGCCTTTCACAAACCTGCAAAGAGAACAATGTGCATTTCCCGAGACTGCAAGAGCGTTTTGTATTTTCATCTACAATGTGAGCTCTTTGTAGATGTTTTTATGACACGAGTCTTAAAACTCTAAAACCGCCGCTCTTTGGTGGCGAAAAGAATACAGGTGGGAGAAAGGGGGCAACGTCGCAAGGGGGATATATGACATTTTACACGTGCATTTAAAAAACAGCAGCTGTGTTACTTGGAGCCCCACACAACTTTTTTTGTGTACTTAGCGGGGCTCACAGCTTTATGTTGGAAAGTTCTTCTCTCTATGCCGCGAGGGCACGTGCACAGAAAGTGCACGCGCGATCCCACCCTTTAAAGGACAGCTCCGTGTTTCTGTTTGCACCTCTGCTTGGAAGGAACAGCGCAAAGCCAGGATTGATATGGAAAGGTCCGTGAAAAATATTAATGGGAACAATTGTGAATAATAGTCTGTAAGTGCCGCTCGTGGTCCTGGAGACGGCATTCCAGAATTGGGGACACTGGTGGGGTAGCGGTAAACCTGCGTTTAACTCCGTGTCGCTGGAGCGAACGGATTTGTTTTTAAATTTGTTTTTAAATTGCTGAGCACTTGCCTCCTGGCTTAAAGGGCCCGCACTCCGACCCCGGTCCACCGCAGATCAGCTGTTTGTGTGGAGGGCGGACCTGCGCTTCCTGCACACACCCCTTGCTGACGTCATTCTCAAGGTTGTAGGCGGGGTCTATAAGAGGTTTGATGCCACGGACGCGCGCAGCGGACGCGCGCCAAAGGCAAGCCCGTCTGCGCTCGTCCGTGCCCGTTCCGGGCCTAGGGCCATAACCCCTGGTCTATGCCGGATGAATACGCTGGCTTATTCCAGAGAAGCACTATTAGAACTCAATAAGACAGCCTCTGTCTCCCACTGCACACGGCTGTTGGTCTACGATACTAATTCAGCCTGCCCATGTGGCTTTAAACTACCTCCAGCCCAGCAGATCATGTCACGCCACCCTATACATAAGTCACCCCACTTAAGTCCCCACAATCAGGCCAATCCTGAATCAAGGCCTCCAAATAAGACTATCAGCAAAAAAGACTTTATGAATAAGGACAGACAAATGAACAAGGTTTTCCAGTTTCTTAGCACGAACTGTCGCTCTCTCCCCAAACACAAATATGACATTTTTGATTTACTAACATGTGAGCAACCCGATGCTTTCTTCTTAACCGAAACCTGGCTTAATGAAAGCTCTGATCCAGATGTTGTTGCCGCCCTACCGCCTAACTACACCATTGTCCGGAAAGATAGAGTCAATCAAGTAGGCGGCGGAATAGCTATCATCTTTAAAAACAACTATCAATGCAAACTGGTCAACCTACCATTTGAGAATTGCGAGGCAGCGCTCTTCAAGTTGTCTTTGACCCCCCATGTTACTTTTACTGGCATTCTCGCATACCGCCCTCCGGGGTCAGCTATTTCCTGGGCAGCCTCCTTCCCTGAAGCTATTGCCCCCTTCTTGTTGAATACTCCTAACTTCTCCATCTTAGGCGATCTAAATTTACACTTAGACGACTCCGCATGTAAAACAAGCGTAAACTTTATATCCGATATGGAAGCTTTTAACATTTATCTTCATAACTCTGGTCCCACGCATAGAGGAAGTCATTTACTGGACCCTATTTTTTCTAACCTACATGATCTGCACTGTTCCCCGGCACTCCCGTTATGTTGGTCTGATCATTATATCATCAAATTTAGCGTAAGATCCCCAGAAACTTCCGGTTCTCCCGCCTCCTACTCAGAATACCTCGGCCAGGAATTGGAAAAAACTGAACATCACCATCTTAAATGAACTAGTACACTCTCATCCACCGGTTTCTAAATACTCGGTGGATACACTTGCCAGTTCAGTGCAAGACTGGCTTCTGAATGCCATTGACACTTGCCTTCCTGTTTCCTAAAAGAAATTCTAATCATCGTAGCCCGGCACCCTGGTTCAATGAAGAATTAAAAACAGAAAAAGCCAAATGCAAAATTTTGGAAAGGAAATGGAGAAGGGACTACGCCCCAGAATCTAAAAATATATACAAAAAAGCCACTAAAGCTTATCATAAGATATGTAAATCAGCTTGTGCAAATTATGTATCATCTACCATTACCAATGCCTTGAACTCCTCGAAAACTTTATTTAATATGGTGAAAGAGTTGGCAGGTTCAAAAATACAATCCAAACCTCCACCATTAAATAAAAAACAATGTGACGACTTGGCTAATTTTTTCGTGCAAAAAGTTGAAGACATCCACGCGGAAGTAGCTAATAAACATACGGATGGCCTCCCCTCTAAACAATATGACACCCTTTCTCACTGTATACCCACCCCGATCCCAAGGGCTTTGTCCCTTTCTAATCAGACTCCCATGACTATACCATCTCCAAACTGTTTGCACTCATGGCCCCTCCTCAACCTCGATTCATTCAACAAACTTCTACATAGCATCAAATCCGGGTCTCCCAGGGACCCTCTACCTATTTCGGTGCTCCAACAATTAGAGTCGTCATCCCTGCAAACTATCTTGGAGCTCCTGAATCTTTCATTAGATGAAGCACTAGTTCCACCTGATTGGAAACATGCTATGGTGCTCCCCCTTCTGAAAAAGGCCAATGCAGATCCTGCTGTATTGTCTAATTACCGACCTATCTCATTACTACCGGCCTTCTCCAAGATCCTTGAGAAGCATATTTACTTCCATCTTACATCTTTTGTTGAAGCTCAAGGTTTACTTCACTCTACACAATCAGGTTTCAGAGCTGGTTTCTCTACGGAAACTACACTATTGGGAGTCACGGAAAGACTACGGCAACATCTGGATGATGGAGAGACAGCTGCCCTTGTTTTATTAGATTTAAGCGCTGCCTTTGATACCGTGTCTCATTCCATCCTTGTAAATACCCTGAGATCTTCAGGCATTTGCGGTCTGGCCCTTAAATGGATAATTTCATTTTTGGCCAACCGTACCTTCCAAGTCTTTTCTGAGGAGGCCAGCTCTGAAATCTGTGCATCACCGTATGGTGTCCCTCAGGGCTCCGTTCTTAGTCCTTTGCTCTTCAATCTGTATATGAGGCCTCTAGCCGCAGTAGCTGAAGAGGCAGGTCTGACTTTGCTATCTTATGCAGATGATTCTAAAATCATCTTTTCCCTCTCCGCAGTGAGGACAAATGGGCAGTCTCTTCTTCAATCCGGCCTGAGTAAAATTGCATCATGGATGCAGTCGAATTGTCTCAAATTAAATGGGGGGAAAACGGAGGTGCTCATCCTCGGCAAAGATAGGGATCTCTGGAGCCCACAACATTGGCCATGTGAGATGGGTGTCTTGCCTCAGCCAGCTTGCCAAGTCCGTAACCTGGGCTTCACCATCGATGATTCGCTATCAATGCGCGCCCAGGTGGTAAAGGTAGCGGCCACTTGTTTCTCCATCCTCAAGTGGCTTAGGAAGATCATTTGGATGCTACCAGAGTCCACCAAAAGAACGGTAGTCCAAGCTCTAATTACATCTAGACTGGACTATGGTAACGTTCTTTATCTTGGCGCTAACAAAGATGTAACTCGCAAGCTGCAGATGGTCCAAAATGCCGCAGCCCGACTTCTCCTCCACTTGCCTAGGACTGCCTCTGTTTCCAACCATTTGCAAGACTTGCACTGGCTTAGGGTGGAAAACCGAATTCGATTCAAAGCTCTGACATACATGTTCAAGATTAAAACTGGAACTGCACCACTCTACCTGTGTTCTTTGGCCAAACCGTATGCTCCTTCCCGCTGCCTGCGTTCATCCTCTCAGGGAAGATTCTCTGTTCCCAGATTCAGGCTTTCTCGAATGGGCGGGCGCTCTTTTTCCTACCTTGGTCCTTTACTCTGGAACACCCTTCCCATTGCCATTCGGAACGAAACAGTTTATGTTCAATTTCGCAAGGCATTAAAGACCTGGCTCTTTAACAAATGAGTTTGCTACTAAGTCTCAACATCTGGTCTGTTCCTTGCTCGGTGCCGGGAAACCCTTTTTGGGTAGCTGTTGCGCCTTACAAATTTAATAAATAAATAAATAAAAAAAAAAATAGGTTGTGTTGGGGGGGTGCATACGCGTTGTGTGCACTAACAGTAAATGTGACCACTCTCTCTTGCTCCATCTGCAAATATAAAAAAGTTGTAAAGCACTCGTGCCCACTTGGTCCTGATAATTAATGCAGAAATGACTACTTGAATGAAGTTTGCAGCGCGTTTAAACTAACAAAATGCATTGTATTCTCTTATAAAATAAACAAGTAGAAATTAGTGTGCGGTGTCCCTGAAGTGGTCGTGCAACCCGAAAGCGCGCCATGCGCGCGCCGCGTCCCGTGGCAAATGAAGCAAAGTAAAACAAGCACATAAACGTGAACACAGAGTGTCTCCAGAAAAGACATCACAGCGCGACGGAGCCAGAGTTGAAGGAAGGCGGCGTGTTTAAAGTTAGAAAAACAAGCACATGAAAGAAAGCACATGCATGACAAGGGAATGCGACGGAAGTGTGAGAGCAGGATTAAAACGAGCGCGGCCGCGAAAGCGACGCGCACTCTTGTGGAGGTGGGGTGGAGGGGACGCGCCTTGAAATGAAAGCGGCAAGGTCAGAAACCTGAGCCAAAATAGATGTCCCAGGCGTGCCGCTGTGCACATCTTGAATCGATTACAAAAAGCCCTCGCATGGCGAGAGCAGCGCGCACCATGTCCCGACGGGGGAGGGAGGGAAAGCGAAAGCACGCCGCCATGCGCGCGCGTGTGCACATCTCTTGTCCATACGCGTGCACATTTTGTCCACCCGTACGCTAATTAAAGTAAACAAAGATGGCGTCGGGCTGTCCACATGCACGTGCATTTTTTGTCCCTCCGTACGCGTGCACATCTTGAATCGATTACAAAAAGCCCTCGCATGGCGAGAGCAGCGCTGCGCGCTGCTAATGCCAGGCAAGACCTAAAAAGGGGCATCAACAAAAGGGAAAAGGCTGGAAGGTAGGCCTTCTCTATTTAGTCACCCAGGATCGGAAACCACACCTGATCAGTATCAGAATGGCACTTACACGCCTGCCATTTAGAAAGGAATTGAAGATCTAATTTTTCAAAGAGAATCACAATTCCACTTGGAGTGTGCTAAATCTGTGTAATTTGCTTTTGCATAAGTACGTCAAATAAAAAAAAATGACATGAAATCATGCACAATTATTTAAAATGCCAAACTGCAATTTGCAATTGTTTTTATTGCTAACTTCCCATGCCCATTTTTGGTACAAGGATGCATTTTGTGCAAAAAATATTGCAAAACACAAAAGCACTGAAAGGAGCTTGTGCTAAAGGTTTGCCGCAAATGGTGCGTAATTACGTGACGTGGTGTAATAGCATAATTTCCAGAATTTTGCCTAACAAGTATAACAGAAATTTTGGCCGGGCCTACGTTCCGGTAAGTAGGGACCTGTGTACAATGCCTCCCTTTAATAGATGAGTTTGAATCCTTTCTTTGGGCTCAGGCCTGCAGTTCAAGATTCACTTGCTTTCCAGCTGGGTTCACTGGGTACAAATGCATGCACAGCCACATCTCGTTCCAAAATGAGAAGTCATGACAGTTTCCACCCACTAGGGGGAGCTGTGTTACAGGAGCTGATCTGAGCTTCCTTCAACAAAGACTCTTGTTTGAGATTTAGTGAGGGGCACTGATAACTCATATCCAAGGAGGAGAGAGCAGCCCAAATCCCTCTGCCAGTGCACCCTAGAGGAGAGTCAGAATCCTGGACACACACTGAAAGAAGAATTCTCACCTTGAGGAGTTAGTTTAGGTGACAGCATGAGGAAATACAAGCTTCTCTCCTGGTCCAACAAAGAGCAGACACTGCTGATGCCAAGGGCAGAAATTCACCACAATAACATCTGCAGGAAGGAGCAGCACACAAAGGCTGGCCAAGAAAGGACTTTCAACAATACTCCGAACAACCATTATTCTAAGAAATGTGTTTTGCAACAAGCGCTCGCCTTTCACAGGCTCAAAATGGGCTCTCGAAGGGTCGCTCACAGGCACATCCCTAACCTGTGACACCATATATTAGCATGTAATAACTTTTGTAGAATCCTTGAAGGCACACAGCTAGAACTGATACTTGCGATAGTATGTCAATATATTTAATATATTTTCTATGTTTATTCCAGGCTCTATTAGAGAGTGTTATGAACATCTGTTTGGGGAAGCATGCTTGCACTGCTGCTGCACAGGCTCTACCTGTTCTGTGAAGGAAGCTTGCACTGCTGCACAGTATCTCCCTGTTTTGTGAAGGAAGCTTGTGCTGCTGCTGCACAGACTCTACCTGTTCTGTGAAGGAAGCTTGACCTGCAGCTGCACAGGCTCTTCCTGTTCCGTGAAGAAAGCCTGCACTGCTGCTGCACAGGCTCTCCCTGTTCTGTGAAGGAAGTTTGCACTGCTGTTGCACAGGCTCTCCCTGTTCTGTGAAGGAAGCTTGCACTGCTGCTGCACAGGCTTTACCTGTTCTGTGAAGGAAGCTTGCACTGCACAGGCTCTACCTGTTCTGTGAAGGAAGCTTGCGCCGCAGCTGCACAGGCTCTACCTGTTCTATGAAGAAAGCTTGCACCGCTGCTGCACAGTCTCTACCTGTTCTGTGAAGGAAGCTTGCACTGCTGCTGCACAGTCTCTACCTGTTCTGTGAAGGAAGCTTGCACTGCTGCTGCACAGGCTCTACCTGTTCTGTGAAGGAAGCTTGCACTGCTGCTGCACAGACTCTACATGTTCTGCGAAGGAAGCTTCCGCTGCTGCTGCACAGGCTCTACCTGTTCTGTGAAGGAAGCTTGCACTGCTGCTCCTCAGGCTCTCCCTGTTCTGTGAAGGAAGCTTGCACTGCTGCTGCACAGTCTCTACCTGTTCTGTGAAGGAAGCTTGCACTGCTGCTGCACAGACTCTACATGTTCTGTTAAGGAAGCTTCCGCTGCTGCTGCACAGGCTCTACCTGTTCTGTGAAGGAAGCTTGCACTGCAGCTCCTCAGGCTCTCCCTGTTCTGTGAAGGAAGCTGGTGCTACTGCTGCACAGACTCTACCTGTTCTGTGAAGGAAGCTTGCACTGCAGAGGCTCTACCTGTTCTGTGAAGGAAGCTTGCGCTGCTGCTGCACAGACTCTACCTGTTCTGTGAAGGAAGCTTGCGCTGCACAGGGCCTACCTGTTCTGTGAAGGAAGCTGGTGGTTCTGCTGCACAGACTCTATCTGTTCTGTGAAGGAAGCTTGCGCTGCAGCTGCACAGGCTCTCCCTGTTCTGTGAAGGAAGCTGGCGCTTCTGTTGCACAGGCTCTTCCTGTTCTGTGAAGGAAGCTTGCACTGCACAGGCTCTACCTGTTCTGTGAAGGAAGCTTGCACTGCAGTTGCACAGGCTCTACTTGTTCTGTGAAGGAAGCTTGTGCTGCTGCTGCACAGGCTCTAAATGTTCTGTGAAGTAAGCATGCACTGCTGCCTGCTGCTGCACAGGCTCTACCTGTTCTGTGAAAGAAGCTTGCCCTGCTGCTGCACAGGCTCTACTTGTTCTGTGAAGGAAGCTTGCACTGCTGCACAGACTCTACCTGTTCTGTGAAGGAAGCTTCCACTGCTGCTGCACAGGCTCTACCTGTTCTGTGAAGGAAGCTTGCACTGCTGCTGCACAGGCCCTACCTGTTCTGTGAAGGTAACTTGGGCTGCTGCTTCACAGGCTCTACCTGTTCTGTGAAGGATGCTTGCACTGCAGCGGCACAGGCTCTAAGTGTTCTGTGAGGAAAGCATGCACTGATGCTGCACAGGCTCTACCTGTTCTGTGAAGGAAGCTTGCGCTGCTGCTGCACAGGCCCTACCTGTTCTGTGAAGGAAGCTTGCGCTGCTGCTGCACAGGCCCTACCTGTTCTGTGAATGACGCTTGTGCTGCTGCTGCACAGGCCCTACATGTTCTGTGAATGACGCTTGTGCTGCTGCTGCACAGGCTCTACCTGTTCTGTGAGGGAAGCCTGCACTGCTGCTACACAGGCGCTACCTCTTCAGCTTCCGCTGCTGCTGCACAGGCTCTCCCTGTAATGTGAAGGAAGCTTGCACTGCAGCTGCACAGGCTCTACGTGTTCTGTGAGGAAAGCATGCACTGCTGCTGCACAGGCTCTACCTGTTCTGTGAAGGAAGCTTGTGCTGCTGCTGTACATGCCCTACCTGTTCTGCGAAGGAAGCTTGCACTGCTGCACAGGCCCTACCTGTTCTGTGAATGACGCTTGTGCTGCTGCTGCACAGGCTCTACCTGTTCTGTGAAGGAAGCTTGCACTGCTGCACAGACTCTACCTGTTCTGTGAGGAAAGCCTGCACTGCTGCTTCACAGGCTCTCCCTGTTCAGCTTCCGCTGCTGCTGCACATGCTCTCCCTGTACTGTGAAGAAAGCTTGCACTGCTACTGCACAGGCTCACTCTGTTTTGTGAAGGAAGCTTGAACTGCACAGGCTCTACCTGTTCTGTGAAGGAAGCTTGCTCTGCTGCTGCACAGACTCTACCTGTTCTGTGAAGGAAGCTTGCGCTGCTGCTGCACAGACTCTACCTGTTCTGTAAAGGAAGCTTGCGCTGCTCCTGCACAGGCTCTACCTGTTCTGTGAAGGAAGCTTGCACTGCTGCACAGACTTTACCTGTTCTGTGAAAGAAGCTTGCACTGCTGCTGCACAGGCTCTACCTATTCTGTGAAGGAAGCTTGCCCTGCTGCACAGACTCTACCTGTTCTGTGAGGAAAGCCTGCACTGCTGCTGCACAGGCTCTACCTATCTGTAAGGAAACTTGCGCTGCTGCTGCACAGGCTCTACCTGTCCTGTGAAGGAGGCTTGCGCTGCTGCTGCACAGGCTCCATTTGATCTGTGAAGGAAGCTTGCCCTGCTGCTGTACATGATACACCTGATCTATAAGCACTGCTGATGTATGTGATACTCCTAATCAGTATGGGAAGCTTGAGCTGCTGCTGCACATGCTCTACCTGTTCTGTGAAGGAAGCTTGCACTGCTGCCATACATGATACACCTGTTCTGTGAAGGAAGCTTGCACTGCTGCTGCACAGGATCTACCTGTTCTGTGAAGGAAGCTTGCGCTGCTGCCGTACATGATACACCTGTTCTGTGAAGGAAGTTTGGGACGTGGAAACCGAGATGCACATTATGAACGAAAGTCATGTGTTTATGAAGTAAATGGTATTAAAGACTTTAGCTGAGTCATTCGATAGCCCAACACTCTGCCAGAGCCGTTGAGGTACATTCTTCAAGGTAAACCCAACCCCGGTGTGAGAACCTGATAGCCCTTTGTGGGCTCCGGAGACGGCCCTTTAGCTGCCAGTATAGCAAGGGCTAGGAAACAGCGACACACACTGCGTCCCTTGGGAGTACCGCAAAGGCGTCAAGGCGGAAAGCTCATGTGAACCTCAAGTGTGGAAGTCCCAGATCCAGCACCCAAGCGACAGGGAGGTGTGGCCGCCATCCCGGCGCGGGGACGGTCCGGAGGAGCTGATGCTCCACCATCTTCCATGCATTTTAAGGACTGGACAGTCAGACTCTTGAGAGGTCAGATATGGATCACTCTCCTGTTGGGACTGAGCAGCATCCTTAGCACAGGTAGGTCAAGGGTGTTTCCTTACTTCCTCTCACATGCTGAGATTTGCTTTAGGTAACAGTGTGAATTTGTGGCTCAACAGATGTGGTTGATCCTTTTAGCATATTTTCTTTTCTGACCTGGGTATTCCCTGCCATGTCAATAAGTCAAGAGGTTGAGAAGACCATGGGCATTCTTTGGGTACAAATCCAGAATCTTCTGGGGCTCATTGACAGGCAGATAAATGTAAGCCCGCCAACTGACCTGCAGGCGCTGATGTGGGTTTGGAGTTGGGCAACACCAGTTAGTCTGCTTTTTTGTGGCATGATTGTTAATGTTATTATTATGTCATTTGTACATCACACAACCGGCCATTAATATGGCATAAAAGCTCTTGCGATTATCGGGCGATATCCCTTATTATGGATGCAGAGCTTGGAAGTGCATTATCGAAACCAATATGATACACCTATTGCGCGGAGTTCTATTCCCAGGTGTGTATTATCAATTGGTCCTTAGTTTTTTGCCTGCTTCTTTATTCCAAACTATAAATGAAGGGAATGGAATATGTGTATTGAATAGTTAACCTAATTGCTTTTCGTGTGCTGCCCTAGCAGGATTGATTGAGAAAGGGTTCACCGGGCTAACTCTGGCCATGTTTGAGCAATATGGTTCAGGTCGTCATCGGTGCACTGAAATATTCTCTCTGGTGATGGATTGGAACATCCTGGGCAGCCATCTTCAGTTTCATTGAATCTGTGATGGTGGTATGACTTGACTGTTGTCAATTTTGATCTTTTTCGAATTCCATTTTATCTGAAGTAGACACGCATGACCCGTAGATGCTGATTGGCTACAACCAGGTCACAATGTCTTTCATCTACCCATGGAATGAAGACTACGACATGCTTCCCCTAGAGCTAGGACCCGGTTGCAAGCCTATCCTTGGGGATCTACCCTATCCTTGTTGGAAATGATCTCCTCGGGGTCAGCGTGTGTTAGTGCATTGACATAATTTTCACGTCCCTCTGATTTCTGTGCCTTAATTTACTTGGCATGATCTCTTTTAGACATTATAAACAGATGTGTATTTTAATCTTCTTTCTTCTATGTATTTTAAGATTACTACTGTCCTCTTCTCCACCAATTGAATATTTATTAAAATTAGAAACCATTTTTACAGAACTAAGTTTTTTGGCAAGACCTCAGGACACACCCATTAAACTTCAAAACCCATCGATCTCACACTTATTAAAACACAGAATTTGTCAACAGCGACAGATCTATAAATAAACTACTGGAATTGCTCTTAGAAAATCCAAGCAGACTCTTTAAACATTTGGAGTTCGCAGCAATCTAAAGGTCTCTCATTTCATTTAGACGCAGGAAAACTGCTGGGTTCATACGATACAGACTGAGCTGCCTCCAGCATCAGAATCCCCTCACCTGGTGGCCCGTCAGCCACCGGACCACCAGGTCATACTGGCGTTGGCCCACCTTGTTTAGGGCGGGGATACCAGCCCATAGTGTAGCAAGTCTGTCATGGGCCCTAGTGCAAATAAGGAAATGGCCCACCTGGCTGCTGTTGGAATTATGAATAGAGCTCCCGGTTTTATGTTATTTCTTTTTTTTGACATTTCTGTCTGTATTTATCCATATTTATTTTTTGGCAACTTTATCTGTATTTATCCATATTTATTATGAGTTTTGTAATAAAAATAAAGCTGAAACTGGCATATTTCCACATTTATTTAACAAATAAATATGCAGTCATGCTTAAATGCCTGCCAGGTTTCAGTGATATGAACACCCGCAAAAGATAAATCAATGCACTTATATGAAAATATGCACATTTCAGTATCAGCCTTATGTATATCTACTGCTGTTTAAGCCTCATTACTAAAATTCCTTTCTTTTTTACAACCCTTACCTATCAATCCACACAGTTATTGACCTGGCAGTCATGCAAAGTGTATTTAGAATCACTCAAAAAGCACCCAATTTCCATTTTTATCCATATTTAAAAATAAATACAGACAAGAAAATAAATGGTTTTCTGTCTGTATTTATCTGTAAAAATTTGTAAAAACGGAAAACAGAGAGCCTTAATTGTAAAGTACAACAATAATCAAAGTTCAGTGGACCCCTCAGGCTTCTGGTCCCGGTGCCACTGCACCTGCTGCACTATTAGAAGCTACACCCCTGATACCACAGCTGATTTTCTCTGCCAAACCAGGCATGGTGGTCTCAGACAGGGAAGCATATAATGGCATAACACACAGGGAAAAAACTCCGAATGTCAGAGCTAGAGTTTCTTTTACGCTTCTCGCAAACAAACTCACATTTTAGAACATAAAATAATGCTCATCAGTCCGAAAAAAACATGGCGGCCTGCTGGAGAATGCAAAGAAGACCTCTCCAGGTAGGGAGGGATCTCTAAATATTGATGACAGTCAAGCTCATGGGGAGACAGACAGGTCAGTTAACCACCCAGAGGCTCTAAATGACCCCTCTGTCTGTGACAGAAACCCTGATATTAAGGCAAAAAGGTCTCTGTTCCAATTGATGCTACAAGACCTTACTGATGACAGAATGCATGCTAGAGAAATACATCTAACGTAACATAGCTACTGTAATCCCTTAAGAAGAAGTGACCTTGATTTTAAAAAAGCAAACAATTATGCAAATGCCTACTTCTATGCAAAATTGTGCGGCAACATTTAAATTACACTGTAGTCACTCACGTGATTTAATGAATTTTGCACTACACTTGTTACTCAAAATTCCAACCTTACGCCACTTTGCACCCTTCATGATAAAAATGTACTGCAAATATACAGGAATAACAGAACACAAGCGGGAGTTGTTTGTGATGCTTTTGTTTTGCACAATTTTTTAGTTTTTTCAATCGGTGCAAAATGTGCCCAGATTTCCATGACATGTTCCATTCACCATTGTTCATTTATCGCCCACATGTTATGATTTTATAACGATTAAGATTTGTACTTTAATTTACATTTTTATTACAAAACAGATGCGTGTGTGCGGGTGTGCATGTGTGTGTTAGAAACCACAGGTTGTGATTGGATACATTCTGGCCCCCATAAGGCAAATAAAAACCCCTTCTCTACCTGTTTTCTAGCCTTGCAGGTACCCAGAGGTACACAAAGGTTTTCCTTGGTTGGTGTTACACAGAATCTGAGATTCAACCCTCTAGTAACCTTGGACAAACAAGTGTACAAAAGCCATAACTTTTGTTCTAGACGTGCAGTGTTAACTGATGCCCATGGACACCGGTGGTAAAGAAGAGGGATTATCAGGGGCACTGCCCAGTAACCACTCTCACCCTCAACGCCCAGAGAAAAAGCTTCACATCAATAGGTCCCATGGAGCATTGAGATATCTTCTAAAGAATGCCAGGGCCTTGGGAATAAGTGTGCACAAAATTGGGAAATTTCTGGATAATTACACAAAGCTGCCTAAATTTACGTGAAATTGACTTTACTGTACCTTGCATAACAATTTAACGCAAGGGCATACCTTGCATTCAAAGTCGCAATACATTTGTGACTCTGGCAAGACATATACTACTCAAACCAGACATCAGCATAAAACAATTTTACTTATTTTTTTAAATGTATGAGCCTAATAAATAATTTGGATACAGCAAGAGGATATACCTTACCGGAATCAGCGTGTTATGTGCTGTGAATAACAATGGTTGTATGTGGTGAGCAAGCACCAGAGCTGCACATCCTGGGGGGCTCTGGGTTCATTTCTTCTTAGAAGCAGTTATAGCCAGTTGAAGCTGCTGTTTCTTCCACAGATGTAATAGGACAATGTCTTTTTCTTCTTTTTTGTTGTTGTCCTCATCGTGCCATCTCTTTCTTGCTAGTGTAGATTTCCTCTTCAAGGCGGGGGGAGGGCACCCTACCAAAAACTGTTGCTGGGCACGCCAGCCTTAGAAACACAGCTTGTATGGCTTAATCATTGGACCCCCTAGTTGTGTGGCAATCAATGTAATGTTTCCAGACCTTCTCATAGCTCCGGGGATCACAGGCCATATCCATCTGACTTATTAAGTTAATGTTTTTGAGAAGATTTCTGAAAAGCGGTGAGTTTGGTGGTTTCCAGAGCCTGCATGTCTCTTTTCTCGTCAACAATACCACATAAACGATAAGCTTTATCTTGGCAGAGTTAGACCCAAAATACATATCAGGACTGATCCCAAAGAATACAAGTTGGGGGGCTTACCTCTTTTTACCCTTATTTGTTGATGGGTGCCATTGATATGGTGGACGTCCAGAAATCTCCATTAACAGGAGTGGCTTTAGACGAGGCTAAAGCCTTTGACAGGGTCCACTGAGATTACCTCTGGGAAGCCCTTAGGAGCTTTGGATTCCCCCAAAACATGATAAGGACAATACAAAATGTGTACATGGCCCTAGCTGCCAGAGTTTTGGTAAATGGTGAACTATCAGACTGTTTTCAGATCACTAGGGGCACAAGGCAGGGCTGACCTCTTTCCCCCCTCCTTTTTCATTTCTATAGTGAACCTTTTCACACCATATTAGAACAGATCCCTCCATTGTTCAATTTAAGACTGCTGAGTTGGAGGTTAAATTAGCACTGTATGCGGATGATATGCTACATTAAACAACTAACGCACATCTTGCAATACCCAGAATAATCAAGGGGGCTGAGGAATTTGGTAATAGGACTATGTATGGCGGGAAACACAGTGTATGTATCCCCTTAGAGGCAGTTACGTTGTATCTTCTAAAGAAGTAATAGGGCTATGTACGGAGACATACCCTAAGAAGTAGTTACATTATATCTTCTACAAAAGTAATACGGCTATGTATGGGGGAAACACGGCATATGTATCGCCTTCGAAGCAGTTACATTGTATTCTCAACAGAAGTAATAGAACTATATATGGAGGAAACAAGACGTATGTATCGCCTTAGAAGCAGTTACATTGTATCTTCTACAAAAGTAATAGGACTATATATGGGTGAAACATGATGTATGTATCCAAAGAAGCACTCACATTGCATCTTGTGCAGGAACACTAAACTTGTGCTGAGAAGCAGTCTTGTATCTGTCACTGTAGTAAAAGGTTTATAGCTGTGAAAAACTGTGTATGCGTCTTCTGAGAAGCTATTACATAGTATCGGCTGAAACACAGTGCATGTTTTGGAGGTGGGTGATAAACTCCACTCCTCCGGCATAGTTCTCGAGGTTTTGGAAAGACTCCGCTAACAGCCGCATGGTGGAGTTTTTTTTGCGTGAGGCTCGCCAACTTTACGTTGGCAAGCGCGAGTTAGAAAATTGAGCGCTAGACCGACTCCCGGTGAGATTTCTCAACGGAGCAGGTCACGGCAGCACCCTCTGGCGCACCTCGTGGTGCCGTTTGCGCTGATTTTCCAGCGCGGGACAAGCTCCCACCACTAAAAATCTGCGTGGGCAGCACAACGTACTGAACTCTGCCGATAGCAGAACTTTGCGGTATCTCGCTGAGTTTTTAGGCAACTCCAGTGAAACTCCGTGAGTTCTGCCCACCCCTAGTATTTATTTCTTTAGAGGCAACCACCTTGTATTCTGCAGGAGCACTAAACTAGTGCTGATATGCAGCCCTACTGTATCTGCTGCAGGAGTAATGTATCTGTTACAGGAGCAATAGGATTATCTCTGGACCGAAACAATGTGTATAAACCTTCTGAGAAGCAGTTACGTTGTCTCTTCTGTGGAAGAATTGGGATTATATCTGGCGTGAAACACTGTATATGTATCAGTTGAGAAGCAGTTAAACTGTATATTTTGCAGGATTATTAGGAATGTATCTGCTTAAGCACTCTGTATATGTCTGTTTCAAGCAGTTTCTTTGTTTCATCTGCAGGAGTAATTGAATAAGATCTGTGGAAAACACTATATGTATCTACTTGGTATCAGCTATGTAGCACCTACCGTACCTACCTTTAGAGCTGCAGTAACTTTAGAAGTGTAGTTCGGGAATAGTAGTTGTGGCGGGGTTGCAATAAGGGGTCTGAGGCCAGGTCGGGTTAGAGATGCTTTAATTTTACCAAACACCCGTTTTTGTGTACTAGTCAGTCTTTCCAGGGAATATGGTGATGGCTCAGGCTTCCGTCCAGGGTTCCGGGTTCTTTCCAGACCGAACCGCTCTTCCTCCCGGGGCCCAGGTCTTCGGCGGGGTGTATTCTCCGTGGTGTCAGATGGGAGCACAGGGAAAAGAAAAGGAGAAACGGGTGTAAGGGTTCCGGTCGCTATTGGTGTATAGGGTAGGGAGTGAAGGGACACCTCAAAACAACCCGTGAAGCACACTGTGAGGAACGAGTGATGGTGTTCGGGGAAGGGTGCAAGCGGGAACGCTAGAGAGGTACACGCCCCAGCTCTCTACCTGTCAGAGGAATCCCTCCTCCCTAACCACCCTGTAACTCGCTCCCGTACCTGTGTTAGCCACGCTCCTCCCGGGAGCGTGGCTCGGCAGCGTGATGCCGTTGGCCTCCTGGCGTATCCTGTATTCCTGCCGGTCCGGTCCCACTGCTCGCACTCGGGTCTCCGGTTTCTCGACTCTCGCTGCTCACCGTCCTCGCTCCTGAATCTCCTTCCTCCACTCCGGTGTCGGTGCACACCGCCCTCCGGGAATCCTCGATCCTTATTGCAGGGAACGCCGTGGCGTCATTCGGGGAGGAGTCCCGTCATCAGGAAGTCCCCAGTTAAAGGAGCCGTGCCTTTCGTCACCCGTATTGTCCAACAGAGGCAGGGTTGCGGAGTTCCACTCGTCCTGCTGAGGGGAGAGAAGAGGGGGAGAGAGTGGCATTGCAGTCCACCAGTCTATATCACTCTCCTGCTCTACCCCGGCCAACCCCACCTTGTCACACACCCCCTCCCTAGGATTCTCCCGATCGGGGAGAGGAAACACACGGGACAGATAGTCCGCGTTCCCGTTGTCTTTCCCTTTTCTGTGTCGTACCTCAAAGGAAAACGGCTGCAATGACAGAAACCAGCTGAGAACCCTGGGGTTTTGTGCCTTGTTTCTACACATCCACTGCAGGGGCGCATGATCCGTGTACAGAATGAATGGTCGCCCCTCTAGATAATACCTCAGTTTATCTATGGCCCACTTCACCGCCAAACATTCTCTCTCGATGGTGGGATATCTGGTCTCTCTTGGGAACAGCTTTCTGCTAATGTACAAGACAGGATGTTCAACCCCATCCTCGGCTATTTGGGATAACACTGCTCCCAACCCATAATTAGAGGCATCAGTGTGTAATATGAATGTTTTGTGGAAGTCTGGGGACGCTAGTACTGGGCCTGTTGTTATTGTGTCTTTAAGTCTCTGGAACGCCTCTTGCATCTCTGTGGTGGGATGTAGCAATTGCTGAGGGCGAGCGTCTCTGCGAAGAATATCCGTCAATGGGGAGGCCACCTCTGAGAACTGCGGGACAAAGCGTCTGTAGTATCCCAGCAATCCGAGAAATGCACGCAATTCCCTTTTGGTGGTGGGAAAGGGCGTTTCCGCAATAGCCCTCACTTTTTCCGCCTGTGGAGCTATGACGCCATGACCCAGAACGTATCCAAGGTATTTCACTTTCTGATAGGCCGCTCTAGACTTCCTGGAGTTGATGTGGAACCCTGCATGTTGCAGGGCTTGGAGGATCAATTGCAAGTGCAGCATGTGCTCCTTCCATGTTGAGCTGAAGACCACGATGTCGTCCAGGTAAGCTGAACAAAAAGAAGAGAAGTCCTGGAGTACGGTATTCATAAGCCGCTGAAAAGTGGCAGGTGCTCCGTGGAGGCCGAAGGGGAGGACGTTGAATTCATAGAGGCCTTCGTCAGTTGCGAACGCTGTCTTCTTTCGGTCCTCCTCACGTAACGGTACCTGCCAATATCCCTTGGTCAGGTCGAACGTAGTAATGTATTTGGAATCCCCCAATTTTTCGATAAGCTCATCGACCCTGGGGATAGGGTAGGCATCAAACGTGGAAATAGAATTCAGCGCCCGGAAGTCCATACAGAAACGGGTTGCTCCGTCCGGCTTGGGGACCATCACTATCGGAGATGACCAGTCGCTATTAGAGGGGCGTATGACTCCTAACTGTAACATGTCTTGTACTTCTTTCTTTACTGCTGTCCTTTTTGCGGCGGGTATTCTGTAGGGCCTCTGTTTTACAGTTTGTCCTGGCAGGGTCTCGATCCGATGTTCGGCCAGAGTGGTCTTTCCGGGGGTATCCGAAAAAAGGGCTGAGAACAGGAGTAGCGCCGTGAACAGGTCGGCCCTTTCTTCCTCAGACAGGTCTTCGTTTATGATGAGTTGGTTTAGGGTGGTACCTCCCGGCAAGGATGTTGGAAGAGTCATGTGAGTGGCCTTAGGCAAGGGTTCCAACCATTTCTTCAGTAGATTTATGTGATAACTCTGTTTCCTGTTAGGCGAGATCTGGACCTGGTACGTGGTTTTACCAAGGACCCCCACCACTCTATATGGACCCAACCATTCGGCCTGGAATTTCCTCATTGAGGAAGGGAGTAGAACTCGCGCCCAATCTCCGATAGACAGGCTCCTCCACTTCTTTCCTTTGTCGTAACATCTCTTTTGTCTGTCTCTGCTCTTTTCGAGGTTGGAGTAGGCCAGATCCCTTAATTTCCCGATCTTAGATCGCAGTTGTTGCGTATATTCCAGAAGGGACTTCTTCTCGTCTTCTCCCTCCATCTCCCAGGCATCTTTGGTCATTTCCAATAGGGTTCTGGGTTGACGCCCATATAACAGCTCGAATGACGAGCAACCCAGGCTGCTCTGGACTTGAGCTCGCAGGACGTATAAAGCCAGAGGTAGCAGTCGATCCCAGTCTCTATCCTCTACGGACAACAGTTTCTTTAAAGTGGCTTTCAAGGTTCTGTTATACCTCTCGACGAGGCCGTCGGTTTGGGGGTGATAGACAGAGGTCCGCAGGTGATGTAGGTCTAGGGAACGACAAACCTCCTTCATTAGCCGAGACATGAACGGCGTTCCTTGATCCGTTAGGATTTCCTTTGGGAATCCTACCCTCGAGAAGAGTTCCAAGAGCTTGTCTGCGATGTTTTTGGTGGTGGGTGCTCTAAGTGGAAAAGCCTCTGGGAACCTTGTAGTGTAGTCCACAATCACCAGTGCGTACAGGTTTCCTCTCTGGGTCTTGGGTAGGGGTCCAATCAAGTCCATGCCCACCCTTTCAAATGGTCTTCCTACCACTGGTAAGGGCTGAAGGGGGACAGCCGGCGGGCGTTGGAGGTTCTTCTTTTGGCATACCACACATTCCTGGCAATGCTTTTTTATGTCTTTGTATATACCAGGCCAAAAGAAATGGCGTAATACGTTTTGGGTTGTCTTTTCCGCACCCATATGTCCAGCGGTGAGGTGTGCATGGGAAAAGCAGAGTATCTGCTCCCTGAAGGACATTGGAACAAGAAGTTGGGTTGGTTCTTCAGCTGTCCCTTTCCGGTAGAGCAGGCCGTCTTTAATTAAGAAGTGGGGGTAGGAAGGTGCGGAGTTGTTTTGATTGACGTGGGCCGCTTCCCAGGCATTAAACAGGGTGGCGTCATTAGCCTGGGCAAACCTAAAGCTCCTATCGAGCACCCAGGGCTCAGGGGTTGTGAGGGCGGAACGTGAGTGAGTGTGGTTTCCCCCTCTTCTTTCTACATTGGTGCGAAACAAAACCAAAAAGTCCGGATTATCGGTCCCGAGAATGAGGTCTTCGGGTAGGGTTTCTAATACCCCCACCCGTACCGTGCAAGGAGACCCAGAGTTTGGGGAGATGGTGACGGACGCCAGCGGGTATGGCTTGACATCCCCATGTACGCACCTTATGTGTACTAACGAGTCAGGGTTATATTGTGAAGGCAGAATGAGGCTTTTCTGAATAACTGACTGCCTGCAACCCGAGTCTAGCAAAGCTCTTACTACCCTCCCATTCACCTGTACACTTACATAGAAAGAGGTCCCCATCTCTGCAGTGCATAAAACCAAGCTAGGGATGTAGCCCACTTCCATGGGTTCGTCCGCTGGTTTCCGTTTAGGACACAACCGGGAGATGTGGCCCCAGTCACCACACTCGAAACATTGCGGCCCCCGGAATGTGGGGATTTCCGTTCTGGAAGGCCTGGTTTTTGCAAAGTCATGTATGGGTGTTTGGGCTTTTTTCTCGTTCCTTATGGGCGGGGCCCTACTTGGTTTCTCTGTGTCCCATGCAATAGTCCGTGGCTGCGCTCGCGAGTAGGTCGTGGCCATTTCAATGGCCTGTTCTGGGAAAAGGTGGGTGTGTTGCTTTAACCACCGCTGTGTTCCATATGGGAGAGCTTCCATGAATTGCTCTAAGTAGACGCAGTTCATGATCTCTTCTTTGGTGCTGGTGGCTGGTCTTAACCATTTATCCGCGGCCATCTTAAGGCGGAAGAATAACGTTTTGGGGTTTTCCCCTGGAATGCCCCTCTCCTTTCTGAACCGCACCCGGTAGGCCTCAGCATCCAGGCCTAGGTGGTCCAAAATGATGTCCTTTATTTCCTGATAGGGGGTGTTACCCGTAGTGTTGGCCACCTGGTAGGCGGACTGGGCTTCCCCTGTTAATAGAGGGGCCAGAAAGAAAGGCCATTTTTCTTCTGGCCAACCGCATGCTCTAGCGGCACGCTCGAAGTTTAACAGGAACGCATCCGGGTCCTCCCCGGCTACGTATTTTTGCAAAGATATCCCTGAAGGTCCATGCGTTGAGCCACGCCGGTCTCTTGGTACTGGACTTCCAGGCTCTTGTACCATCTTTTGTAGTCCTTCCATCTGGGCCGAGATAGTGTTCTTAAACACATCTCTGTCGGCCTGGGCGGACGACATCTGTCGTTCGATGGCCCATTCTAGCTTCTCCTGGCCTTTTATAAGGTGTTGAATGACCGCGTCCATCATGGGAGTACTGACGGACTGAGATGGCAATCCCACTTCTGACACCAGTTGTGGCGGGGTTGCAATAAGGGGTCTGAGGCCAGGTCGGGTTAGAGATGCTTTAATTTTACCAAACACCCGTTTTTGTGTACTAGTCAGTCTTTTCGGGGAATATGGTGATGGCTCCGGCTTCCGTCCAGGGATCCGGGTTCTTTCCAGACCGAATCGCTCTTCCTCCCGGGGCCCAGGTCTTCGGCGGGGTGTATTCTCCGTGGTGTCAGATGGGAGCACAGGGAAAAGAAAAGGAGAAACGGGTGTAAGGGTTCCGGTCGCTATTGGTGTATAGGGTAGGGGAGTGAAGGGACACCTCAAAACAACCCGTGAAGCACACTGTGAGGAACGAGTGATGGTGTTCGGGGAAGGGTGCAAGCGGGAACGCTAGAGAGGTACACGCCCCAGCTCTCTACCTGTCAGAGGAATCCCTCCTCCCTAACCACCCTGTAACTCGCTCCCGTACCTGTGTTAGCCATGCTCCTCCGGGAGCGTGGCTCGGCGAAGCGTGATGCCGTTGGCCTCCTGGCGTATCCTGTATTCCTTCCGGTCCGGTCCCACTGCTCGCACTCGGGTCTCCGGTTTCTCGACTCTCGCTGCTCACCGTCCTCGCTCCTGAATCTCCTTCCTCCACTCCGGTGTCGGTGCACACCGCCCTCCGGGAATCCTCGATCCTTATTGCAGGGAACGCCGTGACGTCATTCGGGGGAGGAGTCCCGTCATCAGGGAGTCCCCAGTTAAAGGAGCCGTGCCTTTCGTCACCCGTATTGTCCAACAGAGGCAGGGTTGCGGAGTTCCACTCGTCCTGCTGAGGGGAGAGAAGAGGGAGAGAGAGTGGCGTTGCAGTCCACCAGTCTATATCACTCTCCTGCTCTACCCCGGCCAACCCCACCTTGTCACAGTAGTGCTCCACGTCTTTTGTGGGTCGGTGCTTGTAGTAACCTTCCCTAAATCCCTCCTTACTTTTCCCTAAAACCCTCCCATGTTGTAGTAGATATCCCCTATTTTCCCACCACTCCCCCTGGTTCCTACCACATTTGCTACCATGTGGTAAACTTACATGAGTGGAGCTCTCCCCACAGAGAAGATAGTAGTTGTGGAGGAGAACATTTCCACCTGTAGATTTGTAAATTTCTACTACTGTAGTACTACTTTACCTACCACAAAATGCAGTTTGTGAATCAAGCTTATCACATACAAGTTCAGTATAGGACACTAGTGAAGGAATCTCAACCTGGAGGCATCTATGGAACTGAGCAGACACTGACACAGTGGGTGTTTACATATGTATATGTATGTGTATATATATATATATATATATATATATATATATATATATATATATATATATATATATTTACATATATACAGACGAGAATCCCTGCGTTCCCAGCAGGAAAAAAACGAGCCACTCCGGTGTGAAAGTGCAAAGTTTTCAGGTTTATTCTGGAAAAAAAAGACCCGTTTCGACTTCTTCACGAAGTCTTGGTATATATATATATATATATATATATTTCAACTGAATCCTCCCTCCTGGGGAGGACAAACGGAGCGCACTCACGGAGAAGTTTTTCAAAACGATTTAATCCAATATTAAACACGGGCAATTCATCACAGCAAAATAAACAACGCGTTTCGGTCTCCCTGAGACCTTGGTCACGGTTAGGTTTCGGCCATTCACCCGACTTACTTATTTTACAAATTTTAGTCACATGAATTACTGCTACTAAAACCCCTAGGCATTCTGGTACATGTAGTTTGGTCAGCAACAAACGGATTGAATCATCCAAAATAAAGACACTACAGGTAGCAATTCCGCCTCCATGAGTTACACATAAGATTACTTCAATATTCAATTAACTATGTTCCAGTACATTAATTATTTTCACATAGTTAGTATGCGCAGCAAAAGACACTTTTATATCAATGTATTTTCAAGAGTTTTTTAAACTTTTCATACTGAAAGATACACCTTACGGGAATGACAAACATTCTCCCCCTCCAGTGGGGTTATAACCTCATATCATAATTAAGGGCTAACATTTTCCCTTTGATCTGTCCCATCATTCCCGATGGTTTTTTAATCAAAAGTAAAACCTTACTATTTTTCCTTTTCTGATTAGTAGTATTTCCGCATCTCTCCTTTTTTCTCTACAAATTAGCAGTTGCTGACTTTACCAGTATTATCAATGCAAAAACAATGATGAAACTTAAATTTCAAAACTTTACATTAAAAAACTGTTAAAAACAGATAAATTGGGAAGCTTTTGGATGGATTCAATTTTTCATAAATGTACAAACAGTTCTTCGTCCTGATTGAGGCCGTACGGGGTATAAATTCGTAATGCCAGTATCTGCCTTGATTTTCTCTGTCGCAGTTTTCTTTCTCAGTTCCCTCCTCTTACATGTTGTTCCACTGTTTCAATGCCATAGAATTTCAACTGTTTCCAATCACTATTATGCTCTAGTTCCATGTGTTTGGCCACAGCATTGCTCCGATCTTTAGCTATGGTAACCCTTACATGTTCGAGAATTCTTTTTTTCAATTCACAGATCGTGCTTCCGACGTACTTCAGGGTGCATGGGCACTCTATAACATATACTACAAACTGGTGATTAACAGGTGATTAACTTCTGAATTTTCCACACCTTTTTGTTTGCCCAGATGACTTCCTTGGTATTCCGTGCAATTTGGCAAACCTTGCAGTTATGGCATTTTACAAATCCTGTTGTCTGTAGCCATTGAGATGTTCTATTTCTTCGTTGCCAAAAATGGCTTTGCACTAGAGTGTCCTTCAAGTCTTTTGCCCTTCTGAAGGTTATTTTCGGATGATTGCTGATAAGTGTTGCTACTGTTGGATCCAAGCGTAAGATTTTCCAGTTCTTTTTCAGAATGTTTTTAATTTGTTTAGCTTCCTGCGAGTACGTGGTTATCAGTTGGATCGTGTCAGGTTTCTCCACCGGTGTTTTTTCCTTGATGATTTCCTCTCTCTCCTTGGTTTCAGCTCTATCCCGACATTTCTGTATAGTTCCTTCGGTGTATCCTCTACGTTTGAATCTTTGAGTGGTCCAAGCTCGATGTTTCCGCCACTCTTCCTTCTCTGAGCAAATTCTTTTAATTCTTAAGAATTCCCCATATGGGATGTTCCGTATCAATGAGTTCTGATGGAAACTATTGGCATGCAGTACTGCGTTTTTTGCTGTCTTTTTCCGATGCAAAGTTGTTTGTATGCTTCCTTCTTTCACATATATCTCTGTGTCTAGGAAGGTTACTTTTTCCCCGGCTGATTTCATATGTGAACCTTAAATTTGCTTCAGTGTTGTTTAAAATTTCAAAGTAACTTTGAAATTCAATCTCCGTACCGTCCCAGATTATTAAAAGATCATCAATGAATCTGAACCAGCTAACAGTTTTGTTGACATATTGATCGTTGTCTGGGTGCCAGGCAAGGTGCGGCCAACCGCAGAGTCTCAGAGGAAGAGGAAGAGGCCAACTACGAGGACAACGCAGACAAAGAGGAAACAAGCAAGGAGAGGAAAAAGGAGCAGAGGGACAAGAGCAAGTGGGGACTCTAACACGGAGTATGAGACAGAAGAGACTATAGAGGATGAACTACAAATTGTGAACCTGTCTAAACGAACAATATCTCCAATAGAAATAGCAGTACTAAAGCATGGACTGAACTTTTGCCCTTTGGGAAGAATGGACTTAGCACAGACTCGTATTGACTTATATCAATACATAAGAAAAATTAAATTGGCAACATTTTTCGCAGAAAACCAAACAATGCGTGAGTACAAGAAATCAACACGAAAACCCACTGGTATATTGACAGTAAATGATTCAGAACCTCTGCTTGCCCTGATGAATTTAGATAAAACAAACAAGGAAGAGGAAACAGAACTTGCCACAGTGTGTGAACAAATTGGTTCAAGTCTAAGTGGTATGAATCCAAAGTCAAAATTCTATCCACAGCTCCCACCGGGTAATAAAATCGATGTGTTTCATGAAGCGGTGATACAAGATATCTATAAAATCAGAACATCAAAGTACAAATATAACTTAAGTGAGGAGGAGAGAAAAGCTGTGACAGACTTGACACAGGATGATCAAATAATAATCAAGATTGCCGATAAGGGTGGTAACATCATTATTTGGGAAAAAAAGGATTATGTGAAAGAAGCGCATTCCCAGCTGAACAATCTGGAATATTACGCTAAACTTAAAAAGAATCCTACACCAAAATTCAAAGAGGAATGGGACATACAATTGAATGAGTGGTTAAATATGAATCTCCTGGATGAGGATGAGGTAAAATAGCTTAAAACAGAATTCCCAATAACGGCGACAATTTATTTTCTGCCGAAAATCCACAAACATGCCACAAAACCACCTGGGCGACCAATAATTGCAGCCAATGGTTCATTGTTGGAACCAGCAGCGAATTACATGGATTTCTTTTTGTTGCCATTGGTTCAAAACTTGACATCATACATTAAAGACACAAGTGACCTCTTAAGACATCTGCAAAATACACCATGGCAGGATTCTTATAAATTGATCACAATGGATGCGATCTCACTCTACACCAATATTGAAAATCAAATTGGAATAACAGCATGCAAGTACTTTTTGAGGAAACATAATATCCAATATGACCAACATAATCGGATGTTGTTACAAATGATTGAAAATTGTCTAACAAAGAATGTATTTCTATTTGGAGAGGAAATGTGTATACAAACAAAGGGTACTGCAATGGGTTTTTCATTTAGTCCCAGCTATGCGTGCCTGGCAATGGGCTGGTGGGAGCGGCACCTTGCCTGGCACCCAGACAACGATCAATATGTCAACAAACTGTTAGCTGGTTCAGATTCATTGACGATCTTTTAATAATCTGGGACAGTACGGAGAGTGAATTTCAAAGTTACTTTGAAATTTTAAACAACACTGAAGCAAATTTAAGGTTCACATATGAAATCAGCCGGGAAAAAGTAACCTTCCTAGACACAGAGATATATGTGAAAGAAGGAAGCATGCAAACAACTTTGCATCGGAAAAAGACGGCAACAAACGCAGTACTGCATGCCAATAGTTTCCATCAGAACTCATTGATTCGGGACATCCCATATGGGGAATTCTTAAGAATTAAAAGAATTTGCTCAGAGAAGGAAGAGTGGCGGAAACATCGAGCTTGGACCACTCAAAGATTCAAACGTAGAGGATACACAGAAGGAACTATACAGAAATGTCGGGATAGAGCTGAAACCAAGGAGAGAGAGGAAATCATCAAGGAAAAAACACTGGTGGAGAAACCTGACACGATCCGACTGATAACCACGTACTCGCAGGAAGCTAAACAAATTAAAAACATTCTGAAAAAGAACTGGAAAAGCCTACGCTTGGATCCAACAGTAGCAACACTTATCAACAATCATCCGAAAATAACCTTCAGAAGGGCAAAAAACTTGAAGGATACTCTAGTCCAAAGCCATTTTTGGCAACGAAGAAATAGAACATCTCAATGGCTACAGACAACAGGATTTGTAAAATGCCATAACTGTAAGGTTTGCCAAATTGCACGGAATACCAAGGAAGCCATCTGGGCAAACAAAAAGGTGTGGAAAATTCAGAAGTTAATCACCTGTAAAACGCAGTTTGTAGTATATGTTATAGAGTTCCCATGCACCCTGAAGTACGTCGGAAGCACGATCTGTGAATTGAAAAAAAGAATTCTCGAACATGTAAGGGCTACCATAGCTAAAGATCGGAGCAATGCTGTGGCCAAACACATGGAACTAGAGCATAATAGTGATTGGAAACAGTTGAAATTCTATGGCATTGAAACAGTGGAACAACATGTAAGAGGAGGGAACCGAGAAAGAAAACTGCGACAGAGAGAATCAAGGCAGATACTGGCTTTACGAACTTATACCCCGTACGGCCTCAATCAGGACGAAGAACTGTTTGTACATTTATGAAAAATGAAATCCATCCAAAAGCTTCCCAATTTATCTGTTTTTAACAGTTTTTTAATGTAAAGTTTTGAAATTTAAGTTTCATCATTGTTTTTGCATTGATAATACTGGTAAAGTCAGCAACTGCTAATTTGTAGAGAAAAAAGGAGAGATGCGGAAATACTACTAATCAGAAAAGGAAAAATAGTAAGGTTTTACTTTTGATTAAAAAACCATCGGGAAAGAAGGGACAGAGCAAAGGGAAAATGTTAGCTCTTAACTATGATATGAGGTTATAACCCCACTGGAGGGGAGAATGTTTGTCATTCCCGTAAGGTGTATCTTTCAGTATGAAAAGTTTAAAAAACTCTCGAAAATACATTGATATAAAAGTGTATTTTGCTGCGCATACTAACTATGTGAAAATAATTAATGTACTGGAACATAGTTAATTGAATATTGAAGTAATCTTATGTGTAACTCATGGAGGCGGAATTGCTACCTGTAGTGTCTTTATTTTGGATGATTCAATCCGTTTGTTGCTGACCAAACTACATGTACCAGAATGCCTAGGGGTTTTAGTAGCAGAAAGTCATGTGACTAAAATTTGTAAAATAAGTAAGTCGGGTGAATGGCCGAAACCTAACCGTGACCAAGGTCTCAGGGAGACCGAAACGCGTTGGTTAATTTGCTGTGATGAATTGCCCGTGTTTAATATTGGATTAAATCGTTTTGAAAAACTTCTCCGTGAGTGCGCTCCGTTTGTCCTCCCCAGGAGGGAGGATTCAGTTGAAATACAAAAACGGCCTGGCTCTGCCGTGGAGTAATTGCACCGCTAAAGGAAGCGCCACAGAATCCAGCAAATACGAGCCCCTGCATGAAATATATATATATATATATATATATATATATATATATATATATATATATATATCAGGTTCTCCGCTCTCTTCGTTTCCATCTGCCGGAAAAAGACGGACACGGACCTCAACTTGCAAGTGCAAAACTGTTTATTGCAGACAGTCCGCCATAACACGTTTTGGAGTGAACAGGCCTTGATCACATGACATCTCTCTCTCTCTCTCTCTCTTTATATATATATATATGCAAAAAAGAAGCAGAGAACTCTGGGTAGTTCTCAAGTTTAGGTGGAAAGCAGCTCCTGTATAGAGCACCCGCAACACCAGCGACACTCTAGATATGCTCACCTCAAATGTCTGCTTTTCTATCAGAGTCTTTAAGCATAGGATCAGCACAGTGCCATCCACGCCGAGATAGAAAGGGACAAAGTCTTTTGCCATTTCTACAGCAAAGTCTTTAAGCATAGGACTAGCACACTGCCGTCCATGCTGAGCTGCAAAATGACAAATATATACATATATCACCATGAAGGAACTGTGGTTAGTTCTATGATGATGGGCCAAATAACTAGCCTTTGGCAGAACTTTGATTACTTCGGAATAATTGGAAACATTTCAGTAATTCCACGTTACTCTTTGACATGGAATTACTGATAATTACATACTACTCCTGCTCGTACAATTAAGAGTAATTTGAGGGGAAAAAATCCTACCACAACAGCACATTTAGCGAGCGCGAGTGACTGCTCAAGCTCGCTATTCATGTTCTGCTGCATTTAGAACTGTTTCTTTGCACACAATGCATCATAGCATCCATTTTGGACGCTAGGTTGCATTTTGAGCAATCAAAATAGTACTAAATGCCGGAAGGAAGTTGGGGGAAATTCTAACCCAAGAGCACATTTAGCAATTCATGTTCTAGTGCGTTTAGCACTATTTCTTAGCACATAAATCATCCTTGTGTCCATTTTGGATGCGAGAGGGCATTTTTGCACTAAGAAATAGCACTAAATGCAAATTACTCTTCCCGCATATTTCAAACATTATCTTGTGGAATTCTTAGGAAATTTTGTGTGATTATTCTACAGGGAATTACTCAAGACACTCCCGCCCCTACAAAAAATTTCTCTTTTCACGGTTCCATCTTTTTTCATTTAAAAACCCCACCAAAAAACTTTTGTGCATCCTTCTTTCTTTTAGTTTTCAAATTTAAAATCATACATTCATTTCTATTTCTCAGTGTATTACAGAGAACTCTGGGCCAAATATGTACCATACACTAATTGGTACCAATGATACTGTTTTCTTTCCTCTGATATTTTGAGATCCACTGGAATTCAGCGGTGTGGAGGACCTATTTATTGGGCAGGCCTAACTATATTGTGTAGCAATAAAAAGTAAATTATGCCTTCTAATGGGACACATTTTGTGGAGGTACTATTTGCTATTTTGTAAATTTAGAGTACATTAGTCCTGTCTGGATTAAAGTTTCACACCATTTGTGTCAGGTTAACCCCAGAGTGCAGCAATAAGAAACTGAAAGATGACTAATTAACCTTTCAACGGTCTGCCTCTCTTCGGCATCATCTGTGGTGCTTGTTTTATAGGACCTATTGATCCATTTGTGGTAGAAACATTGGGACCGATTCACAAAAGAAAGTATGAGAAGCAGTATCACAAGAGCACTCTTTCATGCATTTGTGAATCACTCTTAAACGTCCAACTCCCTATTAGTAAAAGTACAAACAGGGTACAGTCCTTTACTTGATTATTCCTATTGTATTTCCATTTTGGATGTTTGGGGGGCAATTGACAAAGGTTTTTTATAGTATGTATAAGAGTACTATAGAATATTACGTTATGTACTCCAAAATGCCTTTGTGAATAGGCCCCGATTTTTTGTACCAATCTGGAAATTATGTAGCAGATTGTGGATTATGTGGCAAGTGAGAGAATTTCATAATTATGCGGAAAATGCAGCCTCAGTGGATTTGAATAATTCTAGATGCTTTAGTATAATGCATTCTCCACAATGGAAAGACTAGAGTGGGTAATGCAGACAGCCTGATATTAGGAATATTTGTGGATTGGTTTCTACTAAGGTGAAAGGTCATGCTGAAGTTTATCTCAGTCCTAGACTCTCTCTTGTAACCTTATTGCAGGTGAAAACGAGTCACAGGTTTAGACTGATACACTAGGTGTGACTTATTAGACTTTGGTTATGGGTGAAATCATCAGGCAGAGAGGGGGCAGCACCAGTATCCCCATCCAATGTAAGACCCCAAACCAGATGCAGAGTATGTTAATTCATAGGGAGCGGAGGCAAAGTGGAAGCAAAGTGATGACGGGTGGCATTGGAAAGAGAAAAGGGGGCCTAGGAGAGAGGTAACCATATAGCAAATAACTTAAGAAGTATAGCTTTGGGCATATGGAATGTAGAGAGTGGGTGGATCAAATACCAACCCTTTGCTGTGGTTCCCTGTAACAAAACAAAATAGTATTTTGTATAAGGTGTTGCAGTTGATTATCTAGAAACATTACACGGGGAATCGATATGACACCATTCCTGAGCCTCTTAAATGGGTTCCATTACAAGTGATCTTGTTGCCTGGAATGCTAAAATGTCCTGAAGCAGGACTGAGGCAGTGTACAGAAGCGAAACCTTTTTCTTCTCCTCACCTTACCTCTTCACAATAAGCCACAAACAATAATCGTCTGTGGGTTAAGAGCACCATGAAGCCGATAGTGCCATTGGCAAAGTTTCGATGCATGCACAGGTAGTCGTAAGAGTTTCAAATGGCGTCTATCACCTACTGGTGCTAGTGGTATGTGAAAAGGGCAGTAAATGTCTTTACCATGAAGGTTTACGCTGAGACTGCAGCCACTGGTGTTTGTGATGTGTGTATTGAGTAGTCAGATAGTTGAAAACAATTTCATGGAATACCATTACTGAGAAACCATCTCATCCAAACTGTTTAATAGAAATTGGCAGGATAAATGGCATTTACCATTTCATAGAAACACATTCATAGAGTGCCTTTATTTTCAAAATTGGATTTTGCATGGTTATTTGGTTGCAGGTCTTACTTTCATTTTTGTCACAGGTATTTATTTCAGTGCTTTACCCCGGGAACATTATTTCAGAATTAGATCTTTTATACTGCCAAACTAGTAATTCAACTGCATTTAGTTCGCTGGCCCCTCACCACCCTTAAACACCCTCCATCCCTGACCACCTCACAACCCCTGAACACCATCCACCCTGCCACCTACAAATCCCACACTATGCCTAAATTACAGCCATGTCTAGTCCTCTAAACTCTACCCACCCCTGAACCCTAAATGACGAGGAAATGAGGAAGAGATAGGAAACCCAGATGGCAGCTGCGCGCGTGCACGCCCATCGTGTCGCAAGCTGGTCGCCAGCCGAAAGCCAGTGTTTGCACTTCCAAAACCCACTTACTAAAACTCTCGGCCAGACCAGCGCAAGCGCTGGTGCAGGCCAAGACCTAAAAATGACTGTAAATAATAGCTGAACTCACCAACTGAGGGACAGAGGGCAGCTGCAAAAGGTATCATAAAATAGTAGCCCATGATACTTGGGCCCCATCTTCCTGCATCACCTGCCATCAGTTTAGTAGTGGCTGGATAACACAAGCATTGGCATAGCCAATAGGTCTCGCCTTTGGGGCCTTATAAGTGTTTAGCCAGAGCTATTGACTTTGCCAATGTCTTCAAGCTGTGCTGTAGAGAAGTGTGGCTGCTGTGCAGCATGCTGAAAAGTTATAATAAAAAAGTGTCAGAAGCATTTTTGTTACTTTATATATGACCAAGAAGGCATTATGTAAAACTGAACGACCATATTAAAAAAGTATTTACAATAAAAAAAATTCCTCAGTTTTCTTTTGTTCTTGCAATGCTGGCAACTTGTTTCTGCCTATTGCAATGGTTGTTTGTTAAAGCTTTTTTTTTTGAGGGGGCATAAACAATCGGAGGGTGAAGGTTGGGAACTAGTACCTGTATTATAACACTAGCAACGGCCAGACGCTAGGGGAGAATCAACAGATGCCAGATTCCGAGAGCAGGCTGAGGTGGTGCTGAGTGATGCTGAGGTGGTAGTGGTGGTGGTGGTGACTGTTGCGGAGACGATGCTGAGGTGATGCTGAATGATACTCAGGTCTTGCTGAGTGATACTGCTGTGGTGCTGAGTGATGCTGTGGTGGTGCTGAGTGATATTGTCTTGGCGCTGAGTGATGCTGTTGTGGTGCTGAGTGATATTGTCTTGGCGCTGAGTGATATTGTGGTGGTGCTGAGTGATGCTGTGGTGGCCCTGAGTGATGCTGTGGTGGCCCTGAGTGATGCTGTGGTTGCCCTGAGTGATGCTGTGGTAGTGCTGAGCGATGCTGTGGTGGTGCTGAGCGACGCTGTGGTGGCACTGAGCGATGTTGTGGCGGCGCTGAGCGATGCTGTGGCGGCGCTGAGCGATGCTGTTGCGGCGCTGAGTGATGCTGTGGCGGCGCTGAGTGATGCTGTTGCGGCGCTGAGTGATGCTGTGGCGATGCTGAGTGATGCTGTGGCGGCGCTGAGTGATGCTGTGGCGGCGCTGAGTGATGCTGTGGTGGCGCTGAGTGATGCTGTGGTGGTGCTGAGTGATGCTGTGGTGGCGCTGAGTGATGCTGTGGTGGTGCTGAGTGATATTGTTGTGGCACTGAATGATGCTGTGGTGATGCTGTGGTAGTTCTGAGTGATGCTGTGGTGCTGCTGAGTGATGCTGTGGTGGCGCTGAGTGATGCTGTGGTGGCGCTGAGTGATGCTGTGGCGGCGCTGAGTGATGCTGTTGCGGCGCTGAGTGATGCTGTGGCGGCGCTGTGATGCTGTCGCGGCGCTGAGTGATGTTGTGGCGGCGCTGAGTGATGCTGTGTCAGCGCTGAGTGATGCTGTGGCGACGCTGAGTGATGCTGTGGCGGCGCTGAGTGATGCTGTGGCGGCGCTGAGTGATGCTGTGGCGGCGCTGAGTGATGCTGTGGTGGCGCTGAGTGATGCTGTGGTGGCGCTGAGTGATGCTGTGGTGGTGCTGAGTGATGCTGTGGTGGTGCTGAGTGATATTGTTGTGGCACTGAGTGATGCTGTGGTGATGCTGTGGTAGTTCTGAGTGATGCTGTGGTGGCGCTGAGTGATGCTGTGGTGGCGCTGAGTGATGCTGTGGTGGCGCTGAGTGATGCTGTGGTGGCGCTGAGTGATGCTGTGGTGGCGCTGAGTGATGCTGTGGCGGTGCTGAGCGATGCAGTGGCGGTGCTGAGCGATGCTGTGGTGATGCTGAGCGATGCTGTGGTGGCGCTGAGTGCGATGCAGTGGCAGTGCTGAGCGATGCTGTGGTGGTGCTGAGCGATGCTGTGGCGGCGCTGAGTGATGCTGTGGTAGTGCTGAGTGATGCTGTGGTGGCGCTGAGTGATGCTGTGGTAGCCCTGAGTGATGCTATGGTGATCCTGAGTGATGCTGTGGTGGTGCTGAGTGATGCTGTGGTGGTGCTGAGTGATGCTGTGGTGGTGCTGAGTGATGCTGTGGTGGTGCTGAGTGATGCTGTGGTGGCCCTGAGTGATGCTGTGGTGGCCCTGAGTGATGCTGTTTTGGCCCTGAGTGATGCTGTGGTGGCGCTGAGTGATGCTGTGGTGGCGCTGAGTGATGCTGTGGTGGCGCTGAGTGATGCTGTGGTGGCGCTGAGCGATGCTGTGGTGGTGCTGAACGATGCTGTGGTGGTGCTGAGCGATGCTGTGGTGGTGCTGAGCGATGCTGTGGTGGTGCTGAGTCATCCTGTGGCGGTGCTGAGTCATCCTGTGGTGGTGCTGAGTCATCCTGTGGTGGTGCTGAGTGATCCTGTGGTGGTGCTGAGTGATCCTGTGGTGGTGCTGAGTGATGCAGTGTTGGCCCTGAGTGATGATGTGGTGTCGCTGAGTGAAGCTATGGTGGTGCTGAGTGATGCTGTGGTGGCGCGGAGTGATGTTGTGGTGCTGCTGAGTAATGCTGTGGTGGCGCTGAGTGATGCTGTTGTGGCGCTAAGTGATGCTGTGGTGGCGTTGAGTGATGCTGTGATGGCGTTGAGAGTTGTGTTGGTGCTGAGTGATGCTGTGCTGGCTCTGATTGATGCTGTGCTGGCTCTTATTGATGCTGTGGTTGCGCTGAGTGATGCTGTGGTGATGCTGAGTGATGCTGTGGTGTTGCCGAGTGAGAGATAGAGTGAAGATATAATGCCCAATTAGAGAGGGTGGTGAGAGAGAAAGAGAGAGAAAGGGTGTACATAGAATAAAGAGTGGAGCGGGATAGAGAGAGAGAAAGAAGGGGAGAGAGAGTGAATGAAGGAGTTTGAAAGAGAAACAGATAAAGGGGTGAGAGAGAATGAAAGGTTAAAAAAGATAGAGAGGGGAGAGTTAATTAAGTAGAGAGAGAATTAGAGAGGGGAGAGAGAGAGAAGGAGAGAGACAATAAGAGTGGGGGTGTGGAGTTTAAATAGAGTGAAGAAGTGACGCGGAAAAAGTAACCTTAAATATAGCTTTGTGCTTTGCGCGAATAAATATAAAAAAAAAAAACAGAGTGAGACAAAAATACTGGTAATTAGGCTGTGACTCCCAATATAAAACAAATAGCGATACAAGGTGAAATCAACCCACCGAAGCAATATTTCTAACTAGACAAAAAAAGCTTGCATTTCAATGCTAATCGCTGTTGTTTTTCATGTGACTGTAGTCCAGGGCCGTCAGTTGGTAATGTGAGCTGCTGCTGCGATTGAAACATCAGAGTCCAGAGAGTTAATGAGCCATGACGAGGAAATGAGGAAGAGATAGGAAACCCAGATGGCAGCTGCGCGGCGTGCACGCCCATCGTGAACGCAAGCTGGTCGCCAGCCGAAAGCCAGTGTTTGCACTTCCAAAACCCACTTACTAAAACTCTCGGCCAGACCAGCGCAAGCGCTGGTGCAGGCCGAGACCTAAAATGGAGGCTAAATAACATGCTAGCCTTGGATCACACCATTTTTACAAGCAGGGAAGCCGGTATTGATTCCAGGTTATCGAGTTTCATAGTTTGAAATTCAGCCACCAGACATATATCTTCGCATCTTTCCTTGTCTGCATCAAAGGTCGCTGATTTGTCTTATATTCTTGGCGCAGTACAGTCAACCCCACATGGACATAGCGGACTCGACTCAGGCCCCCAGGCCCAGCTACCAAGCCAAGAATGCATCTATTTGGGGGGTGCCACTCCCAAACACTTCCCCTGAAACTACACCCCTGACTCAGACTACACACAAATTCGACTCAGGTTTGCTGTGACACCCCCTTCAATAATCCCTCGTACCTGTCACACCCTAGGATCTTCTGTACCCCTTTGCCCCTGCATTACAAATGCCACCCGAATTTCTCTTTCTAGTAGCCCTGCACTTTTCCGTTTCTGTAGTTAGGCCACATCACCCACATGAGGCGTTTGGACAAGTAAGGAAAACAGTCCCTTGTCTCCTTGTTAAGCAGCCAAAAACTGCCATAATTGGGGTGCAGTGGACCCCACTCACCACGAGGCTCGGTGCCACTGTACCTGCTGCACCATCGATAGCTGTGCCCATGGGGTGTGAATCAGTAAAATGCAATCAAATAAAATCATGCACAAATCTCTTAGATATGCAGAATGGAACATCTGGGTGGATTCCAGGTGGCATATATCAATGGCTCTTCACGCACAGATAATTCTAGACATCAGTAAGCCTCCACTGCCTGTTCCAACACTCACCCCAGGGCCGGTGCTAGGCATGGGCAGTATGGGCAGCTGCCCAGGGCCTCGCTCTCAGCCCACCAGCATGGGGCCCGCACCAGTGCAACACAACACCAAACCTCTTGTGCCCCTGCCGATCCCATTGAAGAAAGGTGTCTGTTTGCAATTGGGCTTACAGGAGGGGGCCCCCTCCCTGGGCCTCTCAGGGATGGTGTGGGAAGGCCTAGGGGAGGGGGGACACTTCATCTTGTGCCAGTTGCAAGGAGATGCATTTTGTGCTGCAATTAGGCCCCCTGCCTGTCTGCCCACTGAGAGACACTGCGGGACACCCATTGTTAGCACTCTACCGTCTGCACAGTTTTAACTCTCAGCCCCCAAGCTATTCTCACACCTTCAGCCCGATATGAGCTGTGAAAGAGGTGCTTGTGGGTGGCAGAGAGGGGACCTGCGGCCCAGGAGGAGTCTGCACAAAGCAGCTTTGGGAGCCCTGAAGGTGTCACTTATGTAAATTAGAGGGACCTCGCACATTCCACTTCGCCCGGGGCCCCAAAAATCCTAGAACCCACCCTGACTCACCCTGTAAGTATATTTCACTCTCTGACAATGCACCCTTGCAGGGCTGTACAGGCGGATCACTCCTCCAGGAAATCCCTTCACTGGAGAATGAACGCCCCCCCTTCACAGACAATATGAAGAGAAAAGAGTGAGTAACTCACGGGAACGGAGTCCCGCTTGAAATGGAGCAGGAAATGTGAGCGCACCAGGAAACCTGCAGTGAAGCTAGCTCCTGGAGGCCTGCGGGCATTTGCGCACTTTATAAACGTTCCATAAGCAAAACAAGCATTGGCATAGCCAATAGGTCTCGCCTTTGGGACCTTATAAGTGTTTAGCCATGCAACAATTGTGCTGCATAACTGACACCTGGTTAAACACATATACGGTCCCAAAGGCGAGACCTTCTAGCCAATAGGTCTCGCCTTTGGGGCCTTATAAGTGTTTAGGCAGAGCTATTGGTTTTGCCAATGTTTTTAAGAGCATTGTGGCTGCTGTGCAGCATGTTGAAAAGTTATAATAAAAAAGACTTATAAGCATTTTTGTTACTTTATATATAACTAAGACGACATTATGTACAACTGAATGACCCAATTAAAAAAGAATAAACATAAGAAAGGTCTTGTCGTTTATTTTGTCGTTGCAATGTTGGCAACTTCTTCCTGCCTATTCTAATGTTGAGGTGGTGCTTAGTGATGCTGAGGTGGTGTTGAGTGATGTTGAGGTGGTGCTTAGTGATGCTGTGGTGGTGCTGAGTGGTGTTGAGGTGGTGCTTAGTGATGCTGAGGTGGTGCTGTGGTGGTGCTGAGTGATGCTGTGGTGGTGCTGAGTGATGCTGTGGTGGTGCTGAGTGATGCTGGGGTGGTGCTGTGGTGGTGCTGAGTGGTGGTGTGGTGGTGCTGTGGTGATGCTGAGTGATGCTGTGGTGGTGCTGAGTGGTGCTGTGATGCTGTGGTGGTGCTGTGATGCTGTGGTGGTGCTGAGTGATGCTGTGGTGGTGCTGAGTGGTGCTGTGGTGGTGCTTAGTGATGCTGTGGTGGTGCTTAGTGGTGCTGAGTGGTGGTGTGGTGGTGCTGAGTGGGGCTGTGGTGATGCTGAGTGATGCTGTGGTGGTGCTGAGTGGTGCTGTGGTGGTGCTGAGTGGTGCTGTGGTGGTGCTGTGCTGGTGCTGAGTGATGCTGTGGTGGTGCTGTGGTGGTGCTGAGTGGTGGTGTGGTGGTGCTGAGTGGTGGTGTGGTGGTGCTGAGTGATGCTGTGGTGATGCTGAGTGATGCTGTGGTAGTGCTGAGTGATGCTGTGGTGGTGCTGAGTGATGCTGTGTTGGTGCTTAGTGATGCTGTTGTGGTACTTAGTGATGCTGTGGTGGTGCTGAGTGATGCTGTGGTGGTGCTGAGTGGTGCTGTGGTGGTGCTGAGTGATGCTGTGGTGATGCTGAGTGATGCTGTGGTGGTGCTGAGTGGTGCTGTGGTGGTGCTGAGTGATGCAGTGGTGGTGCTGAGTGATGCTGTGGTGGTGCTGAGTGAGGCTGTGGTTGTGCTGAGTGATGCTGTGGTGGTGCAGAGTGATGCTGTGGTGGTGCAGAGTGATGCTGTGGTGGTGCAGAGTGATGCTGTGGTGGTGCACAGTGATGCTGTGGTGGTGCAGAGTGATGCTGTGGTGGTGCAGAGTGATGCTGTGGTGCTGCTGAGTAATGCTGTGGTGGTGCTGAGTGGTGTTGTGGTGGTGCTTAGTGATGCTGTTGTGGTGCTTAGTGATGCTGTGGTGGTGCCGAGTGATGCTGTGGTGGTGCCGAGTGATGCTGTGGTGGTGCCGAGTGATGCTGTGGTGGTGGTGTGGTTGTGCTGTGGTGGTGCTGAGTGGGGCTGTGGTGATGCTGAGTGATGCTGTGGTGGTGCTGTGCTGAGTGATGCTGTGGTGGTGCTGAGTGGTGGTGTGGTGGTGCTGAGTGATGCTGTGGTGATGCTGAGTGGTGCTGTTGTGGTGCTGTTGTGGTGCTGTGGTGGTGCTGAGTGGTGCTGTGGTGGTGCTGAGTGATGCTGTGGTGGTGCTGAGTGATGCTGTGGTGGTGCTGAGTGATGCTGTGGTGGTGCTGAGTGATGCTGTGGTAGTGCTGAGTGATGCTGTGGTGATGCTGAGTGATGCTGTGGTGATGCTGAGTGATGCTGTGGTGGTGTTGAGTGGGGGTGTGGTGGTGCTGAGTGGTGCTGTGGTGGTGCTGAGTGGTGGCGCTGAGTGATGCTGTGGTGCTGCTGAGTGGTGTTGTGTTGGTGCTGAGTGATGCTGTGCTGGCTCTGATTGATGCTGTGGTTGCGCTGAGTGATGCTGTGGTGTTGCCGAGTGAGAGATAGAGTGAAGATATAATGCCCAATTAGAGAGGGTGGTGAGAGAGAAAGAGAGAGAGAGAGAAAGGGTGTACATAGAATAAAGAGGGAGCGGGATAGAGAGAGAGAGAAAGAAGGGGAGAGAGAGAGAGTGAATGAAGGAGTTTGAAAGAGAAACAGATAAAGGGGTGAGAGAGAATGAAAGGCTAAAAAAGATAGAGAGGGAGAGTTAATTAAGTAGAGAGAGAATTAGAGGGGAGAGAGAGAGAAGGAGAGAGACAATAAGAGTGGGGGTGTGGAGTTTAAATAGAGTGAAGAAGTGACGCGGAAAATGAAACCTTAAATATAGCTTTGTGCTTTGCGCGAATAAATATAAAAAAAAAAAACTGTGATAGACAAAAATACTGGTAATTAGGCTGTGACTCCCAATATAAAACAAATAGCGATATAAGGTGAAATCAACCCACCGAAGCAATATTTCTAACTAGACAAAAAAAAGCTTGCATTTCAATGCTAATCGCTGTTGTTTTTCATGTGACTGTAGTCCAGGGCCCTCAGTTGGTAATGTGAGCTGCTGCTGCGATTGAAACATCAGAGTCCAGAGAGTTAATGAGCCATGACGAGGAAATGAGGAAGAGATAGGAAACAACAGATGCCAGCTGCGCGTGCACACCATCGTGAACTCAAGCTGGTCGCCAGCCGAAAGCCAGTGTTTGCACTTCCAAAACCCGCTTACTAAAACTCTCGGCCAACATGAATTACCACAAAATTACCATGTGAGAGATATAAAGTCCACTGTCTGAATGGCCTTTACTGACAATGATTAATTATAAGCTTCTCGAAATATTAAAGCAGAAGTTCTCTGTAGCGCCTTGAATGGGCTGGGAAGCTGAACTAAACGCTGAACGAGCACAATAAATGTATTGGACTTAATGATGCAGCGAGCCACGCAACCGAAGGGAGGGGCTAAGTGCAGACTTCAGTAAACTATATCAGCAGGGGCCTAGGCAGGGCTGGCTTTTGGAATGGACGAGGGGGACCCAGGCCCAGGGCGCCGAACTTCAGAGGGGCGCACAGAGCTGTCTGCATTAAAGTTCTGCAGACACCAGCATTCCTCTTACTTGACTCCAATGGTCCGGCTAAACTGATTTTTGCTTTTTTTACTTGCAGAAGGTGCAGCTTTGCGCCCCTTTAACCCCCTTCCTTGCCCTCTCATCCCCCTCACATCCCCCTACTGACACACAGAAACACCGCCATTCGCACCACCAAGAACTTGGCACGAAAGTGATCCAGCTGTGCTGTGAGTGAATCTGAATATTTTAGGGGAGATGCCGAGAAGTTTGGCTCAGAGGCCAGTCACTGCATCGAAGAGCGGCTGACGCCTGTGAACACAAACGGACCTCCTGCTGCCCAATTGTATTCACCAGTTGCAGCGGGGGCGCCAGCTTTCATTCGCCCAGGGCGCTATCCGATCACGGACCAGCTTGTGACCTAGGCGCGCTGGCACCAGCAGCTTCGCTCGCTAAATGTGCTCTTGGGGTAGGATTTTTCACCAACTTACCACCGGCATTAAGTGATATTTTCTTAGCGGAAAATGGCCCCTTGCATCCAAAATAGACGCGAGGATGCATTTTTGTGCTAAGAAATAGTGCTAATTCAGAATATAATTATCGAGCGGCCGCTCACGCTTCCAAAATGTGCTCGTGCTGTAGAATTTTTTCCTTGAAATTACGCGAGCACGAGTAATTGCGTAATTAACGGTATTCTGCATCAAAGAGTAACGCGGAATTACCAAATTGACTCTGATTACTCCAGCATAATTGAAATTTCACCAAGGCCTAGCCACATGTAGTTTAGAGGCCATGGTCTCCACAACTGCGTAATGTCTTCGTGGTTCATAGAGATGGCCAGTGCTTAATTGGTAAAAAAAAATTCAAAATAAGTGCTTGGGTTCCAATTTTCTTCCTGCCTTTCTGTTTCTCCTCCTTTTTCTGCCTTTCTCACTCATGCTGTGGGCCCACCACCAGCACAAATTAAGCACTAGAGTGGCCCCTCTGTCACCTTGGCTCTGAAGGGTGCCCTGCCACCAGGGCACGAGTCGAGGGTACACGGCGTCCACCCACTATTTTCACAGGGTGGACGCCGTCCCCCCTGCCAAGAAGTTAGGCCCCACAGAAATATGTTGAACTTGTCCCGGTGTAAGACACCGAGACACGTTCAACAGCGCCTGCACGTTGTCTGCTTTCCATTTCCAGCAGCAACGTGTAGGCAGAGAGAGCCTTTTTTCACCTCCAGCTGGGCCAAAGTTAAGGGGCCATCCAGCATCCTTTTGTTTGTATATCCTGACTGGAGGCCTCCTGGAACCTCACAAATGTAAATGCACCGGAGGGGTAAGAAAGGCACGCAGCTTGCCTTCTCTTCACAGGTACTTAAGAGAGGCATGCTTTTACCTTTGTTCTGTCCCTCTATATAAGTGCAGACACTGTAAGACTGTCAGATGGGGTGGTCTGTCCCAGTATTTACACAAATAATTTAAATATCATTTTTTTTTTTTTATAGCGCTACGTCGTGACGTCATGGAACGCGTCATGATGGCCCTTGCATAGTGTCTGACTTGGTCAGTCCCCCCACTTCTTTTTATAGGACTTGTGCCCTGCCTGCCACCCTTGTCAAACATTGGCAAGCAGGATGGCTTTGCAATCAGGGCTTTACGGTGCAGCCAAGCTCTGTGCCAGCAAGTTCAGTTGTCCAAACAAACCAAAACCACAAATGTGTTCACTGGGATAGGTTTATCGCTTTTATTCACTTTAACCACATTGACATTATCGTCTCGCATCTTATTCTTACCTATTGTTCGTCGAGGAAGATACGCATCTCAAGAGGGCTGTTAATAACCAGGGAGGGCGACTGATCTCACTCCAGTTGATGAAAGCACATTGAAATTTAATTATGACTTGAAACCCAATCAGCCTGGGGTGACGTGAGGGATTTGATACAGCTAGGTTGTCGCAGAGCTAAAGTCTGACGTGGGAGGGGGGGGGTCTGTTGTTTCTTTCAAATGGACTTTCACTCACTGCCTGCTTCACTTAGTATCCCCCCAAAATCACAAACTATTCAAGGTTAGACGAAAAAACATAAATTTGTTCAACTTATTTCAACAGAAAAGATTGGCTGAACATTTTTTAACTCTTCTTCGAAGTTAAAAAGAACAGTTATTGGAATGTTTTAACTAATTCATTGTTGTGAGTAAAGATTGCATTAACTTATCGCACTTAGTAGAGAGTAGTTCACATTGCATTTAAAAAAGAAACATGTCTCAATTGATGTGTTTCATTTTTTAAATACCATAGGTATGTTTGGAGCATTTAGTGTTGGGGCGGGGCATTTTATCTATCCCTCACTTTTGTAAACATTTAAATTAAATTAAACTAAATAAAGAATTAATTAATATGAAGATTGTATTTTACAATTGGGTGTGTTAGAATATAGAGATCTTTAATATTGACCCACAACTTAAGGGATCCATAATACGTTACCCGTCATTACAAGTGGCATGTTATATTCCCAGGAATTTCCTATCCTCGGAATTACAAACAGCTGAGGTCCCCGTAAATTCGTACCTCACTCTCCAGCAGTATATTTGCTACACTCATAATTCAAATGGGCCTTGTAAGTCCTATTACCGTGCTCACTGGAATTAAGGGGCCACTCAAAATCAGGGTTCATATCATTAAGATAAATCTCTCTCTCGCTATATATATATATATATATATATATATATATATATATATATATATATATATGTATATGTATCCCTCTCTCTCTCTCTCTCTCTCTCTCTCTCTCTCTCTCTCTCTCTCTCTCTCTCTCTATATATATATATATATATATATATATATATATATATATATATATGAAACCAGGATCCCAAAGAACGACCGCGGTGGGCCAAACAAGGGCACAGACTCCAGTTGAAGATGCAATAAAGAGAATGTATTGTCTTAGCATGTCAGGATGACGCGTTTCGACCACAAACCTGTGGTCTTGATCATATATGTATATATATATATAGAGAGAGAGAAATTTATCTTAATGATATATATCTATATATATATATAGAGAGAGAGAGAGAAAGAGAGTGATAGACATAGATATAAATATATAGATATAGAGATAGATAGATAGATAGATAGATAGACAGACAGACGGACGGACAACAGACAGACAGACGGACGGACAACGGACAGACAGATAGATAACATAGATGGATAGAGACCATTGAGACCCTGAAGTAAGCAACTTCCTCCTTCAAAGGTTGTTTTATCAAAAGAAGTGGAGCTAGGGACAATGAAGCAGGCGGAACCCGTTCTATCGACGACTGCGAAACCCGCTCTATCGACGACTGCGAAACCCGCTCTATCAATGGCTGCAAAACCCGCTCCATCAATGACTGCAATCTCAACAGCAAAAAACATTAAAGGTGCCCGAGGCATAACATACCAGAGGCTTTAGCAGAATCAACATTTCTTGGTTTTCTAAAGCTCTCAAAATGACAGGTTTCAAAAGCTACCTGGTCTGCCGGCATTCTTTTACATTTTCACGGGCAAGGCCATGAAATGTAGTTTTGTTTTGGAAAATGTGAGATTAATGTCAGGGATCTGCTATGAGATTTCAACCCATGGCAAACTTTGTAATTTTTGTCTTCATGACTGCCATGGTGGTACCAGTCGGTAAAAGAACATGGTGGACGTGGCGTCATAAGAGCCACCCTTTGTAGGGTGGAACTGCAGGCATAATATCAACAAGACACTGTTTCCAGTCCTGGCCACTTGTGTGATGGACAAATGCATTCTGGGTGCTGTAGTCTTCTTTTCCTTCCACTGAATTGATTGGGCTAACAAACAATCAATGTTCTGAACAGTTCAGGACTGGAGACAGTGTCCGTAATGATATGAAGTGTGGTGGTCACTCTACTTATCGAGGCCAAAGTTTTTATTCCTGTGGTGGTGGAAACCACTTGTAAACTTATCTGATCTCTAAGGTCTTCATGACAACCATTTTAGGACTTCCATTGAAAGAACACTGTACTCTGCAATTCCAAAAGTTTCACTATTGTCCTCGAAGAATGGCTAATTACTGCGGTTAATGGTGTTTCTGCACCAATTTCTGCATGTGTTTCACACATTACAGGCCCTTTTCGGCAGACATATTCTGCAAGGATTTACCTCTGGAAATGAGCCCTCTGAAATCTCTGGCAGTGCCAAAGTATGACGCATCTTGGAATCTCCATTTGGCTGGCAATTGCTGTTACTCTTTAATTATGGATTTATGAGACTCTTGTAATGAGGGCCTGTTCATGGTTCCTTGTCTATATAATCAAGACATACAAGGTGAAATGTTGCTAATGATTCATCTGACATACTATAAATTGCAAGACCCGTAATTAAGGTATATTTCTTTGACAGATGTATATGATAAGAGGTGTTTATTTTTATAAAGTGATCTTGGGTGTCCTGTTTACCTGAGTCATGCTGGGAGAATCTTGGAAGAATGCAGTTATATCCCTGTACTGGAAGTCAGCCAGATATTTTGACCAAGCAAGAATGCTGACTCAATTCATTATAACTATCTTATGACTATTTTAATTATACTTTCCTGACTTAAAAAGCTGACATTCTCACTTTAGAAATTTGTAAATCACAACAAGATATAGGAAATTATATAGGAAATTAGTTTGCTTGATCTTAATAATCATGAATTAGAGATGTTATTTTCTCTGCTCAATAGTACATTTGTCCTGGTCTTTTTTTTCAGATGCTACCATCTCAACCATTGAGGCCACAAGATCACTCAACGTTGACGATGGTGTCATGAATGCCACAATGGGGCCTGCATTCAACTCTTCGATGTCTGCAGGCCCCACAGAACCGCAAAACGTCCATGAATTGGTATCAAGCACAACAAGCTTACTAGATACTGGAAAACCGAAAACCGATGAAGCAACATTGCCAACTATCGGTGAAGGCACTAGAAGACCTGAAGGTGAGCAAACCACAAACCCCCTACAAGTGTCAAATGGGATCTCCAGTGCAAAAACAGAAACATTTGATGGGGAGCAATCACCAGCAGAAACCCCTACACTTTCATCAGAGATGGCCGTCACAACACCAGACCACACAGTAACAGCAACTATTGGCATTCCAGGATTCACAGTATTAGACGTGAACAGTTCTTCTAAGATAGTCACAAAATCAACTAAAAATCCTGAAGATAGTTCCGATTTAGGTGCTGGCACTCATATTAGTGATGATATGACAGAGACCACAGCCCTTGAAAAATTAAGCAGTATTGGCACTGATCGTATCACACCAGAAGGAACTTCTGCATTTCAAGAAACCTCTGCTGGTGGCTTCCAGACCAACAAACCAAATATTCCTGGAGATTCAGCGGTGCAAATAAATACCCCAGCGACACAAACAGACTCCATGATCACACAAGCAAATAACAGGCTGGAACAAAATACCTTTACTGCTATTGCTGAGAAACCCACGGAGTCTATGCGGCTTAGCCAAGGTCCAGAAACTGAGGAGTCAATGGCGGCCAAGGACACCTTCTCTAGTATGTCTACGAGTATTCCAGGGACCCAAACTACTCCTGCGTTAACAGTAGTACAGAATCTACAAACCAGCCAACCTGGAGTGGAGACTGAGTCCCTTACAGCAGTAGAAGGGACCCTGAAAAAGACAGTCTCAGTAAGTGACTTTTTTACGAGAACTACTGATGCACGGTTTACAGAGAGGGTCCAATCCAGCGATATCTTGACAAGGACAACGTTGGATTCAGTAGCTTCCTTCCTCACAACATCTGTCTTTAGCGATACAGCAGCTGTCACGCTATCACACGTGAAACAAACACCCCTTGGAGAGCCCCCCACTTCATCCTCAACTCCTACACCTGGACTCCTTGTGTCTTTGACTGACACAACTTCACTTGAAAAAGGGCTCTTCCTACCAACACAAAGTGCAGAAGTACATGATGAAACCACACCTCTGCCAACAAACAGCAAATCCACCATGTTTATGTCTCTAATATCCACAGAAGGAATACCAGCTGGTGGCACACTCAGTCCAAAAACCCCTGCAGACAAAATATCCACCTCCCTACCTTCAGCAGCATTACAAGGAGAAGGTGGTCTGAAGCCTGCTTTCGGTAAGTGTTTCAAGCGTTATTACATCACAAATACTTTATTCATCTTCATGGCACTATTTATTTCATTTAAAGGTAATGACATTACTCACTAGTATTGTAACTACACGTTACAGCGGGAAAAGTAGAAAATGGGAATCGGTACAGATGAAACTTACGTCGTGATGTACTTTGATATAGTGCACATTGTAAGTTGAATCAACCAGGGCCGTAGGCTTTCACAGATAGCGCAAACGTTAGATATAACCCAGTAATCCAAAAAGTGAATGACTATGGTTAAAGAGGAAAGAAGATGTTAGAACATTAAACAACATGCAAACTCTGAGACGAAAAATTAGTTTCCTATAGTAACAACCATCAATTCAAAAAGTAAAAGAATATACGTTTTGCTACCGCCACATTTTCTAAGTTTGAAATGAACCTGAATCCCACTTTCCTGTTTAGGAATGATCTTATAATTAGAACTTCCAACGCTGCAACATTACTATGAAATGTACATTTCTGTATCCACGAATCCTATATGCGAATGTGAAATCCAAGTATCGAGTTGTTAGTATTGATATATGTTTCCATGTGCCAATCACCAGGCTTCAGCTACCATTCACCCCACCGTTACATTATCCCTTCAATCTGTTAACATGTTCTTTCTACCACATTTCTAACAATGTACACCACATTTCCTGAAAAGGGATACCAGTGTTTTTCAAAGAATAAATATACAAAACACAATTTTGCAAGGTGTAGATTTAAACTGCACACTTATGTGCACAGTATTAAGTGAAGGCCGTCAATGACCCTTCACAGTACTCTAAAGACCTAATTGCAAATAATTGACCTTTGATTCCAGCTAATGTTTTTACCTAGATCAATTTGACATTATTGGAGGAAGTTTTGATAAAATGAAAGATATAAGATCTTGTAGCTTCTATGATTAAAGTTTCATATGTTTCTATATTTGCTGCTTCTATGCTAGATAGTCGCCCTTAAAATTCAACAAAATTTTGAACGCACTGGTTGATTTATCATAATCAGGTATATTATTTGAGTGAATGCTTGCAATTGTGACCACACTTAGCCAAAGTAGCATTGTCCTACCAGTATACCTTGGATAAGACTCAATAGCATTGTGGAATATATAGCTAGGATGCTCCGAAGTCTTTTTATGGTTACCGATGTCTGTAATAGACCGCGTTTGCAAAGACAGAGCCAGCTGAAGCTCTGCTTCGATAAACCGTGCTTAATCACACCTCTAAATGGGCGGGGGGAACCACCAGGTTGGTGGATGGGTCATCCGTCACTTTTTGATGGATAGCTGGCATCCGCCAATCTCTAAAAAAGGCTCTCTGTCTTTTCAAAGTGAAATGGAGCTGTCATGCGTGTGGATTCCATTTCTGTGATGATTTGAACTTCTCGCTTTCAGGTGAGTAGCACACATTGGCATTGTTTCACGGTAGGATGCTCATTTGAACCTCTGTAACTCTTATTTATTGGATTGAATTACAGTAAGTGGATAGCTATCCATTGTTCTGTACAGTGGAGGCAGTAAATGGCATCCGTGGTTTGAGCAAGGTATCCTGATGGATGTCATTTGCACACTGATACATTCAGAAGTTTTGTTCGGAGACTAGTTTGCCCAGAAGTTCCAATGACAGGTTAAATAGAATAGGTGATCAGGCAGATCAATGGGAACACTAAGATAGGGTATGTTAAGATCTTGTGTAGTTTGCACGATGCAATGAATTTCTAATATGCTCTAAACAAGATGACACGAGCTATGCCTGAAACAAGCTAAGAGAAGATCTAAGATAATAGGTCTTCAGACACCAATGAAATGTCTCTATAGAAAGAGCTGTGGAATGATGTAGGGATTTACACTTTGGAACCGAAGCAAGAAAACTACCTGTTATCTCACAAAAGACGACATGATCTGGTGAATGAATAAGTAGACACACTCTTTCCAAAGATACTCAGGGATTAGTCAATGGACTCATTAGTATGTCAAATAAAACCACATCAACTTAATTCCGCCCTGATGGCAAACCAATGGAAAGAGCTGTGGACTGACTTAATGAGAAATATCAAATGCCTGCAATATTCTGCAGACAAATGAGGTGTCTTGATAGTCACGAAAAGCAGAATATAAGGAATTTACATTTGTTTGTGTGTTCATGGACTTTTGTATTGCTAGCAATTTATTCTTTGGTTTTAAAACTGATTTATTTATTGTTGGAGGAGGAGATGTTGACTTTAATGTTAATATTTTTTTATTGTTTTTTGAGAATGAAGAAGGTAAACGGGGTGGATGAGGACCATCCCCTTTCCAGAAAGTTTACGGACTTCCAATGTGAGGCTTAAGATCACTAACAGGATTCTTTGACCTCTCCTTCTTGTCTGTTGAGGGATTTTGGAAGGTGATTGTCTTTCTTTGTATTACTGATGCACATATGTGTAAGGGTCCCAAACTGTGCTAATAATAATAATAAACAAATTTATAAAGCGCATGGCTACACTAACTAGTGTGTCCCCGCGCTGCGGCATAAAAGACCCTGTTGGGAGCAGTACAGTGATACAAATAAGAAGGGCAGGCCCTAGGACGGAAAGAGCCAGGTCTTGAGTTTTTTCCGAAAGAGTGTCTCTGATGACTCCATCCGGAGACCCGGGGGAACTTTGTTCCAGTGTTTCGCTGCCAGGAAACGGAAGGATCAGCCACCCATTCTTTCTCTTCTGATGGCCGGGAAACTAACCTGTCCCGTCCCGCTAGATCTCAACCGGCGGGTCGCAATGTAGGGGGTGAGTAAATCATGAAGATAGGTAGGCCCTTTCTTCTGTAGGATAAGGTGACTGACACACAGGGCTTTGAAGAGAATTCAAATATATTCATATATATGACTTCAGGAAAAAAATACTCACTGATTGCAGTGATAAAAGATAAAGGGGCACATGCATCAAGGTATGATTTAGCGAGTCCTTAATTGCGATTATTAAGGAATCGCAATTAAGGACTCGCAAAAGCCTATGCATGTAGGAATCGCTATAAAAATAGCGATTCCTAAACATTCCTTAATTGCGACTCGCAAATTGCGAAGTCGCAATTAAGGAATGGCTCCCATTCATTCCTATGGGCCTACAGGCCCATAGGAATGAATGGAAATTACATGCGCAATTTGCGAGTACCAATAGGTATTCGCAAATTGCGCATGCAATTTCAAGGTGTAAGGGTGTCAAAGGACACCCTGTTGCACCCCTGGAATTGTGATGTGCAACATGAAACTTTAAAAAATGCACTTAAGTGCATTTTTTAAAGTTTTTACAAATTACCGACCAGTTCAATTGCTTGGTAATTTGCGGCCCCAAATAGCGAAATCGCTATTTAAAAGTGGTTATTGCATTGCATTTAAGGAACCGCAAATTGCGATTCCTTAAATGCAATCGCAATTTAAGAAATCGCAATAAATTGCGATTTCTTAAATTGCGGGTGCCTTACATCTTGATGCATCGCAATAGCCCTTTTTGCGGGCGCAAACGGACAATTTTTGTGAATCGCACCGTTTGCGCTCGCAAAAAACGTTGATGCATGTGCCTGAAAGTTGTTTGGATTGGTAGAATTGTGTGGACATTGAAAAGAATATTGACTTACTTAATAATTACATTTGTGTATTATGGAGCTAGTTGCAAAGGCAGAGCGGGGCTAATGAATAGGTAACCGGACATATGGACTTTTATCTAGGCTGGAAATGTGACAGTTGTTTGCCACAATAATGTTTAAGGTGCCATCATTTTGTGTCCTCCTCCTTGAACAGTTACAAGTTTCGAGTTATCTTATTTCCCGCTCTACAGGGATGAATGTGTAACACTCAAGTATTCACAGCTTTTACAGACATGCATTCCTGTTATCTTTATCTTTATTCCTATTACCTTGTCAACCAGTAACTCGCGGTGGGACCTCCGCATTGCAGAGATCCTGCAACAGGTGCGGGCCCCCGGCCACAACTGCGGGGCCTCTGCCACAAGTGGGGTGTCCCTTTGTGAATCATGTCCAGAGTCTATCATTCCCTCCTGAATTTATTATAAAACTAAAAATACCACTATCCAAGCCCATAATCGCTTAGTCACCTTTACCATGACACTTTCTGAAACTCTAAACTTCAGTCTATCCAGAAATATTTACTTATATCAAAAAGACTGCATTCACTTAACATACTACATTTCTAGTCGCTTTCTTCGTTCTTGGGACTCTTTCCGTGTTTCTTGTTCATATTCCCAAAGTTAAACAAGTTCATTTGGGCTGCAGGTTCTTTACTTTAATTGCTACTAAACTGTAGAACTCCATGCCTCCCCCTCTACATAGGATGTTGATCCTGACTAAGTTTAGGAAAGCCTTCAAGACCTGGTTATAACCTCTTTGCAAACACAAGGAGATGATGGACGGAGCACTGAAACTTTTCAGAAACTTACCCCCAGTCACAGATCTGGGTTGAATCCATCATCGTTCTTTAGCTCACTTTGCCACCCCAGTTCAGACACAGCTATATGCAAATCAGTCTTGACCCTGTGTCTCATGGGAACAGTCCAGCCCGAACTGCCAAGCCAGGTCTTTCCTGGACCGGAAACAAGCATCCAGGGACCGGTTTCGGGCTAACAGCCCATATCAGCCAGGCTAGCTTGAATCCAGTGGCAAAGTGAGCAAGGGACCCACGTCTGGGCATACCCTGCCAACTTAAGGCGAACAAAGCAAACACAAGGAGATGATGGACGTAGAGCTGAAACTCTTCAGACACTCACCCCCTGTCACAGATCTTGTTTGAATCAATCATCATTCTTTAGCTCACTTCGCCACCTCAGTTCAGACCCAGCTATATGAAAATCAGTCTTGACCCTGTGTCTCATGGGAACAGTCCAGCCTGAACTGCCAAGCCATGTCTTTCCTGGACCAGTAATCCCAAATATGGGTTCCCCATAGGTCCCCCAACTCCCCTAGGGCTCCCATTCCAGATCCTATGAGCTTCCCCCAGGTCTGGAATATCATAAGGAGGTTGTAGAGTAAGGCAACACGAGTACAGGTGCGAGTTCACAACCCGATCACTGAGGGCTAGTCAACCTGTTGGCCATGTCCAATGAAAAGAGTTTGGGCTGTTATTGCTATGCCTCTAACATAAGCAGGTCTTTACATTACCTGACTCTTTCCTTCAGGTATACATTACCTGTTTGACTCCTACACTAATATAGCTGCTCTGGTCGGTGCGTTATCCCAGTTTCACACCTGTGGTGTCCACAGAAGTGCACTAGACAGAGGACAGTGCGATCACTTGTTGCTGGTATCACTCAGTGCATATGGTGGCTGGCCTGGTTATTGGGTGCTGTGTCTGGGCGGTTATGGTGTCCAGGCCAAAGGAGTGAAAATTAAATGTATCTCTGCGCACCCAGAAATGGGACTTTCTTAGCAACAGGAAGCAAAATAGGAGTAATGCCATAAAATTGGAATGTATTGTATATCAGCTTCTGTGGAAGACGCTGTGTGGACATGAAGTCATCCCAATAAAAGTATTGCCATTCATTCGGAACGTATTAGAAAGGAGCAGCGAGTCGGACGGACGCATCTACTCCATCACGCCAGCGCTTCCCCCCATGGGGGAGTGCGAGGACAGAATGGTTCCGTCCTCAGCACATGCCCACCGCGGCTGAGGACAGAACCGTTCTGTCCTCCGCATGCAAGGAGTTAACAAATGGATATATTACTTATAGTTAAATATATATATATTATTCAATGCTTAACATGTTTATAGGTCACGGCATAGCTTTTATATAAGTTATTTGATTAGATGCTTAAGGGTCTCTGTTTTATTTATTTATCACAATATGTAAATACTATCACAACTATTTTATCTACAAGTGCTTCACTTTTGAAATATTGAGTGAAAGGTTAAAAAAAATGTAAAAAAAGAAATGAGTTATAAAAAATACACAAATTCGCATCAAGTACAGCAACACTTGAAAGTCTGAGTTTATACAATGCAACTTTAAATCTCAATATATTATCTTCCTTATGCACATATACACTTTCCATATGGTCATGTATCTATATATATTTATTACTTTACTCCTACTGTCGAAGAAAGGAAAAAAGAACCTTTCACTCTCTTCAATGCGCTACTCGGTCTCACACTATACCTCTCTCAATATATCCTCTACCTCCACTCTCTGACTCCTCTCCAATGCGCTACTCGGTCTCACACTATACCTCTCTCAATATATCCTCTACCTCCACTCTCTGACTCCTCTCCAACCTCATTTTTCTACTATGATCTCCCAAACAACATGTCCTAAATTCTTCCCTCATGTATCCCTCCTTTGACCTCATTTTACTACTATGATCTCCCTAATCCCTTTGTAGAGACTCTTCTTTTCCCCATTTGGCCTTTTACTCATCCCAAGCCTCATCTTACTACTATGATCTCCCACATAACACTTTCTAGACTCTTCCCTCTTCAATACCCCCATTATCCTATACAATCCAACTAACAGACTCACATGTCCACCGCCCGAATTAGCTCATATTTTCCTAAACTAATCCACCACTAATTCTTTTTGTGTTCCGGATTAGTGTGCTACTAACCGAAAAGCACTTTGACTCCTAGTCAGGGGTAGTAAGGGCTATATAAATACAATTGAGAGAGGTTTGGACCTGAGACTGAAGGCAGTGTCAGTTCCTCACAGTGCCTGTCAGTGGGTCAGAAAGCTGTTCAGAATACATAGCCATCCAATCCTTGGCCTCTCTGGAGAGCGCTCAAAGCAGTGGTCATATATTCCAGTTACAATTGTGATTCTTATATAGATATGTGTGAAGGAGGTATATAGTTGCCAATATTTTGATATGGCAAAACAAAATGCAGTGCCTACAGGTGAATGGGTGTGTTGTGTTTGCAGGTGATGAAGTAAAGGAGATGTGAGGACGAGTATTCAGGAGAGAGTGAACAGAGGGTGCTGAAGGTGAAAGAAATGAGGTTCAAGATATGCAGATGGACGAGATGTGGAGAGACAAATGGCGGGCATAAAGTGAGCATAATGGGAGTGATTGAGGCACTCTGTAGACATCTATTCAGTGGTGTAACATTAGCCCCCGCAGGGCAGGAAGGGGCTCCTGAGCTCCAGGCCCCCCACCCCCCCCCTGCCAACACTTTGCACGGGCCCCTGGCCTGAGAGCTCCTGACTGGGTCCGGAGCGTGGGGGGGAGTGCCCTCCCTGTACTTTGCAGGGGGGCCCCTACTCCTTTCACAAGCCTCAGTAAGGTTTAATTCAGAGTCTCACAATTTCAGAATTTAAATATTTCAAATATTCTTTGCAACAAAATCGGTGTTGTTTCTCATTTATCTTAAACAGCTAAGAACCATTGACAAAGCAAGCCAATAACCCTGGCTGGTTTTAGGTGTAAGTCAGGTGTTGTGTTATGTACCTCAATGCAAAAACGTTAGCTCAGAGAGAAAACAAAATACAAGTCTGGTGGCATACTACGGAATAACCAAAATGTATTATGTGTTTAAGCCACGCCCTTGATTACATAGGCCCCACCCTTTTATAGACTCCCACATTTTTCAACCTACATAAAGCTTATGCGTAGTTTTAAAATTGCTCACCAGATTATTTTATAAACTGTGTGGAAAGTTTACTTTGAGCTGGCACCTTGCGCAACTTTGGCACTTCAGAGCATATCTAATATACCAATTTCACGCCGAAGACTGCACCAACCTACTTCACGCAATTTGCATAATTGTGGTGAAAATTGGCATATTATGCTGGGAAAACATTTTACAATTTCACCCACCCGGAATTACTACCAGTTACCTACTGGTTGAATCTGGTTAACATAAGATTTAGAAGTCTTTGAACTAAACTTCACAGAGGTAGGAAGTTTGTTGTGCATAGTTCTGGCCCTATGGAAACAGAATAGGACAGACCTTCTCTGCCCTGCCCCATGGCATTAACAGTCATAAGGCGTGAGTCACAGACTGGTAGCCACCTAACACCACCCACTGTCATGGGATGAGCTGTGTTATTTTGCCTGAATTGCTGTCTGTGGGTCTGTGGACTTTGTGTTGAAGGCCGAGTGTGTACTTTGTGATGGCAGACACGATACACAGAAGTTTCTGGAGCGAAGCGCTTAGCTTCTTTTCAGGGCTTCTCGGGGCACTCCCTTTCCATTAGTCAGGCCTAGCATGGCATATAAATTAATCTGCGTCACATGCCAGCGACGCCGCCTGCAAAGAACATAATGAAATACCCGCTCAGGGGATTGTGGTTCGCGAAGACTCGTCACACCATGACGTGTTGAGACAACACATTGTCACCAGGGCCAACCAGAGGGCACGGTCTCTTCACAGCAGCTGCGCTACCTGGAGCAATAGGGGTATTGAGACCTTTGCCCCAGTCGGAAAGTGGAGACCGACTCTTCAATCACCAGTGAAGCACGGAGGGGTCCACAGCTGCTTGGGCCCTGCTTGTGGGGGTGTTACCTGCCCCAACAATCGTGCAGGCGGGGCTGGGCGCCACCTTTCGCTACAACCCCTGCTCAAAGTAGTCTGCGGTTGCACTGGGTTTTACACAATCTTAACTGAAAATTTCACCAGAGGGAAAGCTTTGCCTAGAAGGACATATGTTTGAGGCTGAAATGTCGAGTGAGAGTCAATAACTAGGAAAGCACGGAGCCCTCATTTTAGGAAGTTTTGTGAAATGTTAGATTTGCAAATTTCACAATTGAGCTGGGATAAATACATTTTCACCCAGGCCTATCTGACATCTTTATCCTAGCTTAGATCCAGAGACATTAGATGTATTGCATGTACATATTTAAAATATTGGAACCTCCTTTAAGGTGTTGTGACTTTGTCAACGTTATTCAGTGCCCAACAGTAACTTGAGAAAGGTGTTAGAATCTCAGGATTTGTGCTTGTCAATTAACATATATTCAGCGGAGGAGCTATCCTTGCCTTTACAGGTGGTTCCTCCAACTAGAACTCTGACCTTCGAAAATAGGAAGCATCAGTATTAAGCTGTTTGACCCCTTGACCTCTGTCGAATGACCTATGCTAATGCTCAGTCATGAATAGAGCACTTTAGTGGAGATTTAAAGACTGGCATGGCTCATATACTCATTCCATAGAATTGAGTATTTCTACAGTGCAATTCGCATCCTTCAGCATTAAAATGGAGATCACGCATCCCCATATGTAGGGTGCCATGCCAAAAACAATACATGCATCTAATTCACAAAGACTAAACTTCTTGAAAGTCATACCAATTGTTGAAGTTATCCTTGTTAGATGGACCAAATGAAGGACCTACAATGTGCCATCATCGCTCCTCTGCTTGCTCCAAGTCGTCAATGTGATTTTCGATTGTCCGCCGGTCACTGCAATCAGAGAGGTTGTGGAAAAAGTTGATTTATTTTCTCAAAAATGTACTACAATTTTTAGGAGCATGCTCTATTATCCATCCTGAGAAGGAGTGTGAAGACTGTCCTAGGCCTGATGTACTCCTGACCTTTGAGGTGGTATCGCTTGCAAATTGAAAACTCAAAGGCTTTGTGACTGTCAAATTCAAAGTTGCAGTGTATCGAAGGAACACTGCAAATCGTAAATGTCTCTGTCAGTCACATTCTGCACTTTTTGGCCCGCATTCGCAATAGAATATAATAATGTGTTGTGGATCCTGTTATAGTCACAAAAAATTGATTGGGTATTACTACAGAGCGGGGGAGGTATCAATTCTCAAAATGGAAGCCGTCCGTAACAGACAGCTTCCACTACGTACATCTTCCACTACATACAGCTTCCACTACATACATCTTCCACTACATACAGCTTCCACTACGTACATCTTCCACTACATACAGCTTCCACTACATACAGCTTCCACTTGGTGACCTTGAGCTGTTGGGAATCAAACAGCAGTCTAGAGGACCGCTGTATGCTCCTCCAGCGTCCCTCTTATTATGTCAATTTGTAGATCCGTTGTTTGCCAAGACTTTGTGATTTTAACAAAATTATACGTGCAATACAATTATAGGGGTTTTCAGCCAGCCCTCTTCATCCGTTTGTCTGTTATTGTGTCATTCACATTTTCTTTCTGCCCATTACTGCAAACAGCTCTTGGTAAGAGTTTAGTCCAAGCCACTTCAGTCATTGGCTGACTTCACTATGAGCCATGCCATTTTGCCCTTTCGCAAGGAGCACATCCACACACAAAGCAGTTTCCTTCACAGTCAGGGACTACTAAGGCAATGTGTGGTTTTTAGTTTGGTTTTAGGCAATGTTTTTTTTTAGCTCGCCAAGAGCCTGGTAGCTTCTACAACAATAAAGTTTTGCAGAAGCCATAAAAAATAAAACAAAAAGCAGTGACAAAGTCAAAGGGCTGGCATGCAACGTTAGATTTATTGGCGTTGCCAGTGCTTGTTTTCTGAATGCAGCCCTGTTCCCTGTATATGACAAGCCTGTCATATTATGTATTTTATTAAGACTCTATTTGAATTTTTTCTATTTTGTATTTAAATGTCTGTAAAGTAAGTGTTTAAAAGGTTTTATGAATGTATTTCAGTGTAATGGTTTTAAAAGACTAAACACTAGAACAAAATACACATGAAACTTGACAGGGGCTGTAATAAAGAAAAAAAAAATGAAAGTAAGGAATTTAGAATGCTGGGATGAAGGTCTGCTGCCACTCCTAGGCCCTCATCCATACATTCTGGGCCCTTTTAGTAGGATTCATAAACAGAATCCTGTCTCGTTAATATTAATTGAACAGGATTCTGCATACGTAAAGCCCATTCGCACTGCAGCAGATCACTTCATCCACTCCAGCACAAACTGAGCCCCGGGTAACAAACCAGTTGCTGTGCAGACACAACAACTGTTTTATTTGGAACCCATGGCTTTATAAATCAGGCTCACTGTTTTTTATTTATGAAGCATTGAGAAAATGTTAATATAAACAGAGAGGCCAGCAATGTTTTGAAGTGTGTTTCGATGTTCTCAATGTTGTTATCACACTCAAATATGGTTCCTGATGCAAAAGATACAAATTCATATTTCATGATAAAAAATTGTTTACTTTTTTACCATCCGGTGTAATGAACTCATTTGAAAATGAGCAAGGATATTATCAGCCGACACACGTTTCACTTTGATTGCATTTGCCAAAATCTTTTTTATGACTGGTGAAGAGAATGATACAACACAGCTGATTCAGTTTGTAGATTTGTTAACTATATGTGTTGCATAAACAATTTAAAAATTGACAATTTGGTGAAAAATGTGAACATGTGACGATTCAATGTTGTGTTACAAGTTCTCGCTTGCTGCACTTTAAGTGACCATTTGACGTCATCTTACAAGTTCTCGCTTGCTGCACTTTAAGTGACCATTTGATGTTGTCTCACAAGTTCTCGCTTGCTACACCTTGAGTGACCATTTGATGTTCTCTCACAAGTTCTCGCTTGCTGCACTTTAAGTGACCATTTGATGTCGTCTTACAAGTTCTCGCTCAATAAGTTTTAAGGGACCATGCGATGTTGTCTTACAAGTTCTCGCTTGCTACACTTTAAGTGACCATTTGATGTCGTCTTACAAGTTCTCGCTCAATAAGTTTTAAGGGACCATGCGATGTTGTCTTACAAGTTCTCGCTTGCTACACTTTAAGTGACTATTTGATGTCGTCTTACAAGTTCTCGCTTGATAAGTTTTAAGTGACCATGCAATGTTGTCATACAAGTTCTCGCTTGCTGCACTTTAAGTGACCATTTGATGTCGTCTTACAAGTTCTCGCTCAATAAGTTTTAAGGGACCATGCGATGTTGTCTTACAAGTTCTCGCTTGCTGCACTTTAAGTGACCATTTGATGTCGTCTTACAAGTTCTCGCTCAATAAGTTTTAAGGGACCATGCGATGTTGTCTTACAAGTTCTCGCTTGCTACACTTTAAGTGACTATTTGATGTCGTCTTACAAGTTCTCGCTTGATAAGTTTTAAGTGACCATGCAATGTTGTCATACAAGTTCTCGCTTACTGCACTTTAAGTGACCATTTGATGTTGTCTTGCAAGTTCTCGTTTGATAAGTTTTAAGTGACCATGCAATGTTGTCTTACAAGTTCTCGCTTGCTACACTTTAAATGACCATTTGATGTTGTCTCACAAGTTCTAGCGCAATAAACATTATGTGACCGTTTAATGTCATGGTCCAACGCCATTCAATTGACAAAAGTCAGCTTTTAGCATCTTCTAATAACAGGTACATAAGAAACAAAGAAATGTAAGGCTTGGGAAATAAGGATATACGTAGAGTACAGTCAGACTAGTTACATGTGTATACATGTCTGGGGGTTGGCATATGAATGTGTTGTTACCTGAGGTCTAATGTCTATTTTCCTGACGCAAGCAAAGAGGTGCTCGAGTACAAATGATAGGTTAAAGCTAGGTGATGACATTATAATAGTAATAAATTCACTTTTCTTCAAAAAGTGAGTGGTATTTGGGAAGTGTCTGCTGCTCATACCATGTTACAAAAAGTGCATAGGTTTAGGTGTAAATACCCATGACATGAGGGAGTTCCAGACCTAAACGGAGAATAGGGTATGGATACACATCAGAGCCTTTTAAATGAGTTAGAGAAATTGTGCTATTGCAATCACCATGTTATTTGACTCTGTTCGCGCCCCTTTAGGCTGCACCGAAGCAGTTTAAAAATGGTATGGAACCAGAATGTCATAACACAAATATAGTATATGTATCCTAAATATCATTTACAAAAATATCACCCCATTGGAGTTAATAATAGAGAATGTACAACTATTCGGACAATATTCATGAAGATCCCTAAATCTATACCTGGGAAAGAATATCCTTACATGGATGGTCGGGTATAATCCGGATGTCTCATTAACGGTTTATTTTAGGCTATAGGAGAATACAAAGATTATTGCTTGCATATAGAAGGTGTAAATACAGCATGATCTATCCATCTGCTCTTAGATTGACCATTATTGTTCTTGCACCAAAGGCGTTATTTGTGTCTCTATTACGTCCCTAAATTGCTATTACCTGCCTAGTTGCCACTATTGTTTAAATTAGCTGTTTGGATGCTCTTGGAATGTGGTTCCCCTTTTAAAAATTACTTTATTTTATATTTTGATATCTTTTATGTTGTTGTATGATTAAGCTTTGCACGTTTTTAATGGTTTTACCTTACAAAACATTAAATGTTGAACTGAATTGAATGGTGTCAACGTCACTGTACTCCAATGTGGGCAGAGCTTAGAATCCCTGAGCCGAGCCCGCAGTAATTACACGCACCACTTGTTGCCAGCGAAGCAACTCTTGTGTTCTCTTTGGCGTGTGTGCTCCGGGTGGCCAACACTGAACTTTTGATACTCATCAACTACGTCAAAGATGTGAGTGGTGATGAGAGCTAGTTACATTCCTTTGCATCTTCCCAGAAGGGCAGGGCAGGGTGTGTCATCTCTTCCCTACCAGTGCCAAGGAGGGGGCTCTGGAGGCACCTTCGTCTTCATATATCTGTTTGGTCCTCTCCGGGAGAGGTGAACAGCAGCATCTCATCTCTGCAGGAACATCACACTAGTAGCCATGAAGGACCAGAGAAGTCAATCTATCGGAGGGCTCATCTACACCATTTTGGTGCTCACCACATTCTACAATCAAGGTAGGATTTCTTTGTCTGTTTTTGTGTAGAAATAGTTAAAGTAGTGGGTGGGATAAGCCCCAGGCTATTCACCAATGTCTGTGGTCTACAATTTGCCATTGGTAAAACTTAGAAGCCAAAAGAGATGAGTTGAGAGGAACTCCAGTGTCACCACTGAGTTTTGAAATCCAAATGTGCACCATGGAGCACTTGCCCATCACTGAGCACACACACTCTGGCACAGGAGATTTTATGTCACCATGTTGTTGGCAAGATATTGGGGCAAAAAAATATGGAGGTCTAAATATCTCGTACCAGAATATAATGAAGGTAGATATATGTAGGTAAGTATAGGTATGTTAGACCTAGCTCCACATGTGTATATCTTGACGATATATAATTTCAATGTACTAAGCATGTAGATTTGGAATGAATCCTCTTAAACGTATACTTACCTATATATTCTCACCTTCGGAATAGACTTGATATTTAGGTATTTTGGATACAGTATTCTTGTGCATTGATATTTCGCACGTACACATTTGGCAGGTCCCTTAAGAATAACTAAGGCAGGGCTGCAGATGGGAGGACTCGCTACCCATATGTAATAAAACTAGGAAATGCAAAGGTTTTTTAGGGAGCAAAGTTTTACAAAGTTTACAGTTTTCATCCTTTACAAAAACGTTTAAGTTTCCCGGTGCACCTTTGCAAAGTTTTTTTGCGAAGTGCAAAGATTTTAATCTTACAAACTTCTGGTTATTCTCACATGTACTGTGTTTACTCCTTGTATGTTCAGAAACGTTTATGTGTGAGAGGTTTCACATTAAAACTAGGACTTTCATAGTTTTTGTAAAGTTGTTTTGAGAATTACCAGATTATAGGTGAAAATTGGCGCATTACAGGGGCCTAGCAGGGGATTAGAGGTTCAAAAAACAAATACCAATTTGGAAATCCTCGTGCACAATTTGCACAATGACTGGTTTGAAAATGGTTATGCAATTTGCCATGTTACCTATATAATTACAGGAATTGCATATTGCACAATCGCAGTGGTTCACAAAGCGACCTGCCTGATGACGACTGATTACCAATTTGTTATTTGTGACCCCAGGCAAATGGCGCAAATTCAGCTATGGTGCCCTGCATGCAAGAAGAAAGAAGCGACCTCACCCCATTAAAGGGACAGGTGATGCTTTACAAAATGGTTACTATTTGAAAACACTTTGGAGAAAGCATGTAGTGGTCCCTGGACCATTGCCTGCTCCACCAAAGATGTCCCATATGATTCCCAATGGCTTAGCTACAACAAGGGACATCTTCCAATTTCCAATCAAATACCCCTCCCTTTGAGGTGTTCGTATCTGATCAAAGGTTGGCAACTGCATTTGTGCTAGCAAAGCATTGATACATTCAATTGTGACTTCCATATAGGAGGGAATGCCCCTCCTAGTTGCAATCAGTAATGGGTCTCAAACCTCTTTCCCTAAGTCCGCCAGGGCCTGATTTGGAGTTTGGCGCATGGGTACTCCGTCACAAAAATGGCAAACATCCCATCCGTCTTATTACAAGTGCATTAAATCCTATGGCCCTAAGTCTTTAGTGGCTCATGAAAGGTGCTGTGTCCATAATGAAATACATATTGAAAAGCCAGTTGTTTTTAGATTTGCAGCCTTTGAGATCGCAATAGAATTTTGTGCAGGAGGCCATAGGTGATAAACTCCAGGTAATACTGCTACCTGATAGTACCAGTAACCAGGTGTCTGCAATACCAGGTGTGGGTTTACTGCAGTACTGCAACAATGCGGCCACCGCATGCATTAATACTGCTGCACTGCAGCCACTCATAATGAGAGAGGTCCTTACTGTTTTAGGTGAAGTACTTATTGGACAGAACCACTTGGTGTTAAATAAGGATATGTGAGGCATACACTGTGCAAAGAGTCATAACATACAACTGGAATTGGTAGAGCAAAATTCTTTACAACTTTCCAAAAAGCTGTAATGCTATCCATGATCCCATGGGTGGGGGAAAAAATCCATTTGGGACATCCCAAAGCAAGACACTTCTGGCCTTGCAGGCTATGTGCAGCCCTGGATAAAAGATGATATTTAATATCGTATTAGACTTAACTTCTGCTCTCTTTTTTTCAACGACCCTCTAATTCTACTCCCAGAAAATATAAATATTTGATATTTTAGTACTTAAAGCTGAGTTCCCAAAAAATCTACTCCCTTGGTCTTTCTCTCTCTTTCCTTTAAGAAAATGCTCTCAACATTTTATGTTGAGCTCTCACTCCAAAAAACATGATAGAAGTGCTTATATTTTGTTACAGAATGGGTATATAAGTCATTAAATAATGTGTGGAAACTCAACAAGCAAGCTATAGCTTCCTTGGTGGATAGTCGAAATGCATCAAAAATATAGTCGAATCTGAGTGACTGATTTAGATCTTGTGGACTGGTTACTCTGTCACAACGGTGACGGATATCCCGTCTGTCGAAATATAAATTCCATTATACCCTATGGGATTTATATATCGTGGGTGGGATATCCATTACCGTTGTGATGGAGTAACCCGTCCGCCAAAATCTAAATCAGACCCTGAGTTACTGTGGTGTTTTTAATTTTTAAAAATACGTGTTCAGAAACTAGTTTAAATAGTGTGCGGGAGTAAGCAGAGAACGTCTTTATGAGTCTAGTGAGTGAGAGAAATCATTCCAGAAAATGGAGTTAATAAATGATGCTCCCTAGTACTTAATATTTTCTCATAAGTATGTAAATTTTAAAACATTGCCAGCAAATTGAAATAGAAGACCATTCCGTGCAGAACTTTAAGAGAAAGGCTACGTGAAAATGTGAGGGTGATATTGAGCAAGAAGGTTGTATAAAAACTATTACAACTCTGCTTTTACTGATCAACTGATCAGTCAATCTTAGATTTTGAGATAGTATCTCAGGGCATTAATCGGAAGGTTGCATAGGTGAAAGGAAGCAGGGGTACATAAAATGGGAGGGGCTCGGTCTGTGACCAAACTTTGAATTACGTAAGATGGGCAACAGTTTCATCATTTCGCAGAATGTGAATTTTTGTTCATTATTCTCTTGTGAGGAACTGGTTCGATCAAAAGAAAATTCCTCGGTCAGAGATATTTTGCACTCAAACAGGTTTCCTGTGGTACCTTAAATAACTTTTCTATCCAATATATCCCCTTGCCTCGAAAAGTCACCAAAGATTCCAATAATAATAATTATACAAATATTATAGTAATAATAATTAGAATTACAAGCTTTAATAATCATTTTAAAAATATGCAATTAAAAACGTCACATCTCATAATGAATTAAATAAAGTAAATATGTCACATTTTCTAAGATAATGGTCTAATGTACTCTGTATAAAATTGATTTAAGGGTTCATAATATTCTTTTAAACATTATCTCTTTAAGCAAAAACAAGAAACATCAACACTGAAGATAATACAACTCTGGTTCCTCAGAATGTAGCAGCAGCAGACATGAGCAAGGAAATCACCACTACAGGTTCACACCCAGGTGAGGAGAATTACCCATACATCAATACCCTGGAAGCTGGAAGTACGCCATGGAGTGAAGCCCCTAAAACTGAAATTATACAAGGAAATGAAAACAGGGCAGATGAGAGCCCATCAAGAAGCAGTCAAGCTGAGAATGAACACAAGCAAAATGGAAGTGCACTGGCAAGCAGCAACCTGGCAACTGAAAATGAAATTACAAGACGTTCTGGAATGGGGTTTCAACGCCTGGTAAAAAACAAGTTGATAATGTTACACATGTTGCCTAAACGAATGCCGGACTTCATCAGATGGGGTTTCAAGGATACCTCTACTAGTGGGACTACGGCTGATGACAGTGAACCAAAACATATCACAATGGCAACCGAGATCACTCCAACCACTAGTACTGTGGAAGCCGAAAGTAGCCCAACTAGCACCACCACTGCCACAGGAGAAGAGAGAACAACAGTCAGACGTCCAGTGGTACCTAATCGTAGACTAAGAGGCAAAGTAATTTCACCCAAGAGCAGACCAAAGGCCAACAACCAGCAAGTTGAAGGTATCCCAATCAGCAGCACCACAGGAGGTGAGAGAAGAACGGCCAGACGTCCGATGGTACCGATGTTCAGACAAGGTGGCAAGCTCATTACACCCATGAGCACACCAATAAATGAGAACATAAATGTCACAAGTACCCCAAACATCAGTGCCACTGGAGATGAGAGTACAACAGTCAGTGGTCCAGAGGTATCTGAGTATAAACTAAGAAGCCAGCTTGTTTCATCCAAGACCAGACCTATAAGCGACAACAAGCAAGGCGAAATCACCACTGGAGATGAGAGTGCAACCATCAGAAGTCCAGAAGTATCAGAGGCTAGACTAAACAACGGTATACTTTCATTCAAGAGCAGACCAATAAATGACAACAAGCAACTCCAAAGTATCCAAATCAGCACCACCACGGAAGGTGAGAATGCAACAGTCAAAAGGCAAGAGATATCTGATGTTAGACTAAAGAATGATCTATTTTCATCACAGAGCAGACCAATAAATGAGAACAAACAAGTGGAAACTACCCCAATCACCACCATCACGGGAGGTGAGAATGCAACAGTCAGAAGTTCAGAGGGGCCTGAGGTTAGACTAAGGAGCGGTCTACTTTCAACCAAGAGCAGACCAATAAGCGACAACAACCAAGTCCAAAGTATCCCAATCAGCATCACCACAGGAGGTGAGAATGCAACAGTCGAAAGTCAAGAGGTACCTGATGTTAGACTAAGAAATGATCTATTTTCATCACAGAGCAGATCAATAAATGAGAGCAAACAAGTGGAAACTACCCCAATCACCACCATCACAGGAGGCGAGAATGCAACAGTCAGAAGTTCAGAGGGGCCTGAGGTTAGACTAAGAAGTGGTGTACTTTCAACCAAGAGCAGACCAATAAGCGACAACAAGCAATTCCAAAGTATCCCAATCAGCACCAACACAGAAGGTGAGAATTCAGCAGTCGAAAGTCAAGAGGTATCTGATGTTAGACTAACAAATGATCTATTTTCATCACCGAACATGCCAATAAATGACAACAAACAAGTGGAAAATACCCCAATCTCCACCATCACAGGAGGCGAGAATGCAACAGTCAGAAGTTCAGAGGTGCTTGAGGATGGACTAAGGAGCGGTCTACTTTCAACCAAGAGCAGAGCAATAAACGACAACAAGCAAGTCCAAAATACCCCAAACAGCACCACCACTGAAGGTGAGGATGCAACAGTCAGTGATCCAGAGGTGCCTGAGGATAGACTAAGGAGTGGTCTACTTTCAACCAAGAGCAGACCAATAAACGACAACAAGCAAGTCCAAAATACCCCAAACAGCACCACCACGGAAGGTGAGGATGCAACAGTCAGAGATCCAGAGGTGCCTGAGGATAGACTAAGGAGTGGTCTACTTCCAACCAAGAGCAGAGCAATAAACGACAACAACCAAGTCCGAAGTATCCCAATCAGCATCACCACAGGAGGTGAGAATGCAACAGTCGAAAGTCAAGAGGTACCTGATGTTAGACTAAGAAATGATCTATTTTCATCACAGAGCAGATCAATAAATGAGAGCAAACAAGTGGAAACTACCCCAATCACCACCATCACGGGAGGCGAGAATGCAACAATCAGAAGTTCAGAGGGGCCTGAGGTTAGACTAAGAAGCGGTGTACTTTCAACCAAGAGCAGACCAATAAGCGAGAACAAGCAATTCCAAAGTATCCCAATCAGCACCAACACAGAAGGTGAGAATTCAGCAGTCGAAAGTCAAGAGGTATCTGATGTTAGACTAAGAAATTATCTATTTTCATCACCAAACATGCCAATAAATGACAACAAACAAGTGGAAAATACCCCAATCTCCACCATCACAGGAGGCAAGAATGCAACAGTCAGAAGTTCAGAGGTGCTTGAGGATGGACTAAGGAGTGGTCTACTTCCAACCAAGAGCAGACCAATAAACGACAACAAGCAAGTCCAAAATACCCCAAACAGCACCACCATGGAAGGTGAGGATGCAACAGTCGAAAGTCAAGAGGTATCTGATGTAGGACTAAGAAATGATCTGTTTTCATCACAGAGCAGACCAATAAACGATAACATGCAAGTCAAAAGTACACCCGAAAGCAGTACCTTGGCAACTGAAGAGGAATCCAGTAGAGGTAAAGGAATGGGGTTTCGAAATGTAGAAAATGAGTTATTGGTATTTCACCTAACATCTCCACGAACACCTGACAGCACCACCATGAGGTACAATAGTACCTCACGTGACAGCTTTATTGATGATAGTAATGAATCAAATAGAGCCATAATGACAGCTGAGAATACACCTGTGAGCAACATCAAGACAACTGAGAGTGCTATGATAAGTACTCCCATGGCATCTGAGGATGCACTAGTGAGTAGTACCACTGAAGCTGGTAGCACTTCAGCAAGTGGACCCTGGACAGTCAGAAGTACACCCATCCATACTGAACATCCTTGCCACTCAGTCCAGCTTCACTCACAAGCCCCGCCCACCTGTCCTATGAAGAAGGATATTCTTCTTCCACCTGCAGCAATCTTGTGCATTCTTTACACCATTACATTTGCATAAAGTGTAAGGCTGCAATAAATCACAGGGCTCTTGTCGCACAACATGCTGCTCCATCAACTCAGTTAGAGAAGGGGGACCAGGGGAAAAAAATGCCCCCACACACACTTGTATCCACATCCAGAGTGGCTGTGAGTGAGAAGGCCGGTTTCCCCTTTAAAGGATATCCTTTAATCTCTCCTATATTTACTCTTACTGCTAATACCTCTCCCTCGTTCTAATCTCCCTCTTTCCTCTCTCCTCCTTGACTTCTGTATCCTTTCTACTTTTGTCTCCTTCCTCCCATTCCACATCGGTCCCTCCTTCTTTCATTTTTCCCCACCATCTCTTCTCACATTGTCTATTTTCATACTCCCCTCCCTCTTCTCTCATCTCCCTTACTCCTTTTTTCTCACACTCTCTCTCACCTTCAATCACAACCCTCCCTCTTTGTCTCCCTCTAGTCTCTCATCTCTCTCCCAATTACATGTGTCTCTCCCTCTGTTTCCTTCCGTATAACCCCTCTGCTCATTTGTCTCTTGAATCTCTCTCACCCCTCCCTGAGCCCCAGTCCTTCTCTCTCATCTAGTCTTCCCTTCTGAATATATAACAAGAATAAACTTATTTTGGCCAGCATGTCATGAGTTTGGACTAAGACAATCATTAATTCGGATAAACAGTACCCCCATATGTGCTATTTCCCAATATGGACTAAAATTTATGTAGTTAATAAAATAAGATTATAATTTAGACCAAAAACTGCATGTTTGGGGTTCTTCCTTCATAACTGCAAAGATAAGTAAATATTAGTTTTGGCAGCTAGAAATGTTTTTCCAGCTCTTTCCACATTGAGCTATATACATTTCTGCAATTAAAAAGTGATTAACGTAGTTTCACCATCTTAAAAGATTAAAAAGACAGGAAAGCGGCAGATGTACACCATAAGAGTAAGGGAGAGGGAGAAATACAGCTACTACTACTACTAAACTGGGATTGGGTTTGAATGGGTGGGACTGCGTTTCACCCTCTCTCTCTTTGGCGATTAAGCGGTCCCTGGAGGCCCTCTGGGCTTTGTAGTTCTAAACAGGCAGGCTGCCTAGGAAAGGAATAGGCTTGTGGACTACAAACCCCATAAACCTCAGTCACTGCAACAAGTGAATTCGGCTGGCGCTCTCTGTTATACTGACAAGCACCACTCGGTCCGGTACCCTGGGGCCCCCCGCTCAAGCTGCTAGAGCGGGGGGTTCACAACACAACGGGGAGAAAGAACCCCATGGCTTTCCAATGGGGTAGTCTAAGCTAGATCAGTTGTCAGAAACCATGACCTCGAGGACCATCTACCTCAGGAAGGCCGATGAGCCACTATAAATATGGCCCTACCGCTCATGCTGAGTGTTCAGCTTCATGCGCTTGTTCTGCCTACGGGCAAATGTATATGAGATAGCACAGGGGCATCAAACATAGGCCCAGGAAGACTGGATCAATGTCTGGTTTTCAGGAAACCACTGACTATGTAAAAGGAGATTGTCTTAGATTAAATTTAACATAGCTGCCAAGTTGCCAGGTCCATGCGTAATGTGCTGCTCCAGCCCAGGTTTTTTTCATTTGAATTCTGGGACTTGTAGCCCAGTTTTATAATGGAGTAAACAAGCCTACAAGTCCCAGAATTCAAAGAAAAAACCTGGACTGGAAGAGCGCATCACAGATGGACCTGGGAAACTTGGCAGGGCAGATTTAAGCAAATTTATCCTATGTGAACATGGTAAAGATCTGGTATGGATCTAACCCACTTGATCCCAGGTTAGGCATACATATAGAGCAATGTAAATAATATTGTAAAACGTTCAGCTGGAGCTCGAAGGACAACCTTGGATGCCACCCCAGGTTAGTTAAATACAACCCTTGTTCATAGAGATGTCAAAAATGTAACTGCAGATATGGATCCCTGGATCACAGAATTCTGCACATTGCTGTCCATTGTCCTGTTGATTGCTAGGTGGCACAACCTCTTAAGGCCACACACACTCTGTGAACAACACACTGATTTACACCATTAATGCACCAGCCTTACGTCTTGATAAGAAGACAAAGCTAGCAGATGATGTAGACCTCTATGAATAATTAACAAGTCTCAGGTTATAACACTCTTAAGATTTTTCAGATGGTTTCTGCACTTGTTTCGTCTCTGGCCACGGGTTTGAATCACCATAGAGTTTATGAGTCAATTTGCTCTTTCAGGGGAATGCAGGGACTTTGCAAATAACAGATGTGTGATCTATATAAGATAACTCAGTCGGGTAATGTGTTTGTTGAGAGGTCCCTTCGTAAACGTCTGTTGACATGCCCCAGTCCAGGTAAAATAAGTTTTGCTCCTGCCACAATCGTCAGCCCCTGACCTGCAAGGCATTAACCGAATCATTCATTCCTCTAAGGTTGATACAATGGGTTCCCTTGAGTTGGGAACTAATAAACACTTATTTATTAAGTGCCAAAGAACAATTTATCTTGCATTGTGTTCTATATCATTGGGCATTATGAGTGTGATTACTCACAACAACCTTGATACCTTAGACACACGCAAGACTAGTAAAGTAAAAAACTCTTGAATGTTTAAATCTTGGGCAACTTGTGAAGGCGCATGCAGAATGCATCTCTGCTCCTCCTGATAAGCCTGGAAGAAGAGAGCGGCAGTGTCCAGAGGCATCCCCCTTTACACCTGTTGCAAGTCAAAAGACAACTCCAACAAAAGAGGTTACTGATTGTCCATCAAGGGAGGCATTTAGAGCCATCACGTTTCCTGTTGGGTGATACACGCTGAGTGTGTACAGGCACTGCTGCATGTGTCCGAATGTCAGCATACTGCACCATGGCACATTGTGGATGATACGCCAGAGCTAACCTGGAACAAGGTATTTCGTGAAAATAGCTTCCACACCAAAATCTGACTGATTCCAGCTCTTGTAAGTGACAAGAATACTACTGCACAGGACACTACTGCTGGCCTGGAGCAGAACAAAATCAACACAGATTACACAATATTGGGATTGGGATCAGTACCTCTAGCCTACTAACCCTTTACAGAGTCACAGGAGAGACACAGGAACACCTGTCTGTATGATTGTGTTTTATAGGTAACTTTATGCATGGTTGTATTTTCTGGGTGTTTTTATGAACGGTTGTGTTTTATGGATATATTTCTGCATGGTTGTGTTCTCTGGGTGTCTTTAGACATGGTTGTGTTTTATAGGTGTCTTTATGTATGGTTAGAATTTTGGGTTACGTAATCCCCCAAAAGAAGAGGAATACGCCAGCTTGCCACCTTCTAGGGATTAGACAATGCAAACCTGCACTGAGAATTTAAAGGGCCAGATGTATCAAAGGGTTTTGCCCATTCTGTGTCTATGGGAAAATGTGTTCTGTACATAAGGCCCTTAGAGAACTAACACTGATGATGCAATTACTATCAGTGTTTCAAAATATCTGTCTGGGTTAATCGCAAGAAATTTTTAGCTTCTAATGTTGAGCATCCCTTAAAATGATTTTCTAGTGTTTACCATTGGAATTTTTAAGTTTTTAACTTGTGTTTTAAAAGAACTGATAGCACTTTAGTATTTTTCATGTGCAATAATTTTGTGTTTTGCAAGACTTATGCAAAGGATTTGCATTTTCTAATGCTGACTTTTTTATGTTGTACATTGGATTCCTAGTATTTATCATTGAAAACTCTAAGTCTAATACCTTGGTTGCATTTGTTAATGAACTTATAGCAACTTTGATCTTTTTAAGTGCTACATGTTAGGCTGCTTTGTTGGATCTGATTATGATAAGATGAATTTGGTTTTTATAAATGTTAGTCATGTCTAATCTACCTGCAACTTGTATGTGATTAACTTAAATTGTTTAATGTATTGTATGTTGTTTTCAAGATTCTTGTATCTAAAATAAATTGAATTAAAATTGAAATTGATTTTGGGTGTCTCTAGGCACGGTGGGGTTTATGGGTGTATTTATGCATGGTTGTGTTTTATGGGTATCTTTATGCATGGTGGGGGTTTATGGGTGTCTTTAGGCATGGTGGGGGTTTATGGATGTCGTTATGCATGGTTGTGTTTTATGGGTGTCTTTAAACATGGTTGTGTTTCAGGGGTGTCTTTATGCATGGTTGCCTATATGCACATTCGATGGTGTTTAGGAATTCCTACATATCTGTTCCTTTATGTATATTTGTGCTTGTCAGCAATATGTTTGTATGCAAGACTGTAATTGTTTTGTCTTGTATGAGAATCGATTTCTGGAGGTTGGAGGCTTTTTGCATGTGTGCTTGAGCGTGTATGTGTGTGACCTGTGTGTGAAAGCACATGCATTATTAAAAAATTAAAACTATGGGATTTACCAATGCTTTTTATTCATTATATTTTTAGTAGTCACCAAGATCTTTAATTTTTAATACAATTATTTTTACCATACATACTTACAGGGGCTTTCAGTCAGCCCCCATCAATCAGTGGTGTACTGTAGTGGCATTCACGTTCTTCTTCTTTTCACCGCAGCTTACAGCATGGCGGACAGAATCAGCCTACTGTAGCCACTGGATTACCTAAATTTAACTGACAGCATTCCAATGCTTAATTTGAGCCGGTGGTTTCCGGTGCTCGGCACCGGCACTTAGTTGAATTGCCACACTTGTAGGAGTGCAATGGTTAGGTGTTATGTTGGTACTGTCATTGGCAACGCTGGCAGATGCAATGCATGGCGCAGGCTGTAGTGGCCTTCCGAGAAGGGCCTTGGCTCTTACATTTTTACAAATTAAGCACTGCAGCATTCTCTTCTTTAATGTGCACATCCACAAAATAAATTGTCCCTATATGTGTCAGGGACTACTAGTGCAATGTTGACTTTTACATAAAATCATATATATGTTGGCTTTTTGAAAATGATTGGCTTTATACAATGTGTGCCTTCATACAAAAAAAACCACTCAGAAACAAAATAAGCATTGGCAAAGACAACTGGAACCAATGCCAGACCTTCTGGGTTTGCCAATGCTTATTGACTATGCAGGGAAGAAATTTGTACTCACGAAGCTGTCAGCGAAAACTGATGTCTCAATTCTCTGTTACCTATTCAGTGATTTGTTGCAATGTCCAAACATGATGTAGCAAGGACTTTTCTCAAAAATTCTACGACAGGTCAATGAATACGAAGCTGCCTGGTTCTGGAAGACTAATGTCGCGCTGTAACCTGTTTTCCGACTCACTGCTGTACATACCCAGCTTCTCGGGTGTCACTCCTCTCGGTGTGGTTCGGTTCTGACTTTGGCGCTATCTGGGCACGATAGCAGGTACACTACCTGCAGGACTGCTGGTTGCTGCGGCTCTGCCCGCTATAGTCCATATCCATCACCACCCCTTTCACAGTCATTCGCTGTTTGCTTCTGATTTCTGTGAATGCCAAATTGTGTCTCAGATTGTTACACAGAATGTCAGGACGAACGTCCAGGAACCATCCTGCACCAGTGTCATCTTGGCAATTTCCAATTTCTTAATCATAACAAAACCCTTAGTACATATGACACACTTAATTCTTAATAAAGGGGATCCCCCTTTCAAACATTTAGGAAGGGACTGGTTCTAGTATCCATCTAGAAACACCTCCTGTGTGTGCTCTACATTTAAAAAGACTGGTCCTGTGCCCAGGGATATACCATGATATGTGTGAAAAACGTATATAGAAAAATATATGAAATGCCTCACGTAAGCAACCAACCCGGAGCTAATTGGCAGCTTCTCACCAATCTGCTCACTTTGTCATCATCAGCAACATTCCTATGTATAAGGAGGAACCAACAACCAAACAAGATCAGAAGAATGTTATGTGTGTATGTATATCTATATAACCCTATCGTGTATGGCACACATCTCAAAAACCTCCCTGGGTCCTCAAATGGGGAGGAGAGAATTCTTCCTCACAAGAAAAGACATTAAAAATTAGTTGTGTGTGGCATATAGCAACCATCTTTAATATTTATGCCCACAATCATGATTAAAAACAAAATACCATGTTTAGACCATCTTGAGAAGAACAGCCAACATGTTTGATTGCCACCCTCTACTTACTGGCAATTTCATCAGGGCTTGAGGACCAGATTTCACCCATGTGTACACCGGACCTGTCTACTAAAAGAAATAAAAAGGAGGCCAGACGACAAACATATGTGAGTCAAATCCTACAAAGAATCACCCAGATCCCATACTTCAAATGAAGGAAGAGGATAATTACCATATGGCTACAGGTGAGTGCGGCGGGGTGAAGGGGGGAGCACAGGGACAGGGGGACAGGAGGAGTAGACTTTTGAAGACACAAGGTCGCCTAAAAAAAAATTGGTATACATCCATTCATGTTGTATACATTTTAAAAAGTCGCAGGGTATGCCAACATGACCAGAAGTGAGTTTCACATAGGTGTAGTTAGAGACAGTACATCTCAAACCCCCATGTGTACATCGTACTGTTTATCTGACACTTAGAATAGCATTGTGAAAACACCCCTCACCGCCATTCTAGGCCCCCGGTTATCCCAAACTATCAAACACGTATTGGTTCAAAGCTCGACACGGCACACCACTTTATACAGGCTCCTGTCTTTCTTTGCCTACTGGAACAGTTGTCCCAATTTACAGATCTTTTTCTGAGAGAAACAGTGATCAACCAACCCGCTTATATACGGGACATGACTGATATGTTTAACCTGTCGTAGGACATCGAATACAACGCCACAGCCCAGTTCCTTATTGCTCTGGATATTAAATTGCTGTACACCAGCATCCCCCAAGATGCTACGCTGGTGGCAGCCTCGCGAGCTCTTGAGTAAGTAAGTATAAGTATAAGCTTATTGTTTAGTTAATTAAAACCAGAACAATGTTAGCTTAAAACAGACAAATTACAGCACATTTTCTCAAATAAGGAAACTTGATTAACATCGCTTTAAGCATTATTAGCATAAAATTGACAAAATACAGCATATTTTCTCAGATTTAGAAACTTGATTAACATTGCATTAAGAGTTAATTTCCAATGAGGGAATAATCCAGGCAGTATACATTATTTCAAATCGCACAATACAAAAGGCTAGCCGGAGCTAGAAATCACAGACTTCAATCTTTAAGAAGAACATAATACACTCTTCATCTGAAGTCTGCTTGATCAGTGTGCAAAAAATGAAATTGATTCAATGTGCAAACTAAGCAAAGTATACACTGACCTGGTTTGCAAGAAGTGTAAAGTGCATAGTGCTATCTAGAACTGCCACGAGTTGGTATTCAATATGCAGATATAAAAGATGTATACAGTGTGCAATGCACAATGTATACACTAGCCTGATTTCTTAGGAGTAAAAAGTGCGTTGCCCTGTCTAGGGCTACCGCACAAGTTTCCCTTTTTGCATATCAGCCTGGGACTTCCCAGTGTGCAAAGATGAGCAAGGTAATCATACACTCCGTTCTTAACTTTAGACATTCTTAAATTCTCTACACCGGCTTAGCACCTAAAGTGCATCTGTGCAATATATAGACCGATAACACTGGTAATAATAATCATTGTTGTATAGCTGCTAACCCCTTGCAAACAGCATACCACAATAAATAAAGAACAGACCAAAATTCAATGTATGTACAATAAAAAGCTATAACATTCATGCTATAAGCAATTAAAACTGTTAGGAACACTTAGGCTAATCAGGGGACAAGATAGCATAGCTATTGCATGGGCGCAAGCAAATGTTGAAATTAAAGTCTGTCTTTGTTCCCGGTGAGGAGCTGTGACCTTTAGTTGAGAGAGCAGTTGTTTTTAAATTTCCACATATTTAGCACATCTCCCCAGCACCCCAGGTGACCTGCTACTAAAGCAAATAAAGGATGCCTGTGCACAAGTACGTAATCCTTCGGCCCAAAAAAAAAAATGTAAGCAAGAGTCTCCTTTGCTGATCTAAAACAGGGCAAGAGCACAGCAGGTGAACCCATGATTCTTGATTTTTGTGGCATAACCTGCAGGCACTATTGACACCTGGGCCTGCCCAGCGTATATTAAAGTCCCTTATTGGTAGAGCAAGCAGTATCATATAGAGTATATGTGTGCGTGTTGCTGAGTTAATGGGGTCCATGAAATAAAATTGTGGTTTCCCCACATGATAGGAGTCATTTAAAGGCTGTGCTACAGCGGAATTATCAACCCCATGTAGATTCTTTTCCCATGAAGCCACTTTCGCTTGTTTGTTAATTGCTGTCTTCCATACAGTGTATGGAATGGCACCGTCCCCAAAGGCATTCTTCAATCTTGAGTGTCAGGATTGCTTCATTTAGTTGCCAAGACCAAGGGTTACCAGGACTTTCACAGATGGTTCTTAGAAAGCTTTTATGGAGTTCGTAGGGGCCATCCTACACTTGATGTAATATTTCACCAGGGATGCCTTACACTCAAAAGATTAAGTTATTAACCCCAATTCTAGTCTCAATCTCAAACATCGAGCATATCGCGGTTGTTGAAATAATTTCTTGTATGCTCTACTGTGGCATAGCTCCAGGGTGGCATCCACTGCCCCAGGATAGGCATGATGACCATACTGTAGGGCTGGTGTTAAAGTTGCCTTCATTACTCTTAAAATAGGGGCTGCAGAGGCGCTGCTTAATAAACAATTTAGTTGACCAATCCCGTGTGTAATAGCAGCCGCCTTCTTTTTAAGGTAATTTATTTGGCAACTGCTGAACCGCTTCCGCAAAACCATACCCCCAAATACTTGTAATGCTTGTTGTGGTGATGGTCGTATCGCCCAGATGCCACGTCGCCGTCTTCTTACTCCGATAGCTGCCAAATATAAAAACTTTAGTTTTGCCCTGATTTACCAGTGGATGGTTAGCCATGTTAAATCTACTCAAAGCATCCAGAGCCCATTGCAAACCCGATTTAGTGTGATCCATGACCACAATATCATCGGCATATTAGAGTGTTTGCAGAGTAGTGGAGCTTTTTGGGGGACCCAAACTGCTGGCATCCAGTGCCTTCCCTAGGAGCACTTGGGACTCAGGAGTGGTTCTATGATGCCCCTCAGTCCTTTGTACTGAAGTGCATTGAACTTGCACTTACAAGAAACTTCTTTGCCTACATCGACCAATTGTTCCTACAAACATCAGGGACTTTGATGGGCACCACATTCGCCCCTAGTCTTGCCTGCATTTATGTGGGCATGTTCGAAAAAAACGGCATCTTCCATGACACCAATCCATTTTTGTACAAATCTGTGCATATGGAGACGCTATACTGATGAAGTCTTCTGTATCTGGTCAGGTACAGAGGATGATCTGATGCTGTTTCTCCATTGGATCAATGGCATTGACCGATGTCTTCACTTTATGTGGTATATCAGCAGAGACTCAGTGATATATCTGGATCTAGACATCAGTGCCAAAGATTCTAGGCTGTGTACAGCAGTCCATCAAAAGCCTATGGACAGAAACTCCCTTTTACATTACTCATCCTTCCATCCTAGGGCTTTGAGAGATAACCTGCCTGTGGGCCAATTTTTTAGGTACACAAGAAACTATACCGAAGTGGAAACCTTTGCGGTACAATCCACGATGTTGGCGGAGCGCTTAAAACAGAGGGCTTCCTGTGCAGAGTGGTCAACCGGGCACGGAAAAGAGCGTTGAATACTCCACGCATGGCACTACTGGAGAAGAATAAAAAAATCAATATTCCTTGTATTCAGTGGTATCCACATTTGATCATCTATCCACAAGAGTCCGACAGATCATACACAAAAAATTGCATTTACTTGATGTGGGACCAAATAAAATGCAGCAGCAAGGTTTGCCTTCCAAAGACCCCCAATTCTTAGGGATCGATTGGTACACTCCCGCCTCAGAGACCAACGGAAGAGCTCTTCTAATGTCCCGTCTGGACATTTTCCATGTGGTGGCTGCACTGTATGTAAACTGACCACGGCCTCAAAAAGCGTGCGCCTCAACTATGGCCTCACATGGTTTCAAACTAAATTCAGTAACTACAATTCTAGTTACAATGTGTATAGGCTCACCGGCGGATATGGCTTGCACTATTTTAATATAACCAATCGCAAGGTGAAAGTTAGGATCTTGGAGCACATTAGTACTTTCAGGACTCACAACACGCCTGGTCAAACACTTCCAGGAAACAGGACATGGACCCCAGAATTTCAAATGGACAATCCCTGAGAAAATGGACCAAGGATGTGTGAGAGCAGGCGAGGCACTATTTAGTAAAGAATCCCACTGAATTTTTTCTCAGAAAACAGATCAAGACGGTTTGAATGATGTGGCTGAATGTCACAAACTTAGGGACTAACTGACTATTGGTTACCCCAACCACAATATGTATTCATTGATTTGGGACTGGATCCCCTGGGAGGCATAGCTTCTCCGTATATACCAAAGATTTTTGGGGTGGATAATATTGACTCCAGCGGGGATAGATGAAGTACAGTGCAGATACCAATCCCATTGGGTGTGTTTTTTCAACATTGTATTTCCAACACTAATTTTGCATCAGCTAGGTTGCCCCTCTCACCCGTGACCTCTGAAAGCGACGGACGGAGATACTAACCTCTGGTTATATTGGTGTTTCTCCCCATTATTTTTTATCCCCTTCCCCATAAACTTTTCAATTTCCAAATTTTATACATTCTATCCCCAAAGGAATTGATAGAATTGGCTACAACGGAATTCAATCCCCTGGGCTTTGATGACCAGTAAACAACATTTTACAAAATGCTCGTAATGGATTTGAAGGGTTCGTGCACACAATAACTGCACCCTTCTAATATGGCACTGGCACCTGAGGCATGTCTACAGCCTTATGCTGCGTAGGACACGCCCCTTGCACGCTTTAAATTGGAGATGGTGGGAAAATTCAGTTGGGTTCCTGTTTGACTGGGTGTGCTGACACCAGCGGTGAGTGAGATATCGGGGGAAGGACTGCTCAACAGGTCCTGGCCACCTTGGGGTTTTTAATCATTGTGCGTGGTCTTGGCTAAACGTGACTCTTATTTACGGAAGTTTGGGTTGTCCGGTCATGAGTGCCGTTTGTAAATACCCACATAAAGCACCGCTTGGGTATTTATGCAGCCGGAACGTGGGAGACTGTATAAAAGGGTGTGCCATGACGTGTCGAGCTGTGAGCCGATATGTGTTTGATAGTTTGAGATACCCGGGGGCCTAAAATGGCGTTGAGGGTTTTTTCACAAGGCTATCCTAAGTGTCAAATAAATAGTACAATGTACACGTGGAGGTGTGAGATGTACTGTCTCTAACTACAGCTATGTGAAACTCACGTCGCGTTGGCATATCCTGCGACTTTTTAAAATGCATACAACATGAATGGATGTATACCAATTTTTCTTTAGGCGACCCTGCATCTTCAAAAGTCTTTTTTCTTCTCCCCCCTGTGGCCTACTGGTAGGCACTCACCTGGTGGCCATATGGTAATTATCCTCTTCCTTCATTTGAAGTATAGGATCTGGGTGACTCTTTTAGGATTTGACTCACATATGTTTGTTATCTGTCCTCCTTCGTATTTCTTTTAATAGAAAGGTCCGGTGTACACATGGGTGAAATCTGGTCCTCAAGCCCTGATGAAATTGCCAGTAAGTAGAGGGTGGCAATCAAACATGTCGGCCGTTCTTCTTAAAATGGTCTAAACATAGCATCTTGTTTTTAATCATGAGCGCGGGCAATAAAAATTAAAGACAGTTGCTATATGCCACACACAACTCATTGTTAATGCCTTTTCTTGTGAGGAAGAATTCTCTCCTCCCCATATGAGGACCCAGGGAGGTTTCAAGATGTGTGCCATACGCGATAGGGTTATATAGGTATACATACACACATAACATTCTTCTGATCTTGTTTGGTTGTTGGTTTCTCCGTATACATCAGAACGTTGGCGCTGATGACAAAGTGAGCAAATTGGTAGTTTACGTCAGGTGCTTCCAATATTTTTCTACAAACTTTCTTCACACATATTTATGGTTAATCCTGGGCGCAGGACCTGTCTTTTTATATGTAGAGCACACATGTGGGTGTTTCTAAATAGATACTAGAACCGCTTCCTTCCTAAGTGATTGAAAGGGGATCCCATGTATTAAGAATTAAGTGTGTCATAAGTACCAAGGGCTTTGTTTTGAATAATTGGTCTGTGTGGAGGGCACCCTTGATGTATTTCCCTGAATAGCTCCCTCTTTCTTGTAGAATTTTGAATTTTTGCCAGATGTTCCACAGGCAGAGATTGTAGGGCCCTGGCCTCACTACAAATTCTTAAACTACACTTTTGGTGTTCTTGACGGGCACCATTAGTTAACTCCGAGAATCTGTCCCTTCCCTTGTAGTCTTACGAGGATACACCTCGTGATTCCTTCTGCACAAGCCCTGGCTGGTGGCAGCTTTTGCTTTTTGGAGTGCATAGTTGTACCAAAGAGATCTGTTTAAATTGATTCCAGATCATTGGGGCAGGCAGGGATCCTTTATTGTTTTTAAGTAGATCTTGTGTTTGTAATTACATTTAGGTGTGCAGCTATACTCTTTGCAAACATTAGAACAAATGCTTTTTGTTAATGTTTTGCAAATATTGCCAGTGCAAGAGTCTTTAGTTAACCATTGATCAGTATTGAAGCACATTTACGTTTGTATAGCAATAGTGTTTGAAAGATGTAGGTTTGTTGCTGCTCAGAAAGGACACCACATCCCCCAATTTGTCTGTCCCTGTCCTCCTCTGTCAAAGGCACTCTGGAAGGAATCTACATAGTTTCCTACCAGAGAAATCGCCTGGAAATTGTAGCCAAGCAAGTACGCTTAAACAGATGCCATGGTGAGGGCTTTCCTAGACTCCCCTCTGTGAAGGAAGACATCTCAGTTCAAGGGATGCACTGGTCTTTGACTGCCTCTTCACTGTTGCCCAGCTGCTTGACTTTGGGACTGTAAGTTGCTGACGCCGTGCAGCTTAACGCATATTGCTTATACCGTATGAACTTTGCAGCTGTTGGTGGTTCAACAGTGTGAAGCTGTGGACTCCCTTCTTCCTAATCACCAGGATCAAAGCGGAAGACGCTTCTGAATTTCTTAGGGGCTCTGAGAGCTGACAGGATGTGGATGAGCATCTGTGGTTCTGGCTAAGGGTCTGCGAGGGCCAGCTTAGAGTCCCAAGGACAGAATAGAGTCTCTGGGTCCTCCATGATGGAGGCATAATGTGATATGAAGGCAGATCAAGAGTTTCTGTAAAAAGGCAGAAGGTGAAGAGGGGGGGGGGGAGGGGGCTGACAGACTAAGCACCAGCAGGGTGGACATGAAGGCCTGTTGAGGTTGGTTGCATTCCCGTGCAGGATCTAGGGGATGTCTTGACACCAGCTAAGCCTGAATAAGTGCAGTCTAATGGAATCCTAATGTCCAGCTATGGGACTCCTTGGGGACGGTCTTCTGAGGGACTCAATGACAGAATAACTGAGGGCGCAACCTGAGGTCCCAGCACCATGCCACATCCCTCTGAGCTGATCTGCAGTCCGCCCTCTCTCTCCTGCATACACTGTTGGGTCAGGGTGCCCTCAGAGCAAGCCTCAACCACCACCCTCTCTTTGGCCTTCACCGCCATTGGCTGAAAGGCCTTGCAAGCCTCTGAAGTATGTTCCTGCTGGAGGTCGGGACCACACGTGGTCCAAAGCACAAGTTCGTAGAACGTTGTGAAGGGGTTGCACTCGACAATAGTGCACGGTACCCAGGGGTCGCGGTTCCTCGTTACTCGGGGGGTCCACTTGCCTCAGCTTCGCTGGGGACTCACGATGGCCTGGGAGAGGTCAGGAAATCCACTTCTTGGGCTGCAGGGACTTCGGACTCCGGCGGGAGCGGCGTAGTTTGCGACCGTCGTTGTCGTTTTTGGTGCCTGCCAAGCAGGGGAGTCACTCCTTGACTCCAAGGGAGATTCTTCTGTCTTCCAAAGGTAGTGGAACGTCGAAGGGCCAGGATTCTTCTGTAGAGCGTCGTCCAGGGGTTATCTGCTTTGCAATGGCAAGGTTCCCCTCTTATACTAAAAAGAGGGGATGGACTAGCTCTATGACCCCACCTATGGGAGGGTCAAGGGAGGGGGTGGCTACACCCACTTCCCTTTGTCCAGTTTCGCGCCAGAGCAGGGGCAGGTAGCCCCTGAGCTGGTTTGAACTGGCATATGCACAGAGGAGCCTTCTGCTCCCCCAGTGCAGGACTTCAAAGCACTCTAAGAGTGCACCCACCCAGCCCCAATACACTAAACCCTGTCTGGGAGGTGGTTACACCTCCCTGTGACAGGATGCCTATTGTTGGGCTTCCTCCACTGTGAGTTTCGGTCATCAGCAGGAGGGCAGCCCAGTGTCTGTGACTGGTGGCATCCATTTTGTGATGCCAGGGCTCTTTAGGATTCTACCGCGTTTCCACAGCAGGTACATGTCTTCTCCCTCTAGAAGGGTGGAATGCTACCCCGCCGCCAAGATTGGCGGGGGGTAGTATTCCAAGATGTTTGACACCAAACACGACATGTTTTGATGCAGCCATTCCAAAGTTAGCATTTACCGCGAGGATATAATGCACTTAAATAGTATATGGTTTAACCGCATCCACAAACAGCACCAGAGAATGGACTCTGAGAACTGCAGAGGGGCCCTGCTCATGCAGAGGCACCCCCTCACATAGAAGCCAAGCACCCTGCCCTCAGGATTGATAGGGCCTGCCTTAGGGGTGACTGATAGGTTTATATGTGTGTGCAGGAGAGATATAGGAAACCTATATCTCAGGGAGGGGTGCTAGCACCACCTCACCCAGGCTGCAGTAGCAGGCCTGTGGTGTCAGATTTAGACTGCTTCCCAGGGGTGGCATAACACCTGCTGCAGCCCCTGGGAGGCCTGTGAAGTACCTATGCCCTTGGCACCTAAGGTACCATATACTAGGGACTCATAAGGCACCACAGTATCCAATCACTAGTGCACCTAGAGTGCACTCCATGTCGTTTAGAGAGAGCAGATAGACTGGGGCCCTGAATAGCAGGGTCCCAGTCCAACTAAGTCATAAACCAGCAAAACACCAGGAAAAAAGTGGGGGCAACCATATAGTCAGATTCCACCTTCCTACATAACCCCCCCAAACGAAAGGAGATAAGGCTAACCTTGACCAGTTGAGCCTATATTGACTAAGTGGCCATATAAGGAAGCACCTGCACTAGCATGGTTGCCCCCTATGTTATGGTCCACTAAGCAATCCCTCGCCCTAAGGGTATGAGAGGGTCTCCACCATGGGGAATCACTACCTCTGGTGTGCTTAGGTAAAGTACAAGGCCGGTGAGGTGTCTGAGTAGGGAAGTGAGGCCCTAGGAATGTTGGCCTCAGCTTCCTCAGATCACTGGTCACCATGTATGCCTGTCTTTCCATGACTGAGTTGCACTTTGCTCTAAGGGTCAACCTTTGGCTGCCTACAGCTGGGGGTTGGGTCCCTTTGGATGGAACACTGGAGGGACATGGCAGGTTTGGAACCTTCTGGTCCCAGGTTTGCCCTTGCCTACCAGAGTCCTTCTGGGGAGGTCCCTACATAAAGGTATGGGGGATCCCTCAGTGTGTAGAGGAATTTTCACCTGGCTAGGGCTACTAGACTGGGTGCCCCTAATCTGCTGATGGGGGCTTCCTCTGGACAGGGGGCCCGGGGGGTCCACTGACCTCCCTGACCTCTGCAGCCCTGGGCTGACTGAGGCAGGGTAGAGAGGGGCAGGTTACCTGCTCCAGACTGGGTACCACCTTGGAAGGGTCCTCTGCCATCAGGGGTGTGGCCAGGCCAGGCCTGACTACCTCTGTGGCAGTTCCTTCACTAGGGGTAGGGTCAGTTCCCTGAGGAGGCTGACCCTTACCTACTGTCTGGGGGAAGAAGACTTTTCTTCAACCCTTGTGCTCTCTTTCGGGGGAGAGTGGGCCATTCTTTCAGGCTCCATCTCTCCAAATTCTTGGGCTGGGGCTGTGGCCATCACAGCCCCACTAACCTCTGCAGGGACGCCCAACATCCTAAGATGGGTTTGGTGTTCAACTTCAGCCCAGGCTGAAATTTCCAAATCATTGCCCATCAGGCAATCTACAGGTAGGGTTGGGGACACTGCCACTCTTTTGGGCCTGTGACCCCCTCCCAGCTGAGATTGACTATGGCCATGGGGTGATCTGTTCTGACACCATCAATGTTGGTCACCTGGTATTTAAACTCAGGTAAAAGCTGGTGAGGGGGGACTAGTTTCCCTGCCACCATGGTGACACTAGCCCCTGTGTCCCTAAATGCCACAGCTTTCTGACCATTAATCATTGGCTCCAGTCTGTACCTGCCCAATGCTATGGGACCCATGGTAAAGGTGGCATATCCTACACCACCATCAGAATCTGAGGAGTCTGTTGAGGGGTCCTGTCTAAACTAGGGCCCACCTCTGTTCCTCTTGCAAAAGCACCTAACTTTTTGGGTGCACTACTCCCAACTGGAGGATTACTACTGGTAGTACCAGGAGGGGTGGTAGTAGTTGTTGGAGGAACATTTTCTTTATTGCCATTCCTGGGACAACTGGGATCAGATTTCCAGTGCCCAGGCTTTTTACAGACATGGCAATAGGGTTTCTTTTCAGGAGAGGAAGGAGTTTGGGACCCACCCCCAGAAGAGGAATTTTGGGGCCCTGTAGTGGACTTATCCTTGGATTTATCCCCACCTTTCTCTTGGGACTTGGTAGAATCTTTCTTGTGGTCACCACCCTGATTCTTAGGCCTTACTCTGGTTCTGACCCATTTGTCTGCCTTCTTTCCCAATTCTTGGGGAGAGGTCAGATCAGAGTCCACCAGGTACTGGTGTAAAAGCTGGTTTTGACAATTATTAAGGATCTGTTCTCTCATCATTAGATTATAAAATCCTTTGAAATCAGTAACCCTACTGCCAACCAGCCAACCCTCCAGAGCCTTGGATGCACAATCTACAAAGTCTGTCCAGTCCTGAGTCTGTGCCTTCTGGGTATCTCTGAACTTCAACCTGTACTCTTCAGTGGTTAAGCCAAACCCATCTATCAGTGCACTCTTCAGGACCTCATAATTATCAGCATCCTCTTCTCTAACAGTGAGGAGCTTGTCTCTACCTTTATCTGAAAAGGAGAGCCACAAGATTGCTGCCCACTGCTTTTGGGGGACCTGCTGTACTCTACAGGCCCTCTCCATAGCAGTTATCCACTTGTGGATATCATCCCCACTCTGGTAGGGAGGAACAACCTTGCTCAGGTTCCTATGGTCAGGGACATATTCTCTGCCTCTAGGGACACTGTTGCTGCCACCAGGGGGTTCTAAACCCTCCCTTCTGGAAGCTCTCTGGATCTCCAGGGCTTCTCTATCCAGTGCCAACTGCTTGGTTCTGAGGGCCACTTTGGCTTCCTCATACTGGAGCAGTTTGCACCTTCTCTCAGAGGAGGTCTCTCTTAAGTTAAAGTATGAGCTCCTCTCTTGGACAAATTCTCTGCCAGAGTGATAAGAGTGCTCAGATTCCCTGGAAGGGGATCTGTGCCTCTCATCCACTCTGCCAGTTCTCTTAGGGAGAACTCCTCTGTCCTGTTCAGGCTCCTTGAAGCCTGGCCCTTCAACCACAGAGTCTTGGTCATTCGGATTGTCCTCATCTGACCCAGATACTATGATTGACCCACCCACTGATTCAGACCCCTTAGCTCCTAGAGCCAATCTAAGGTCATCTGCTGTCAGCAGATCTATCAGGTGTAGTGTTGAGGGACTCTGTCCTAGTCTCAGGTGTCTGTCAACACACATGGCTCTCAAGTCAGAGAAAGCCATGTCCTTATACTGAGGCTGAGTGGATCCACTGGGTCCACCCTTTAAGGACATTCTAGTGTTGTGCAGTGTTGTACTACCTACACTAGTTTGTGGCCTACTGATCCTAGCTTGAGCTGTGGAAAGGGTGTGCTATCCCTTGGCACACAGCTCTAAGTTCAGTAGAACTTATTGATACTAAGCTTGACTTTATATGTACCTTGAGTACCTATAATGGTTTTCAGTTAGTAATTCAAATAGAGATTTTCTGGTAAAACAATGGCAAGCTGGAATCCCACACGCTGCCCACCAATGTGAGAAGTTGGCCTGGTATATGCTGTTCACTAATTAAAGTGGACACCTTGCACCAGGGCAAATCGACTCTTATGGTAGATAGGTTTAAGACAACCTTTTAAAGAAAGCTATCCTAGTGGTAGCTGTGGAGAGCAGCCTTCAGGCTAAGTCTCGGAGGAATGTAAAGCAGCTTGTTTTACCATATAATCTCTTGAATCACCAAATGAAAAGACACCACACAGGTATATATATCAAATATATATGTATTTATTTCTAAATAACTCTCTACTAATCTCTTTATGAGATTAGAAGACAAACATATGCACAAATCAACGTTTCACAATAAGTTAAGCACAAAATATGGCTGGGGCCCTAGGGGCGTACCAGACCATATACTAAGTAAGAGACTTAGAAACAACGACTTGCAGGGAGACAAGGCCTAGGGCCTTCAGAAGTGCTGGGGCCTCACAAAACCACCCAAGGCAGGTAAGTAAAGGACCCACGGGGGACGCGTGCAGTGTGGATACACAGGCGCGAATCGCCGTTAACTTCAATGGGGCAAGTCGCGGTTGGAAATAAAGAGTTTTAGGATACTTCGGGAGAACCTACAAGCAAGTCACTTACAGGGTAAGTAGTTCTAGGGCCCACACCCACAGGAGCACCGTAGTGCTGGAGTTACCTCACCCAGGGAAGCCGGGTGCACAGGTGTCCTTTGGTGTCGGGTCGCAGCGTCGTTTTCAATGGCGAACAAAGAAGACTTGCTGCTTGCGGGAGCTGAAGAAGTGTCCGGTGGAATCCAAGCCTGGATTCTGAAGAAGGATGACCTGAAAGCAGAGGGGACAGTGTTCAAAGTCACTTGGCAGTGACCCGGGGCAAGGAAGATGGATGCCCACCGTCGTCGGTCGCTTCAGGTCGGTTGCAGGTGCCTTGACTCTTCAGCCACGTGGTCCAGGAGGCGTCGACGACGACCAGGAGCTGGATTCGGTGTGTCCCTCGACGTCTGCAGCTGACTGCGGTGTCGGCAACTCGATCGGAGCCAACAAGCCTTGGCAGCCGCAAGTCTCGGGGAGATGAAGAAAAGTCGATGGCGCAGACCAGCAAGGTCTGAGGGACTCACCCAGCGAGGGTAAGTCAGGGCAGGCCTGGAGCAACCAGGGGAGCCCTTTGGTTTCTTTAGGAAGTCTTCTGGGGACCCACAAGCCAGCGGGCAAGGGATCGCGAAGACACCTCGGGCGGAATCACTCAACAGGGGCCCACGGTCACTCGGGACGGTGTAGGCCTCTGATCTTCGGAGGGTTTCCTGCTGGAGGTCGGGACCACACGTGGTCCAAAGCACAAGTTCGTAGAACGTTGTGAAGGGGTTGCACTCGACAATAGTGCACGGTACCCAGGGGTCGCGGTTCCTCGTTACTCGGGGGGTCCACTTGCCTCAGCTTCGCTGGGGACTCACGATGGCCTGGGAGAGGTCAGGAAATCCACTTCTTGGGCTGCAGGGACTTCGGACTCCGGCGGGAGCGGCGTAGTTTGCGACCGTCGTTGTCGTTTTTGGTGCCTGCCAAGCAGGGGAGTCACTCCTTGACTCCAAGGGAGATTCTTCTGTCTTCCAAAGGTAGTGGAACGTCGAAGGGCCAGGATTCTTCTGTAGAGCGTCGTCCAGGGGTTATCTGCTTTGCAATGGCAAGGTTCCCCCTCTTATACTAAAAAGAGGGGATGGACTAGCTCTATGACCCCACCTATGGGAGGGTCAAGGGAGGGGTGGCTACACCCACTTCCCTTTGTCCAGTTTCGCGCCAGAGCAGGGGCAGGTAGCCCCTGAGCTGGTTTGAACTGGCATATGCACAGAGGAGCCTTCTGCTCCCCCAGTGCAGGACTTCAAAGCACTCTAAGAGTGCACCCACCCAGCCCCAATACACTAAACCCTGTCTGGGAGGTGGTTACACCTCCCTGTGACAGGATGCCTATTGTTGGGCTTCCTCCACTGTGAGTTTCGGTCATCAGCAGGAGGGCAGCCCAGTGTCTGTGACTGGTGGCATCCATTTTGTGATGCCAGGGCTCTTTAGGATTCTACCGCGTTTCCACAGCAGGTACATGTCTTCTCCCTCTAGAAGGGTGGAATGCTACCCCCGCCGCCAAGATTGGCGGGGGGTAGTATTCCAAGATGTTTGACACCAAACACGACATGTTTTGATGCAGCCATTCCAAAGTTAGCATTTACCGCGAGGATATAATGCACTTAAATAGTATATGGTTTAACCGCATCCACAAACAGCACCAGAGAATGGACTCTGAGAACTGCAGAGGGGCCCTGCTCATGCAGAGGCACCCCCTCACATAGAAGCCAAGCACCCTGCCCTCAGGATTGATAGGGCCTGCCTTAGGGGTGACTGATAGGTTTATATGTGTGTGCAGGAGAGATATAGGAAACCTATATCTCAGGGAGGGGTGCTAGCACCACCTCACCCAGGCTGCAGTAGCAGGCCTGTGGTGTCAGATTTAGACTGCTTCCCAGGGGTGGCATAACACCTGCTGCAGCCCCTGGGAGGCCTGTGAAGTACCTATGCCCTTGGCACCTAAGGTACCATATACTAGGGACTCATAAGGCACCACAGTATCCAATCACTAGTGCACCTAGAGTGCACTCCATGTCGTTTAGAGAGAGCAGATAGACTGGGGCCCTGAATAGCAGGGTCCCAGTCCAACTAAGTCATAAACCAGCAAAACACCAGGAAAAAAGTGGGGGCAACCATATAGTCAGATTCCACCTTCCTACATGTGGTGTGTGTGTGTTTATGTGTGTACATGTGTGTGTGTGCGTGTGTATGTGTGCGTTTGTGTGTGTGTGCATATGTGTGCACACATGTGCGTGTATGCCGGCATGGACGTGTGTTTGTGTGTAAAAAGGTCTAGTTGCATCTCTTGCAGTACTTGTTCTTTTGAGTTAGTGAAGCTTGTACTGTATGTGGGTGTGACATTAATGTTCATTAAGGGTGTAAGTGGCTTGCACTGCTCGTCTATGCATTGTTGATTACAATTTATATTTAAAGTAGGGTGGGGCTTAGGGCACTGAATACCGTGTCTGTCCTCCTTCCTTATTCTTCAGCCTTAAATAAACAACCCTTAATTCTAGTTTGCTGAAGCGACTCTATGCATCACTCATCCTTAGACATTTGTAGTAAGCTATACGAGCTGTGGAGGCCCTGACCAAAATAGTTTCTAAATAACAGGTACCTGTGCATTAAAGTCATTTAAAGCCATTGTGGGCCCTGTGACAAGAAAACCGTAAGGCTGAGTGATTTGTAAATGTCACCTTAACTCCATAGCATGTAACCTGTTAAGTATTTCATATATGACATGATTTTTGAAAGAGTAACATTGGTATTATGTACAATGCTACACAGTATTATTGTATGTCGTAGTATGCAATATAATATTATTGTATGGCGTAGTATGCAATATCATTTATCCCCACTGATGAAGGGACATGTTGGTTATGATAGAAAATGTAAGAGGATTGCTTTTCACCAGTTAGTTCTAGCTAGACTAGCTGAGAGCCCCTTATTCACTCCTCTGACATGTCCCGTACCTAGGACTACTGCCTACTGTAATTGCAGTGAGTGCTGCCTCTACAGTCTCACGTGGCAGTGCCCGCAGCAATGAACTGTGGGCACTAGATACAGGGCATAGCCTCTGGCCATGCCCTCTGCACGGTAACACAATACCTATTAACTATCTACTATGCTGTCACAATGTGATAAAAGTTCAAAGAGAAAAGCCTGGGAAGGGGGTAAGTCAAACATAAAGAATGTAAAAAAATAAAAGATAGTCACATTGCAATCAAACTTAACATTATCAAAGTTACATAATATTCTTTTTCTCTCACATTTGCACAGATTCCCCCAGTGTTTTAAAAACAATATGTGCCTAATTTAGTATCTGAAGGTTGGCCCACCACGCTTTAGAGATTGGAATGCCTCTTCGGAAGGCCTGGCTGCTAACCGCCCACCATTGTTTAGAGCCCAGATATGTTATATCAGATGTAAGCACTGTCCACCATGGAATGGCCAAGTATGTTGGTCAAAGGACTGGCAAGGAGAAATAAATTGCCAACAGATGTAAAGTCATGGCTGCCAAGGTTGACGCGACGTACATCCATGTATCATGTCAAAAGATGACCACCACTACGGTGTGGAGGAATAACTTAGCCGACACCCCATTCTAGTAGCAGAACAAGCATGATGTGGTGTAATGTCCCCCATGGTGGAGAGTCCACTACTAAAAACACACCTGGACAGCATCATAGAATGAACAATACCAGCTCCATCATTCACAAAAGAATCCCTAATACAAAAGAGCAGGACCATGTGTCGACAGGTGTGTCCAGAACCCAAAGTTCTGCTCCACATCATAGCAATTTACCACAAGCCTCACAGCCAGAGCACCTAAGTTCTCAGACATTGAGCCTGACATTATCCTGATACTGAGGTTCAAAACTCATCTCCTCAGTTCAAAGGAATAGCCCACCAACCTCGGTACGTAGATGACAATGTAGGTCAGAACTGTGGAGAGGGTGGATGCCTCATCAGCTGCCCCATGCTTTCAGGATAATATCAGGAAGAGGTGGACATAGTCCGGTCCCTTTTGAACGAAGCCAGGCAGGAAGCACAGGCAATGGGCGGTTACTTTTGAACCTGCAGCTCAAGGAGAAGGAGCTGGCCATCATGCAGACAGAAGTCTTTGTTGGTGTGAAGGTGGCGTGGACACATCCACAGTCAAAAATGTGAAGCATGAAGCAATTGACTAATTTAATTATGTTTTTAAGACACCACCCTCTGCGCAGATGTGAAACAGGAATTATTGTATACGACATACCATTCCATATGTGTGTTCTTGTCCTGTGGGCATTGTTGATAGAACGTGGGATGCTGTGTCTTACATGTTGTCTTGGGTGTGTGTGTGTGTGTGACTTTGTTTGGATTTCTGTAGCACTGTGAGGTGTTCATGGTGGCAAGTGTTTGGGTTTCACCTATTAGGTTTACCTAAAAACACAAAATAGAAGGGCAATACGACTTAATTCTGGTTTGCCCTAAAAAGTGTGCACATCAAACAGGATCATTAACCCAAAAAATGACAAAAACAGGAACTTCTACAGACTTTTCAAGGCAGAAATATCACCTGGGTAAGCCTATGGTTCTACATGTATGTTAACTGAGGTTGATTGAATTTGGAGCAGCAATCATATTTGTGACAAGAAAAGAGGCCATACAACATTAAAAGGTGCAGATTTTACCTACTCTCCACCACCTGGTATAGAGTGGCCAATTTGTGGCCCAGGTTCACATCATAAGACCCTTTCTTTCAATAGGTTTGCAAAGCTGGACAAACTCTAGTAGGGTGAACCCATGTCAGGAGTCGTGCCTACACGTTAGCAAGCCCTGAAACATGTACATCCCAGAAGCAGGCAGAATATGGTTGCCTGTCCACTAACCAGCCAGAATAAGCGTTATCAGGCCCACCCCAAATCATTCTACTGCCCTCAACCCTCCAAAGAGTTCTAGGTCTGCATTGTACATCCCAGAGACCCTTCAAATGCCATCCTTGAGCTCAGTCCAAAGTGCAGGGACAGTGTCCATTAAAGCAAGGTATGGATGGATGGGCGGGTTAGCATTCCAATAAATGAAATCTATTCCAAATGTGGAGCCAGGGTTGCTATCCTGACACTATTGGCCCACTGCATCCATGTGGATGCACATGGTCCCACTAAAGGACCTCTCTGGATCTGCTACTTCCTCATGAAGGAGGAGGATTGCCAATCACACACAACAAGACATACAGACATCAGTCAGTGGACATGTGATACATGAGCATGACCATGCACAACATAAAAAATGTGATGTCATTTGTATGAGAACAAGCAATAAGTGACACTAATTACCACATTTATCCCACTCACACCCTTGCAGGAGTACCAGCTGAACACCACACTCTCAATATCCCCGAAGCGTCTCATCCAACAAGAGGACCTAATAATCCCTCTGCTGTACTGGTGCCCACAGCATCTGCCCTAACCGGAAGACCCACTACACTGTTGGAGTCAGCAGCAGACATCCCGAACCAAGAGCCTCAAAACATTTGGAATGCAATGAGAACTGCCTTGACCGAACACTCTGCAGACGATGTCCAGGAAATCAGGGCAGGGCCACGTGCAGTCCATGGGCATCTGGGCAGAGCTGACCCGATTCAGGAAGAGGATTATCAGAATCTGCCAGATCCTGCAGCAGATGTCCTTTCAGATAAACAGCAACTCCTGGAGATTGAAGCCGGCCTTAAGGGCATTCAGGACCTGCTGGGAAAACTGCATACACCAGTGGAGACACTGTCTGTAAACATACATTCTTACCATGAATCTGCACGGCTGGAGTTCAAATTGATCAGAAATGATCTCACGTGGCTGGTGAATGCAGTGGAGGGCATGGTAGGATCACTACATGCTATGGAAGCCTCAATGGCCAGACCAACCATCCCAAATACACAGGATAATGCTGACAACTGCATCTCAGAGGCAGCAGGGATATCTCCTGATGGCCCCTCACTCTCCAGCTCAACGAAGAGGCTGCTCCGCCCCACGACAGGACCTTAAGAGTGGTCAATCAGTAACATTTACCAAAGAATAGATGCATTAAATCCTGATGTCATCCTGTGTTCATGGGGCTGTGAATCCTGTATAAATCCTGTACTAAATTCTGGCCCACAACACACTGTGCTGGAGGACTGTACCTGTAAACACACACTATATCATCTACCATGACCTCAAGCTCATTGTCAGTGAAACTGCACCTTGTGTTACAAAGTTCACATATATCACCTATATACTGTATAGAATAAATTCACTGGTCTATCACCACAATGGTGTTGATTGTTATTCATCATATATTAGAACATTAGAATGTTGAGCGCTCCATTGCAGACAATGGGATGCACCAGGCTTCTACTGGCTGGCAGAAGCCCGCAGAGCAACATTCAGATGTTTTTTTTTCATTCACAGCTGCTGCTGTGAACAAAGGCCTCTTGGAACCCGAGGGAATTTAAATCCCCTTGGGCTCCGAGAGGCCTTTGTTTATTTGTTAGAACATTCTGCCCTCTAGTGGCAGAATGTTCTAATAGCCTTATAGCCCTCCGTAGCTGTGCTATACCATCAAAGTCCCGCTCCCTTGTTAAAGGCCCTCGCCTTCGGCTCCGGCCTTTAACGCTGGAGCGGGCCTTTAATGGCCGGTATAGCCCGCTACGGCGGGCTATGAGGCTATAATACGTGTACGTGCTTATGGAAATCACATGCCTCGCTGTGTCTTAACACCTCATGGCAATGCCAAACCAAGCAAATTCAAATTCAATCTTGTAGATAAGGTGCAATGGTTACAATACCGAATCTTCAAGTCAACCATCACATGTATAAGAGTCAGAGGTCTTATATCTCAAGTTAATGCACCAAGAGACAGACCAACATCGTATTCCATGAACATGTAGGAAGAGTGGAGATGATGTCTGAATACTTCTATACCAAGTGACTGAATAGCTCCTGGGGCACTTATATAAGAGGGTATGGTGTGACACATACGTCTGTCACACAGCCACAATTTGACAAGGGACTATTTCAAGTTAGCATTTTACAGCATGCAACAAACTTCACAGCAGGGGTATACAATGCTCAATTCATCTCAGTGATATGTGGCGTGTGGTCCTAACACACATCTTCATCTCACTGAATCGGTCAACTATAACCAGATCATGGTTTTTAATTGTAAACTCACCACCACACACGCTCCCACAACAATGTGGATTACGTTTATGAACCAGCAACTAATGTAACTGATTGAGAAAGGAGGACACACTATTTATGCAGGTTCAAATTAAGTCTCACAATACCATATTTTTTGGACTGCTACTTGGAGAAACTCATCTTGGGAAGACCAAGAAAGTTTGAGTTACAAAAATCCAGGTGTCGTCAAACAGACGTGTTTGCTACCATAATTCTTCAAAGTAAGAATAGAAAAAGGCATGCTCGGTTTCAAGATGCAATGGTGGTAATCCAAGAATGAACCACTGGAGCAAAATCTTGGTAAAATCTAGGTCAGCATCCATCAAATTTCCAAGACTTCTTGAAACCTGCTCAGGGAAAAGTAAAATGCCCATTAAGGGTGGCCACAGAGAGACTTCCTACTGGCTAACTCTAGAGGAAGTGAGCACATTTTATTGACAGTTTAATATCAAGAACCTTTCCCCTTCCCACTCATTATGGATCCCAAAGCCCCAGTCAGACCATTATTTATAACAGCTGAGTTAATTTTAAGGTTTGCTACTAAAAGTGTATCACCAGGATCCATGTAAGTGGTCACCCAAAATCACCGACACTAGATTACCAATGTTAGAGATTAGAGCGTTAGAGATCAAAATGGACAGGTGACAAGGATGAACCTTCTGATACTACCAGTGAAGCGGTCTCTTAAAGTTTGACATGAAAATGCCAGTAATTAACGATTCATTAGTAGTGCCACAGTGGGAGGAGCACCACCTGTCTGATACTTTTCAATAGAAGTACTTGACAGATATCAAGCTTGGGCCTAAAGGCTTACAAAGGCCCCATAAACTTTCACAATCGTCCACAGAAATAGATGGGAAGTCAGTGTTCTTGTCATTGGCAACATTTAGTGGGGCCATCTCTGCTATGCCATGTCCTGGTGGTTCCTTTCGGAGAGGTAAACGTTCATCTCATAGCGCCATGACTTCATGTGTACACAAAGTAGGTTCGATGACTGATTAGAGTTCTTTAGCAGGTACTAGTTTATTAGCTGGAGCCTCCCTTCTATTGAATCCTCAATTGGTCTTAAACATCTCCTTAGTTCTATTCTTAACACTCAGCATTCTTTGAGAGGTCCTTTGCAGCTCTAACTGTATGGATATTTGGGTAGAAATTGATTATATTTAGTTTTATCACTTTGCTTGTATTCCAGAGTCTCTCCTATTGCATTTTCTGTTGTTCTAGTGCCGAAGTGAACCCTTAAGATTTGTTATATTATGGATTCTGATAATTGTTTTAAAAGTTTCTGGGTGCTAAGGAGTCAAGGGCAGAAAAAAAAGTCTGATTGAAATAGTAAAGTTTAGTTTCTGAATTAGCGCTCTATTTTATGGACTGTTTTGACTTAGTGGGTGCAAGGAAAGACAAAGTAAAGGTGGAGTTGCAAGTCTAAGGGGGAAGTAAAGGTAGTAGGTGTAAAGACACACAACTATTAGAGTAAGTAAAATATATGCAGAGGTTAGCTGGTGCGTCACAGGCACGAGCTTGGTTTGTGTTTATTGAAGAAAGGACAAACATATTACAGAGGAAGAAACTGAAATGAGAACCAGCAGAGGAGGAGAGTTAGGAGAGAACCAGAATCAAAGGAGCTTAGAAAGATTTGGCAGAAGGGAGATAGGAAGAACAATAGCAGACCCGTCAACTTCTTAAAACTTTTCACTGTGTGAGGCGAGGACTTCAGCCTCAAGCCCAGGGGTTTCCAGCATTTTTTTTGTTTCACAGTGTGATATCAACTCTTATATGGGAGATAGTGTGAAAGGGGGCGGTACCGTGTGACATGCTTTTTCCCCGCTGGGAATTACAACGCAGTTGTTACAACGACCGCGTTGTATCAACGCATACCATTGCCCCGCAAGTCGTAACAACGACTTGCTCTGGGGGGGGGCGCTGGATGTTGGAATAGTATAATTTACTATTCAAACTCCAGTATGTGCAACAGTAGGGAAGGTGTTGGATTTTAAATCCAACACCTTCTGCCCCCTCCGCAAGTTGTTGTTCCGACTTGCGGAGTAATGGTATGCGTCGTTACAACGCGGTCGTTGTAACGACCGCATTGTAATTCCCTGCAGGGAAAAGTATTCGTGGTAAACGAAGTTTACCGTGTGACATGCAAAGGTATGGTGTGAGTTGGGAAGTCTGCAGTAGTAAAGTGGGACAGGCTGAGAGATGGATTCTTAAGATGAGGGGATCCCAGGGAGTTATCAAAGGCATAGTAAGGGTAGAGGTAGGAAATGGTACAGAAGTTTGAAGAATAGTTGGAAGAGTGCAGGAGACACTCTGGTGGCCGAATCACAACAGGCCTCAGCACTCGCAGAGGAGGCCCCGCAGTTGTGTCGGGGGGGCCTGCAGTCGTGATGGTGGCCCTGCACTTGTGGCAGGATGGCCTGCACTCGTGGCAGGGGCCGTGCACTCATGGCGGGATCTCCGCACTGCAGTTACTCATTGCGGAGGTCCCACCACGAGTGCAGGCCCCACCTGCCACAAGTGCGGAGGCACTTTGTGAATCGGCCCCTCTATGTCAATCAATGTCAATCATTTGGCTCACAGTGTATCTCACCTACTCATTGGCTAATCAGGAATCTCTCTGTATAATCTGATGGAGGTGACGCTTGGGTTTCTTACCATTTATGGGTTGCTTATCATTTGTCGTCCCAGTCAATGCCCGTGACTAAGGTACTGGGAAGCCAGGTTTGAATCACGGGCTTCGTTCAACATCTGGTGGTTCTGGACAAATGACTTAAACTTCCAGTGCGTGCAAAAAGTGTATATTCTAATCTGGTGTTCACGTAAAGCACTATAATGCAATTGGGCTAAATTTACGGTGGATTGCCATGGACAGTCCCTGTTTTCAGAAGACTGTACCAGCGTCCAAGGCATTTCTCAATTTTAAATACATGTCCCGGTTTATAGGATAAAGGCCATGTCATCCTACAAAGCTGAATTTAAACGAATGCGCTGGGCTCCTGTAAAGTCTGAAACAACTTAAGCAATTTAGCTTTTTCTTTCAGGCAGTGCAGAAGGAGGTCAGCTGTATCCTCCCAGCAGAATGGAGATGGAAAACGCCAGGGTGGGGCACAGGGTGGGTCCTGCCATAGCTAATTGTATGCAAATGTATCCTTGCAGATGAAGTATTCAAAAGAACATATATATATAAAATATATATATATTATTATAAATCTTTATTCGGTAAATAAAATCACCATAAAAGAATACAAATCAAAGACAATATTATCAGATTCATAGTTAATAAGTACAAACAGTATAGTTACTCATAAATCTGTGAGCATTGAAACAGTTAATCAGGTCTCGTTCTCCTGGACACCCAGGCTGCTTGTAAAAAGCGTAAAATAGTAAAAATCTCATACTCAGTGGGAAGCGTCTGAAGATACATCAAACCAGGCCTAACTAGTTTCAGATTCAAAGATTTCAAAAGGGGATTAAAAAACGCTTCCTCAGCCAGCTTAAATAAGAACAGAATATTGTAAAATGCAGCATGTCCTGCGGAGACAAATTGTCGCAGTCGCAGGGTGCCCTTGCTTCAGGCCAAATCCACCCACATGGAGTAGTCAAAAAATGAGGCAACTGACTGAACCCAAACCTGCCAGTTAAAACCTGTCGTGCTGTGAGCGAACCATGACAAGATACAGCTCCATCCCCTGCACAGTTTTTAACAACATGTGACTTCGAACTGATGGCTTCTGAATTTCTAAGCATTCTCTCTCCAGGCGAGTGCGTTCCAAAAACAACCTTTTAATACTCCCCAGCTCGCACACGGAGAGAAGTAGGGTCCACAAAATATCAGACCTACCTATAGAGGAAAAAGCTGTCTTAACATAGGCTATCCATGGTATACTATTTACCCAATCCAGGGCCAAACAGTCCGCAAGGATCAACCGGCTTAGCTTCAATTCCGCTCTGCTCCAAATCTTAATCCAGCACAGGAGCGGGTTTAAGGATATCAGGTCCGAAACTTGTTCAAGCCCAAGCTCCACATGAACGGAAAAAGCTGGGGTAGACTGAGGGACCTGAACCATCTTGCGTAAAAAACTATTCTCTACTGTTTGGATCCGATCCAACTTGGCATACCGCCAGACCTCACTGCCATATTGAAGCTGCGCGATGCACTTGGCCTGATACATTTTTAAGAGATCCCTTGGTACCCTGGAGCCAAGCCTGTGTGCAAAACTAAAAACCGCCCCGTTATTTTTACAAACTCTGATCTTTTTTGCCTCGACCAAAGGTTTCCAGCAATTATTAACATCAAATAAAATACCCAATTAAGGGAACGCCTTAACTTTGCTCAGGGTAAAATTAGATACCTTAAAAGTCTTTCTGCTTGTCGATTTGGGGCCCACTACCATTACATATGACTTCGAAAAGTTAACCAACAAGTCAAGGTTCCCCATAAAAGACACATACCTAGCCAGCAGTAAATCCAACCCGTGTGTGGTCCGAGCCATAAGGACCACGTCATTCGCATATAATAAAACAGGGAGAAATCTATCACCAACCTTAGGGCAATCAGCAGACTCTAACCCGTTCACATACAAGGTGAACAAAAAAGGGGCAAGTATGCACCAAAGCTCATCGGAAATGAATGAGTACAGGCTGAGCCCTGAGAAAACACACCGAGGCTGAAGTCTTTGAGTGGAGATCAGCTAAAAGTACCACAATACTAGGATCAACCCCTATCTCACTGAGCAAGGCCCAGAGTTTCACTTGGTTCACCCTAACGAATGCAGACGTCAAGTCCAACAATGCTAGATGTAAAGATTCAGACCGGGCCACTGTGTATTTATTAATGATTAGATGGAGGTTCAAACATTAGTCTGAGGTCGACCTCCCCACCCTAAAACGATATTGAACAACGCTCAGAATGTTGTTTTCTTCAGTCCAATCGACCAGCCTATTTAAAATCCCCACTCCCCAATACCTTGACCATTGCATTCAATAAAGATATAGGTCGGTAACATTGTGGGCTCTCTTTGTCCCCCTTCTTGAAAATGGGAACAATCACGGCAGTGTACCAAGAGGGTAACAATGTGCCCTCCTGTGCAGCTGCATTCAGGCCCTGTGTTAAAATTGGAGCCCAGACCTCTATTTTTTCTTTGAACAGATATGGCGGTATACTGTCAGGGCCCAGGGCTTTATTGCTGGACAAGGCAAGAATGCCTTGTGTGACTTCATCTAGGGTAAAGACCCCTGGGTTACCAACTGTAACCGATGCAACTGGAGTTTTCACACCCCACCACCCCCCTGATTATAAATACCCTTAAAATTATCCACCCACTGTTGTTCTGGGATGTGATGGCATAAGAACGGGCCAGAGCACTCTGCAAAGCAAGGCCTTTTAACTCCTCTCCAAAAGAGAGAGCTGTTCCCCGTCTCACAAGCTCGACAGAGCTCCACCCAGTCTAATTCCTGTAAATTATGTTTGCACGTAATTTGAGCCTGCTTATAAGCCCGCCTACAGTCTTTGACCAATTGCCTGTCCCTTGGTGACTGCTTCAGGGCCACCTTCAAGTGGCACAGTGTTCTCGAGCATTCTCTATCAAACCATTTAGGGTTTTGTGATACCCGGCTACTAGAGGCTGTAACAGTCATTAGCTTAGGAACCCCCAAGGCTATACCGTTAAAAGCTTCCAATACCTGCCTCACCCCTGCATCACTGTCAAGACAAATTTGGATTTCATGCAGACAGGTTGCAAAGAGGGAAGCTTGGAGGTGCTGAGGGTCCACCTGAGACATTTCAACCTTCTCCCCTGGTCAACAACGGATAGCCCTGTTTGAGCCCCCCTTAGCTGTGGTTTAGGGACCATGGCGATATCCAAGGTTAAGGATAATGGGTTGTGATCACTAAATGGACTAAAAATGATGTTAAAATGAGAGATGATCAAGTATAGTGGAGCTGAGACAAATATAAAATCAAGAAACGAGCTACAACCCCTCCCTTTGAAAGTCGGGAAAATTACAGGGTTCAAAGAGTTCACCAGTTTCTCCATACTAAAAACCAAATGATGAGAATCTAGGAGCTGGATAAGCTCCCGACCTTCCTGTGTGTGTACAACATGTAAACCTTCTCTAAACAGACAACTGCAACTTAAGGTGTCGCCGCCTAGGGGAGGGTTACATAGATGACAATTAAAATCACCAACAAGGACAATTTGAGCTTGCCCGTCACCCTTAACTGAAATGGAGCTCAAAACACAATCCAGATGAGAAACTCTGAAGGGCTCAGAGCTACCCTGCTTATTGGTATAAAAATGAATTCAAACCATTGGAAAACAGCAAGGCAGTGATAACCGTACTCCCTGCACTGTGTGCACTTGCCAGTGAAGGTCCAGAATGTGACCACTCAATTCAATTCTAATAAACATAATTAAGACCCCCTTCGCCCTTCCTGCCGTTGAGGGTACCGCAGGTTCAAAGTAAGTCATGTATCCCTCAAGGAAGAAGCGGTTATCGGTTTCCCAGGTTTCTTGGAAACAAATTATGTAAAAGGATTTAACAAATTGCACCCACCTTGGATCACTAAACTTCGAGGAAAGACCCGCAATATTCCATGACAACATTGTGAGGCCCTTTGGGTGCTGAGGGGGAACTACCTGAGAGACATTGTAGGCCCTACGAGGCTGGGGTGAGTCACATAGATCCATTCAGTCACAGGACTCCAAACCACTCAAGGGGAGAAATCTATTGGAGGTGAAAACAAAGGGAGGCGGCCTAGGTGCAAGGTGGTCATTAACTGGACAGGACCCCCTGACAGAGTGATGAGAATCTAGTGGGTGAGCTAAGGTAACCGGTCTGTAAAATAAACCCAAAGGCAGGGCAACTATCCCTGGTGTACCTGATGTCAATCGAGGGGCAGCAGCAAGTAGTTTCCCCACTAACCAGGGGTTATTAAAGTTAACCACCACGCAGTCACCTGCCCAAGGTTTCCTATCCGTACCTATCCAGCTTACTCTGCGGATCAAGATGTTAGAATCCGCAAGCTCCCTTCTGCGCGAGAGATGTGAGCTAAACCAGTGCATCACCTTGTTCCTAAGTTCCTGATATGATTCCCCAGTCGAGTTGGAGGGGATATTCCCCAGGACGATAACATAAGGAGTCGCTTCCAGAGGCAAGTTTAGCACTTCCCCAGGGTTGATGAGAAACACAGGGTGCAGACTTCCCTCTTTATGGCCCAGAGGGCGGGGGAGGGAGCAACTATACTCCTTTTTCCTTCCACATACCCTGGCTTTGATGCAACTTGGATGGGGCCAGCACCTACGAGGTCATGATTTGACACAGGATCCCTCAAAGGACCAATAGAATCAATTGACCCCAGATGCTCTTCTGATGAACCCTGCTCCTGGCCAAACCCGCACCCCACCCTCTCCTTGATCATCAAGGAAAATAACTCAGAAACCCTGTCTTCAATGTGGGAAATTCGTGCCAGGATTGGATCCAACGTATTGTTTAACCAGTCGCGGCCGGCATGACTCACGGGTTTGTTCACGCAGGAGGGTTAAATAAAATAAAAAAAGAAACTTACCTTCCTGGGTCCTGCGCCGTCGCAGCTCCTGGCTGGGTCCCGTTTTCCTGCTCTCCTGCTGAACAGGAAGGAGGCAGCCTCCCTCCCCCCCCTCTAAGCCAATCACAACGCTGCAATGGCAGCGTTGTGATTGGTGGGGACGGCACCCAGCCGGGCGCCTATGGGGAGGCCATTTTCTCCATGTAGGCTGCATGCAGTCTACATGGAGAAAAGGGAGCGTGCGTATGACTGGTTTGGTCGGCCCCAGAGGGCCGACCAAACAGTCAGGTCCCGCAACATTGGGCAAGCTACTCCTCCCCGACCCCCAACCAAACACTTCTGCTTTCTCGCAGTGCAAGAAGCAGAAACATAAAATGGTAGTGCGAGAAAGCAGTGGGGCAAGCTCCTCCATCCTAATGGAGGAGTCGCCCCTGTGTTTAACAGAGTCTCGATGTCCCTAATCAAAACATTCCTAAAGGAAGAGCCCCCCTCCTCTCCAGACGAGTTAGAAAAGGGTCGACCCACCGGCATAGCCTCAACAGGAGGCTGGGCGGATACACAAGACTTCCGTTTCCGCTTCCGCCTCGGGCTAATAACCGGTGTGGTACAAATTATAGATTTATCCATACCAGGAATATCCACCCAAAGATATTCCTCATGGACCCCCATCATGAGGGGGCCCCTCCAAACTGGTGCAAGCGGGTGACCTGTGGGTTTTGGATCCACCCCTTTCAACCACGTGCTTTCTTCTACCTGCCATTCAGGGCTGATCCTGCCAAGTGATAACTTCCTCAGGACCTCACAGCCTCTGTTCACCCCTCAGTAGATGAAGTCAAAGTCTATCATGTCTATAAGTATGGCAGTCATCTAGTGTTTATTTGAGGTCTAAAAGCATCCTTGTTTAGAGATTGGAGAGCAAATTACTTTGCTGACCCCCAAAAAAGAAAGAAATGCGTCAGATGTAAATCACGTGATTCCTCTCTCAGCTTTGAGAGCTGAATACAGTCAGAGCCGTTTTTTAGGTGGAGGGATGTGAAAGGGGAATTGAGAGAACTGAAGCTAAAATTAGCTAGGGGCAAATTTAAGAACTATTCTGAGACTCAACAGCAGGAATGTGATATTTTAAGCGATCTGAACTAGAAAAGTCTTGGAGGCCCTCTGTGCTATTACAGAAAAATGGGCCTGATGTACTATTATTCCATTTGCAAAAAGTAGTCCCAATTCGTGCATCGACTTTTTGCAAATGGAATAGTATTTTGGGAATGGACCAATCAACTAGTAGGACGGTTCCCAAAATATCAAATCACAGGGGTTTCACAAAACGACATGCCTAATTTAAGCTAACTAAGATAACTAAACAGGTCATAATTTGTGCACCCTCCCCCCCGAATCACAGGGATGGTGGACAGTTAGGGTCAGAAGACCACAATATCTGGGATCACCTTTAAGGATTATGTTACTTACCCAGTAAGCATCTGTTCTTGGCATGTAGAGCTGTAGATTCACATGCTTTGCATACTCCTGCCATCTAGTGTTGGATCCGGATGTTTGCAAGTTGTTTTTCCTCAAAGAAGTCTTTCCTAGCCACGAGGTAAGGTGACTCCCCATTTTGGTGATAGTGCGCATGGGCATCGACTCCATTGTTAGATTGTTTTCCCGCAAGAGGGTGAGAATGGAGTAAGTAAGTGTAGTATAGAGATGTCCCTGCGTATGAATGTATAATGAAGAACTGCAACAATTACAGGTACCCGGGGAGGCGGGTGGGCGCATGTGAATCTACAGCTCTACATGCCAAGAACAGATTCTTACTGGGTAAGTAACATAATCCGTTCGAGGCATGTGTGCTGTAGATACACATGCTTTGCATAGACTACAAAGCAGTATACTCCCAAAGCGGTGGCTAACCTGTAGATGTTGCAGTTGTTTGGAATAGTGTTTTAAATACTGCTTGGCCTACATTAGCTTGTAAACGTGCTAACAAATCTACACAATAGTGTTTGGTAAATGGGTGTGGTGTAGACCATGTAGCTGCTTTTCAAATGTCAGCTAGAGGAATCTTACCTAAAAAGGCCACAGAAGCCTCTATTTTGTGAGTGGAATGCGCTCTGGGGGTATGGATAAAGTTCTTTTAGCTTTTGCGTAGCATGTTTGAATACATTTAACAATCCATCTTGCGATACCAGATTTAGAGATGGCATTGCCTTTGTGAGGTGGAGCAAATGCAACAAACAGTTGTTTTGTTTTGCGAAAGTCTTTTGTCCTATCTATGTAGTACAATAAAGCTCTTTTTACGTCAAGCGTGTGAAGAGTGCGTTCTGCTACAGAATCAGGTTGAGGAAAAAACACAGGTAACTCAACCGATTGGTATATGAAAAGCAGAAACTACTTTGGGGAGAAATTTAGGGTTGGTGTGGAGAACAACCCTGTCTTTGTGTAACTGAAATAAGGGTTCTTCCAAGGTCAATGCCTGTAGCTCACCAACTCTCCTTAATGAGGTGATTGCAATGAGGAAAGCAACTTTCCATGAGAGAAACTGCAAGGGGGACTTGTGCAATGGTTCAGAAGCTGGACCCATAAGTCTTGTAAGGACAATGTTGAGATTCCATAATGGGGCAGGAGGCATTCTTGGTGGTATTACCCTTTTCAAGCCTTCCATGAAGGCTTTGATTACTGGAACTCTAAATAGTGATACATGCTGCCTGTTCTGCAAATGTGCAGCTAACGAATAGATGTATAAGCTAGTCCAGTTTGCTGTAAGTGTAACAGGTAACAGATAATGTTTTGTATAGAAGTATCTAGAGGGTTGATTTTGTTCTTATTGCAGTAGACAACAGATCTTTTCCACTTTGCTGCGTAGGCTTTCTTGCTTCTTTTAGAATAGTCATGCAGTCTGGTGGTAGATTTGAATAACCAAACTCTATGACTTCAGGAGCCAGATCACCACGTTCAGTTCTTTGGGATTTGGATGCCTGATTTCACCATGGTTCTGTGTGAAGAGCCTGGAGGTGAGGTGCAGCTTTTGATGTGGAACTAGTGACAGCTCCAACAGGGTGGTGTACCATGGTTGACGGGCCCATGTGGGAGCTACTAGAATTAGTGTGAGGGATGTTTGCCTGAGCTTCCGAACTAGACACGGAATCAGTGGGAGAGGCGGAAAAGTGTAGGCAAATATCCCTGCCCAGTTCATCCAAAAAGCATTGCCCTTTGAGATCGGGTGTGGGAACCTGGAGCCGAAGTTTGGGCATTTTGCGTTGTCGGCTTCGGCGAACAAGTCTGTTTGTGGGAATCCCCATTGTTGAAAGTATTGAAGGAGAACTTGGGGATGAAGTTCCCACTCGAGAATTTGCTGTCTCCTTCTGCTAAGGAGGTCGGCAAATTGATTGTTTACTCCTGGGAGGTGTTCTGCCAGAAGATAAATCCTGTGATGGATTACCCATCTCCAAATGGTCTGAACAAGTCGTGACAGTTGGAGAGAGAGTGCGTCCCTCCCTGCTTTTGCACATAGTACATTGCTGTCATGTTGTCTGTTCGGGCTAGGACAGTTTTGCCTATCAGGTGAGTTTGAAAAGCTTTGAGCGCTAGCAAAACTGCTAGAAGCTCTAGATAGTTTATGTGGAGGCTTTTGTGCTTGTTGCTCGAAAGGCCTTGTATTGTGTAATCTTGGAGATGAGCACCCCAACCTGTCAGAGATGTGTCTGCTGTGAGCACGATCTGTGGAATAGGGTCGATGAAAGGCCGACCTTTTGAAAAATTTTGTGGGTTCCACCACTGCAGCTAGCGATGGGTGCGGCCGTCTACCAACTCTAGATCGGTTAATTGACCCTGCAACTGATTCCAATGACTTGCTAAGCACTCTTGTAGGAGACGCATGTGAAGTCTTGCATGGGGTACAATTGTGATGGAAGATGCCATCATTCCCAGCAGTTGCATGAACACTCTGGCTGGTAATGTTTAGTTGGACTGAAACTGTAGTATCATAGACTGAATGTTGTGAATTCTGGCTACATTGGGAGAGGCTAGAGTTTTGACTGTGTCTAGAGTGGCCCCTAGGTAAGATTGCATCTGCGAAGGACGCAGGTGAGATTTCTGTGCATTGACCGTAAAGCCCAGTTGATGAAGTAGGTCTAATGTGGTCTGAGTGTGTCGTAGACAGTTTTGATAAGTTCTGGCTTTGATGAGCCAGTCGCCTAGGTAGGGGAAGACATGAATATGCTGTCTTCTGAGATGAGCTGCGACTACTGCCAGGCATTTGGTAAATACTCTGGGCGCTGTAGTCACTCCAAACGGGAGTACTTTTTAATTGGTAATGCTTGCCTGCTATCACAAATCTGAGGTATTTGCGAGGAACTGGGTGAATTGGCACATGAAAATATGCGTCTTTTAAGTCTAGAGTAGACTAAAATCTCCTTTCTATAAAAGTCGAAGTACCCGTTGAAGGGTCACCATGTGAAAGTGTTCTGACAGTATATATTGGTTTAACTCTCTGAGATCCAGAATAGGTCTTAAGGAGCCGTCCTTTTTGGGAATCAGAAAATACAGAGAGTAAACCCCTGAACCGTGGTACTGTACTGGAACTGGTTCTATAGCTCATTTTAGTAAGAGAGATTGAACTTCCTGTTCGAGCAATTGCAGGGGGTCTGGAGACAATTTGTGAGAGCGAGGTGGAATGTTTGGAGGATTGTTGGTAAGCTCCAGGCAATAACCATGTTGGATAATTCCAATCACCCATTTGTCTGTTGTTATAGACTGCCAAATAGGGAGAAATTATTGAAATCTTCCCTCGACAGGTGTGGTATGGTCGGGGTGAAGCATGGGTAAGTCACTGCTTATTAGGGGAAGGGGAGTTGCAGGGTGTGTTGCCTTACCCCTACCTTTAGAGTTGTTCCCTCTATAACCTCCTCGAAAACAGCCTCTTGAGGGAGAAGACTGGTTATTACCTTTGTAAGTGGAGGTATTCTGGTCTGAGGGTGTGGTCTTGGACCCCGCGCAGTAGAAGAAACGACAAGAGGAACCTCTGTTTGAAGGAAACTGGAGCGCTCCCATGGATTTAGCTACTTCAGTGTCCTTTTTTCATTTTTTCGAGCGCCTGATCGACCTCAGGACCAAAAAGATGTTTTTTATCAAATGTGTGCTTAAGATAAATTGTTGGACTTCGGGCTTAAACCTGGAAATCCTTAACAAAGCATGTCTCCTAAGCAAAATGCTAGTGTTGACCTCTCTAGCTGCGGTATCAGCAGCATCTAGAGCACATCTTATGGAAGAATTGGAAATTAGCTTTCCCTCATTTACCAAATCCTGAGCTTTTGTTTTATGCTCATCTGGGAGATATTGCAGCAATTGCTCCATTTCATCCCAGTGTGCCCTGTCATACCTGGCTAAAAGGCCCTGTGTGTTTGCAATGTGCCAGTGATTGGCAGCTTAAGCATCTATGCGTTTGCCAGAAGCATCTATCAACTTGGACTCTTTATCTGGGGGAGGAGCGTCCCCTGATGTTTGGGAACTAGCCTGTTTATGAGCGTTGGACACTGCCAGTGAGTCTAATGGCAACTGGCCCTTAATAAAAACCGGATCTGTTGGGGAGGCTTTATACTTTTTGTCAACTCTAGGAGTCAAGATGCGTGCACGCACCGGATCTTTAAAAAATGTTGTCAGTGTGTCTCATCATACCCCATAAGCATAAGAAGTGTTTGTGACGACCTATGTGTGGATCCTAATGTCTCAAACAAAAAATCCTCCTCTGGTGATTCTTTATGCAGTGCCACCCGATGATATTGTGCAGCCCTAGCAATGAGCTCCAGATAGGATACGTTGTCATCAGGAGGAGATGGTTTGGCAGGGTAAAGGTCTGGATCATTGTCTGCTGGAGGGTCAATTGAATAATCCGTCCATGGATCTACTGGTATACAATATCACCCCCATCATGGTGAGATTGTGGAGAATCCTGACGTGTGATATGCAAAGGATTTAAAGGTGGAGAAGGGGGTGGCGGAGGGGATGTTGGTGGTGGATAAAAAGGACTGGTAGCAGCAGACTTCCTTTTTAAAGGGATCTTGTAATGAGTGTCCTCATCAGGAAGCTTGTGTTTCTGAGGTAGCTTGGTATGAATATGGCCTGTTTCAGGGTTAATATACAGTCTCTTTTGTTTGGGATCCGTTTTCAGTGGAGCAATGTCTAAATTTGGATCCGAAGGGACATCTTTCGGTTTCAGCGCCGACGTTTTCGGTGCCAGTATGGACTGGACTTTGGGCACAGAAGATTTCGGCTCCGAAGGTGGTTTATTTTTCGGCGTGGAGGGTTTTGGCTATGAACCGGATTTGTTTGGAACCGGAGGGCTTCGGTTCTGACGAGGATTTGTGTCGACTCGGTACCGAGCCGGAAGGCTTGACTGGGTGTTTCGTAGCCGAGCCAGAGGGCGGAGCATTGGAAACATCGACTATATGCCGACCTAGGCCAGAAGGCATAGGTGGTGCCAATGCCTTATGTTTTTTATGGGTGAGTTGATGGGGAAAGGGATCTTCTGTACTCACGTCACCTTGTCCCTGCAGCAGTTCTTCGGCATCGAGGTCTATCTCGAGCTCCCAATCCGAGTCCTGCACGGAGACGGCTTCTTCCTCCTCTGCAGCTGATACACTAAACAGAATCTTCGCTGAAGATGTCCGGCGTGTCTTCGATGCTTTGACGCTGCATCTCTCGACGTCGAGCCCGACGATCGCGAAGATTTTTCTTCGACCGAAATGATCTGCAAGCGTTGCAGTCTTTTTCTTTGTGCTCTGGAGACAAGCACGCGTTACACACCTGGTGTGAGTCAGTGCACGGATACTTCGCGTGGCACTGAGGGCAGAATTTGAACGGTGTCTGTTCCATGGACAGAGAGCTGAACCGATGCGTTTAGGCCCGAAGGCCGTCCACAAAGCTTTCCGATCGAAAAGTAGATTCCGTTGACCGAAACGATACGCAGAGAAGTGGGAAACGCGTATGAAACAATACCGTCGAGGGTAAAGAGGATTGCCCGTCAAGGGGAACCCGATGAACGGTTTTGAACCGGAGCGCAGCAATACACGTCCGTACTCGATGGCGGAAAAAACTATCTAACAATGGAATCGATGCCCATGCGCACTATCACCGAAAGGAGGAGTCACCTTACCTCGTGACTAGGAAAGACTTCTTCGAAGAAAAACAACTTGCAATTATCCGTACCAACACTAGATGGCAGGAGTATGCAAAGCATGTGTATCTACAGCACACATGCCTCAAACATAAAGTTATCTTTTTTCCAATTGCAGCCTGATTTCTTGAGCTGCATTTTTGTCTTTTTTTTATTTGTTTGTGACTACAAAAGCAAAACATTGATATATAGAGTAACAAATCGATAATTAGCACAGATGCACAAAACTCCTGCCTTCAAATTCTGATTTGATATCCATTTATTAACATATTTAGCGATTCTGATAAAAAGTTTTCCAAATTGCTATATGTATTTAGTATATATGTAAATGGGTTTTCATGCTCACAAACCCTATTATTTATTGATTTGGATGGTTTGCAAACACTAAAAGCCTTCATATATCTGACCACAACCTCTTGTTTCTCTATTTAACAACATCCCAAAAGCACTCTCTTGATGGGCTACATAAGTATAATCTGTGTAACAAGTTGGGGCAAAGAAAAGTAAAACAAAAGTAATGATATTTGGGAAATTAATGGGGAAAGCCAACAAAGTGTGGAAACTCAGAACATCGATTATACTGATACTTACAACTACTTGGGATATGGCTAACCAATACAACTAAACCACAATTCCACTTGAGATTACTGGGAAAAAACCCTGCAAGTTAATATCTGCACTATCTCATCTAAACACAAAGTTATATAGCCCATCTGCCGATGGTATTATATGGGTAATAAAAGCAAAACTGGCACCAACTATCTCATACAGTTATCTAGCATTCCCAGGGGAAATGTCTGCACTATGATAAGATTCAATACATCGCCTACAGGCGAGTTTTCTATCTACCGCAATAAGTCCATCGCGCACAGATACGCATGGAATTCACCTTACAAAAACAAGATCTAGGTTGGAAATCTGAATTTCTCAGGTACTACTACAAGATTGTGCACACGAATGAGGGCTCATTAAAAATGGTACTGCAAGATATTTTTAATAGCCAAGATATTGAGTGGACAAGATATTTCAGCAAAGCTTGTGTCAATCTAGAGATGAATCCAGATTTTCTTAGAACAAGCAGCATCTCACACACTTCCCTGAAAGCAAAATTGAAAAAACAGGTGATTTTCAAGATCTAGATTGACAGATAAAGAATCGCTATGCATACGTGAACCCAGTGGCGGCTGCTTCCGGGAAGCAGCAGTGGGGCGGGGAGTGGGGGGTACAGGGGGAAGAGGGTGTACAAAAAAAGAAAAATGTACTTACCTGCCAGCCAGCAGGCTGGCCGGTCGCCGCCGCCTGTCCTCCGTCTTCTTGTTTCTAGTTTCTGCGCAAGCAGGAAGCACCTGGGCTCCCAAGCTCCCCATAGCCAATCACAACACTGCAATGCAGCGTTGTGATTGGTCTGAGTGCCGTAGTTCAGCGCTCAACCAGGGAATGGGGGCCTGGGCATTTTCTCTACCCAGGCTGTAATGCATCCTGGGTGGAGTGTCGTGTAGTTCCTATAAAAAGAATACAGGTTCTGCGCGTTTAGACAACATACACTGTAGGATTGGTGTCAGACTGACTCTGAACACTCCCACCGGGTATGTTGGCCCTTCTGTACCAACTAGCTCACAGTGCAACTAGAATCTCCTCTTACCAAGGAGAGAATAGTTCCTGGCAACCATCGAACATGACAACCCTGATCCCTCAGGACCGTGGAAACAATATACTACCTTTCGCTCAGTCACTCGTGCTTACTTAGTCTGTCTCAAAGAGATACACCGAATAAAACAGGCAGGGCGTTTTTCAATAAGCATTTATTGAACAGTTGTTATTCTGGTGTAGAATAAATGAGCTGCAACAACCATTAGACAGTATAAGGTATAAATGATTAGCAGTACTATAAAGGTGAATGGATGGTATAGCTCTACCATCTTGCAATAATCATGAATACATTAGAGTATATAAAACACATGATAAAAGATGCATACTCCTACGATGCCTCCCTAACTAGATGTACCTAAGTGTACCTAGCATGTATGTAGGTGTTAAGCCAAGAATCCCTCTAGGATTTAGTCAACCCCATTACCTGAAGTGAGAGACTGTGGAACCCCGTCCTGGTCTTGAGTTGGACACCCCGCGAGGGATGTTAGACCACTGCGAGCTGGAGTGTCTGCATGCAGGAACCTCAGCGTCTCTATTCAGTGTGTCGGCCGGGAAGTCTCGGTCTCCTCTGTCTTTCTTAGCAAGATGTGATGTATATATACCCATAGGTCTCCCCAGGGGTCCTCCCTCGCTGTATTACTGTGTCGGCCTAAGGATGACGTCGGGCATGAACTTTGTACATAGATTTTATACAGGAGATGCTAGTCCTGCTGTGCTTCCAAGAATCCTCATGCATAATGTATGAGATTTCGAACTAGGGAAAACCTGCGTTCTGAATGCAGTGTCGTATCTAGGTAAAAGGTCAGTCCCTGTAAACCGTGACAAGTGTAATGTAGGGAAGAATATAGGTGAAGGGTAATGAAGTTACCGGGGCCTATATTATGGTACCTATATGGAATATAACACCCACTCCTCTTCCGAATGGACGACATAGTTAAATTCTAACCGTACTACTACGTGAACTAGATACTTGTACGCAAATAGTTAAAACATTAGTTTCTGGTTGTGTTTTTTAAAAAAAAACAAAAAAAACATTGTTTTAAAAATTGTTGAAAAGGTGTTAAAAAGTGTTAAAAGGAAAAATATTAGAAATTGACACTTAAGCTACAGCTCTAATATGTCCGTAGGTATAGTCCGAACTACTACAAGCATTTGACAGCCATACTTGCTCAAAAGGAATGTCAATTTTGATACAGAGTTCTAATTTTCCGTTTGTTTTCCAAAAGTCGAATTTTACCCCAGCACACAACGGGCCAAATGAGTCAAATGTTTATGTGTCCTGGCTGGTAGACGCAACATTTTCATTGCTTGCCTCCGCAGTCGACGGTCCCTGTAACACCTCGCAGATTATGTCAATTGAGCACAGATGATCTTCCGTACTGTCCACAGCCGGTGCTGGGGCAGCCTGTGCACCATCCAAGGCCTGGGTTTCAGAGGAGGAGCCGGTGTCCATACCAACAGGAGCAGATACTACCTGTGGTGGCTCTAGGAATCCCGTAATCAACATGGGAATACGCTAGGGACACTGCAGAACATGGGCCGTTATCGGGTCCAGTAAAGCATCAACGTCCGGTTGCGCACATGATGGGAGTGTCAGACAGAGATATAACACGCATTCTTCTCCGCAAAACAGGCATCGGAGGACAGGTAAGATGCAGTCCATCCAGACTGGTCTAAATGACAAGAACCAAGAAGCCCTTTGTTCCCTTAGGCGAGGTGTGCCTAGTAGTTGTACCATGCGATCACGGTATTTTCGCTCCAGGAGTACTGTTTCCATCTCCTTGGTGACTGGGACGTCCATTGCGTAGCAGAAAAACGACAATCAGGATACCTGCTATTAGAAACAGGATCAGCGGTAGCCCTCTAAATATGCTTCCAAATATGGAGTGTATAAAGTTTGGTATAACTCCGAGGACCGTCTGAAAGGTGTTTAATAGTCCAGAACCTATGGTCTTAAATAGGTGGACAATGCCTGTCGTATCAGACATGTTAAAGATACGATTTACCACTTCTGCGAAATGGAAGGGGCAATTTGTACGTATAAGCGCCTGTATCTCTGCTGAAGACCTTGCAACTTGAAGATCAAAGGTCTCTCGAGCAGAGGTTAAGGGCACAGATTTCTGTATAAGCATGGCTTTCATTCTGCTCAAAGCATCAAACCGTATTAACTAAACATTTAGTGAAGGCCATAACGGCGTCTCCCTGACTGTATGTGTTGGTGGAAACAATACTTGCATACTGCAAGTAACCCCGGAGCTCACGGTTACCAGATATGCGATGCCCGGAAGCATCCCACAGCAGCCTTGATCGTTCAGCATTAAGTATCTCCCATTCAAAAGTAGCCTGTACACTGGAGTGAATACGGCAGCTGGGGCACCCTTTAAGTGACAGGATAAGTTAGCTACCGAACCGTTACAGGCCCCATGAACATTATATCCTGGCATATAAGTGATCCACTTAGAGTATTCTCGCAGTTAGTACCGCTTAGAAAGACTTCTTTTTCCCACTCCGGCATCGAAATCTGTACAGTAATTCCCAGGATTCCTTAATGAATTCCTTGCCCATCTCTTCATATCTGCCTGCCTGCATTTGTTCAAGGCAATATTGGAATTGAAAAGAAGTGACCGGAAGAGTTATGTGGCGATGGATTAACCATTCCGTGGACGGTGACTCTGCCACTGTAAATGCTAATCTATCCAATTTTTCAATATGCAGCATTGTATATTTTGCTCCCCTTTGTGCCATTTCTATCTGTTTTTCTGTCAGATTGTACGAAGAAAACAGAGACGTACTGTTTATGAAACGCCAAGGCACATAGCCTGCGCACAAAGATTGCAGCGTCCAGCTTAATAACATAATAGAACGCAATTGTGATTGCCCATGTTGTAATATGGACAGATCCTGTTCTAGTGCATCAATAGCAGAAGATACAATGTTGCCTAGAGAATATATCCTGGATGTTAGGGTCGTTAACCCATTGTCGACCACTGCTAGAGCCTTCTCTAGATTTATACGATCTATTTCTCGTAATCTTTCCGCGGCCTCTTGTGATATTTTCCAAATCTCATTATAGACAGCATAATAGAAACGTTTATGACGTGGCTTCCTAGGACCTAATAAAAAATCCCGTAGGTCCACATCCTCTGTAAGTAAGGATAAGTGTTGTTTCACATGTGTGAGTGTTGAGGTTTTTAGCCAATCGAGGCATAACTTCCCAACACTGTATGATGTCACTACCCCTGGGTGTTGTCTCTGTACATAACGTGGATCTGGCCTGTTGATACTAAACCCTTTGGTTTTACCCAAGAATCTATTTTGACAGATATTGGTGTCTGTGGGCCAAATCAACCATCCCTTCCAATCGGGCTCTGATCTATTGTATTGCATGATGGCATCTAGTGTAACCCCTTCCTGTGATGTTGTGTTACCCTCAGTGTGTGATGGGTCTGGCACTCGAGGTGTATTCAAATCTTTGTTTTTGGCTAGTCCAAGACACGTGGTTTGTTGCACTGTTTCATTCAAAAACATTATTTGCTGAGGAATAAGGCATGCTCCAAATAGTGCCTCTGTTCCCTGGACCTGCCAGTCTCTAGTACCCCATACAGATTTCAAGTCTATGGTGTCTTTCCAAAAGTCAAAACCTTGTTCAGACAACTGGGCAATAAAGGAAGCAGAATAAATCTGTTTGGTGTTTGTCAACATATTTTTCTGTGCTGGTGTTGGTGCAACCTTATAATAATATGAGGCTGGGTCTGACGTGTTAAACCCTGAAAAATATGGAAACTTCTGTGCAAATGTTTTTGAACTGCTTTTCGGCGGTGTCGGGCAATGTTCCCATTGGTGGTATGTGAAAACATTTCTGGGATTAGTAGATTTATGCAGAAAGTGATGACCGTAATGTTGATAGCAATACATTGTTTCAAAGTCTGTTGTGTCTTCCAACATTTCATTATTAGAAAAAGCAGCAGATTTTTCTAAATCAGACAACATATTATTTACAGTTTCATAACCCCAATCATCGGAAAATGTACTGGAGGTAATGATATCACTTAATGAAATTTAAAATAAATGTGCTATTTTTAAAAGTTCGGTCGGGCCAAATATATCGTAATCAACCTTGTCCCACACTATACCATCAGGTATAGGAACTGCTGTAATGTTCACTGATGATAGGGGTCTTTTTTCACGATGTGAAGATAGATGTGGTTTCAGAATCAAATTCACTTTTTGTGCTGCAGAGCTTTCTCGAAGATATGTTCCACTAATAAGCATACTAAAGACAGTTACTAGGCCTATCCAGAAAAGAAAGAAAAGTGTCCCGGTAGTTACCCAGAGTTCCACCCAAGGTGATACCAGGTAAGTCTTTTTAAGAAAGTTCAGAAAATCTTTGAATCGCTGTAGACGAGATTTTTGGGCTGGCATCGTTTCAGGTTCACTTCGATCCAATGAAAAGGTATCGAAATTAATTAAATAGCCAGATGCAGTTCGATAAATTTTTGGTAACTCCGCTGGTTTTGTGGAAACTGTAGCTTGCTCTTGTTGGGGCATGTTGACATAGATATCCGTGTTTGGTTGAATTGAAATTTGTCTTTCAGTGGAGTTCTCATTTTGAACTTCAGTGTCAAGAGGAATGAGTTCCATTGCATTGTTGCTTAGTCCATCATTCCGTGCAGGTGACCCTTCAAACGTGATTAGTCTTTCCGTTTGAGCTTCTTGTATAGTTGTGAGAGGAGGGTTACTTCGGAGTCCACGCAGCCTACTACTCAGTATCGGCCACATAGTGTGGTTTGATCAGGTCTAGTGAGACAAATCTTTTCTCCTTTTTACCGGCAAGAGGTGGCAGAAGTACTGTTTTGTTCCTTCAACTGCCAGGACAGGTACAGGCTTTCTGTATGATGGCCCAAATTCTTTTTTGTCCGCTATTTTCTCTCTGACAAGATCCCCAACTTTAGGGATCCAGACAGGTCTTGCCGTGACACTTTTTGCTTCCCCAGTGGCTGTCCTTTTCACCTGGACATTACTCTGTAGTGCCCTGGATTCATTCAGGTCCTGTAAAACAGCCAAACGTTTATGGATGTCAAAAGGTTTTTCATCCGCCACTGTGCCTTCACAATCAAGATCAGGTACCCACATTCTCGTCCCAAATAGGATCTCATAAGGAATAACACCCCCTAGAGAGCTTCTTGGCTGATTATTTAATGCCCTTTGAACTCCATACAGATGTTTTACCCAATTTCCACCCGAGCCTAATACTCTAGCTGTTAAAGACTGCTTTAAGTCCCGGTTTTTCCTCTCCACAACCAAACTTCCCTCGGGATGGTACGGAGAGGAGTACCGCAATGCTACACCCAAACTTCCCATGGCTTCCTTGTAAGCCCTAGAGCTAAACGCGGGGCCACGGTCAGAATGTAATGTGCCCATTGCGTATGCCCCTATAAAGACTCACAAATATTTTATAACAGTTCGAGCGTCAGCCGAGCGCTGGGGCCACACCCATAGGAACCTAGAGCAGGAATCCACTGCAACTATGATATACTTGTAAGCCCCATCAGATTGTAAGGGGACGCAGTGGTCCAAATATACACACGCCAGTGGTTTGTCTGATATTAGTAATGGTGTCTGCGCTGGACGTGTGACTGTGGAGCCTTTCATCTGCTGACAGATGTCGCATTTCAAGACATAGTCCTTAGTTTGCTTTCTTAGTCCTGGCCACCAATAGCGCTGCTTCAATAGAGAGACAGTTGCTGTAACTCCTGCATGTGCAGACCCTATACCCTCGTGTGCTGCTAGAATTAATCCTAACCTACGATCCATATTTGGTATTACTCTATCCCCCACTCCAGGAATTTGAGCCAATGGAACATTGTTTGCATCTAACTTGTAGGAGTATTTGAGTGGAAACCTTTTCGGTACTGCTGAGTTATTGCGTGTAGCAATAATCGCAAACATTATCTCACGTCTATTCTCGTTTTTGCACGAGTGATTGCAGCTACGGAAGCCATGCGTACAGCCCCCTTTGCTGCTTCATCAGCCAATGAATTCCCTTCAACGTGAACGCCATCACGTTGATGACTCACTGTATGTATCACGTGAGCCCTTGGTAGTTCGTTTTTCAACTCCACTACCTGTTCCCATAGCATTTTGTGCTTAACTGTGCCACCTTTTGCATCTTTAAACCCGTTTTGGCCCCAGTGATGTAAATATTCATTATATGATTGTACACAGTAAAAGGAATCACACACGATTAGTGTGGGGAATTCTCGATCCGTATTTACCAGTGCCAGTATTAATGCTTTTAGTTCTGCTAGCTGTGCCGTGCAGTCTCCTAGAGATTGTGTTTTTGTACAACTCGGATGAAACTTTCCATCCTGCATGCAACCTTTAACGATAGCACATGCTGCGCTGTATTGCTGTTTACTCCCTATGGCCGGTTGAGCCGAGCCATCAGTGTAAATTATATATTCATACTGATCTAGAGGCATAATTTCATTTGGTAGAGGATATTCTTGTTCATATTGCAGAAATGCTTGTGTTTTTAAATTTGGGTCTACCTGTATTCTACATCTGTTGCAGTGAGAGAATTAGCCCATTGTATCCATCTTGGATGTAAGGCTTTAGCATTGGGAACGCTTGCCTTTGTCGCAGCCTCTAAGGCTTGAACTGGGGTCACGACTATTATACGCTTCCCTTGAGCCAGAGCTCTTTCTCTTACTACAGCAGTCTGTACTGCTGTCAGAATTTTTTCTGTTGATGCAAAACGCATCTCAGCATTTGTGTACAAATGTGATTTGTACGCTATTGGTACTGTCTCACTTTCATTATATGTTAGATAGGTGTACCCAGATTGACCCGCAACTATACGGATCACCAGGTTGCGTACATTTACTCGTGTCTGTAAGTGGTTTGAAGCTATCATGTCAGCTTGTAAAGAACAAAGGATATCAGTGTGTTCCTGTGTCCATTGTCTGATTGAGAAATCAGGTTTTATTAAATCGTAGAAAGGTTTTACTCTTTCTGCGTAATCATTATTCATTCATTATAAACTTTATTCGATCTTTTTGTGTTCAGATCATAAAAGTACATAAAATCGATAGCGAAACAGTAAAAATACAACCAATCACAATTCTTTCTTAGAACGAACCCCCTTAATCAGGATTACAATAGATTTCTCATTTAAAATAATGCATTCGTTTACGAAATTTTACTAGGTATAAAATTATTTGCGTATATATATATATTTTTTTTTAAAGAAGTAATAAAACAGTGAACAAATAAAAGATCCTCATAGTTCATTAATGGAGCGCATATTTCCTTTTACGCATACATGCTCATAAAAAGATGCAACTGCAAAACAGACAAACGGGTTCGAAAGAGATTTTAAAAAGTATAATGCGACCCGGCATTGGCGAAATTTATGTTTCTTTAAAATTGGTACAATAAAAAACTTTCTTTCTTGGGCATACATGCTACAGAAAAATACCAAATGCAAATCAGTTTGTGTCGACTTAGAGTCGCAAGGGCACACAGGTAAATCAGAATGCCTAAATCTTCTACCTGGATATCCCAGCATCAATGGGATCAAATTTAGACGAAATCTCGTTAGGATAAACTTGTGGTGTGAGAATGGGACCTCTGCCAAATATGAAAACTCACCCTCCTCAATTGGGGGTGTTAGTTGATACATCCGAACCATCTGCGCACCATAATTCTTCTCTCTACGAACATATTGGGCCCTCAGCTTAAAAGTCTCGGCCAACCTCATCTTGGAAAAGTTCTGGCATGTCATTGGTACCTTAAAAAGATTCAGCAAGCCTAAGGCACTAAGGGGCTCATTACGATGGCGGAACGATCGCCACCGCCGCGCCGGCGGTGGCGATCGTTCCGCCATCATATTGAGATTTACCCACCGCCATATTAGGATGGCGGTAGGTATCGCGGCGGACGCAAAGTCCGTCCGCCGCTTTTCCACTGGTGGCAATCGCACCGATTGCCTGGCGGGCAGAGCAGGGCCACTAATATGGTGGCGGTGCCTAGCAGGCACTGTCCGCCATATTAGGATGTGTGTGGCCAGGCGCCTTTCCATGACGGCGATGCCGCCATGGAAAGGCTGGCGGGGATTGGGTTTGGGGGCCCGTTGCGGGCCCCCCTTGTGTGTGGGGGGGTGACACTGCACTGGGGGGTACACCCCTGCATTTCCATGCACCAAGTGGCAGGCACTGCGTGGTGCCTGCCACGCGGTGCAGGGAAATGCGGTGCAAGCACTTTCAACATTGCGGACGGTGCTGCAGCCAGCAGCACCGCCCGCAATGTTGAAAGCCCAGGATGCGCCCGCCATCCTAATTGCAGTGGTGGGACTGCAGCATGTTCCCAATCACCGCTACGGTGGCGGGCGGACCAAGTCCGCCCGCCATCGTAATCAGCCCCTAAATTCCTGCTCAACATAGCTTAACCATCCGCTCCTGCTATGGTTCTCCATCCTGAGCAGGTCTGTAATAATCCCTTGGTTCAGGGGGACTGTGTCCCTACGCCAGATCGACAACCACAACATGAGAGGAGCCAAGCGGATTGAGTCAGTAATGTAAGAGAAGGCCGATTCTATATGAGAGATGTAATTTGAGTACGATTGTGGAAGGGAGATCAAAGATTTCAAAAATTTATTTTCGGCTAGCTGTAAAGACTCAGTTGGAGCCATGCCCCATACACCTTCTCCGTACGCCGCAGCTGAAACTGTTTTGGCCTAGTAAATCTTTTTTATGGGGCCCAGAGGTCTGGCACCCAACCTCCCGGTGAATGTTTTTAATGCCGCTAAGCTCCTATCCATCGCCAATGCTCTTCCACCAGCTGTGTGCAAGACTGGTTTTTGTCGAAAAGGACTCCTAGATAGGAAAATGTGTTAACCACCTCGATTTTTTTTGAGTCCATATAAAATTGTGGTGCTTTAGCTTTTTTCCCTGCCCCTGCAATTAATATAAATGTCTTCGTTTGATTGACTTTTAGGTCCAGCGAACTCATAAAAGCCGCATAAGCTGTTTTTAGACGCTGGAGACCCACGCAAGTTCTGGAGAGAAGTACGGCATCATCGGCATATGCCAAGATAGGGAGCCGATGGGAGTCACATATGGGGACATCCAGGGAGACGCCCGCCAGCGCATCCTCCACGCCATTTGTATAAATAGAAAATAAAAATGGTGCGAGGACGCAGCCTTGCCTGACCCCTCTTTAGATCTTGAAGGGGCGGGTCCGCTCCCCATTCCTCCCATATCGAACAGATGCAGAGGCATCTGAGTACAATTGACGAATGAAGTCAATTAGGGGCTGATCCATTCCCATCTCTAACATAATGTCCCACAGCTTCGGGTGGGAGACGCAGTCAAACGCTGCCGTTAAATCCATAAAAGCTGAATATAGTTTCCCACCCTTAACCATCACATATTTATCCATGATGAGAGCGAGGTTCAGGCACTGATCCACAGTGCCCTTCCCCTGTTGGAAACCATACTGGGTTTGCATTAAAAAATTTCTATCACGCGCCCAAGATTCGAGCCTGGACAAAAGGAGGTGACCCATCAGTTTAGCAGTTGTGTCAATAAGGGAGATGGGTCTGTAATTTTTTGGATTACCCTTATCTCCCTTTTTAAAGATTAGAACTATTAGGCTCGTCTTCCATGATGGCGGGGGACCCAGTAACGCTATCTTGTTAAAGACATTTGTCAACAGAGGGACCCAAAGATCTAGGTCCGTCTGGAAAAAGTCTATTGGGACCCCGTCCGGGCCCGGTGCTTTCCCCTTGCTACAGGCCTCTAGACCCCGCTTTACCTCCAGCAGGGTAAATACTAGGTTTACTTGGGGATTAGGGGCTACTGCAGTGTGGGAACTGGGGTCAGAAGAGTTGATGGAAAAAATGCTTGAATAATGAGCCACCCAGTCACCTTCAGCTATGTGTGAGTCTAAGGTAAGATCTCCTTGAGTCTTGAAGTAGGGCGCATTGATTATTGCCCAAACCTCTTTGCTGTTCCCTGATTCTGAGGCGTCCTCTAGACTGGCCCATATTTCCTCCCTCCTTACCCTCTCCCTGGATTTTCTTGCTAATATATAGTCCCTTCGTAATGAAGCAATTAGTGTTGCATCCCTAGGTTGTATCTTTAGTGCTGTTACTAGGGCCTTTCTGGATTTTGTGCAGGGAGAATCAAACTACCCATTGGCCTATTTGGGTCTATCAGGCTTATACCGAGTTAAAACGTTTTTAATATTGTCCAATAGGTTAGTAAAGCCTAATAATGTTGCACTGGGGGAGCTATTTAAATCCAGACATATTTCTATACTAACTAGCGAGTTACTAACCGTTTCAGGAAGGATTTTAGCACTATTAATTTGGGCCCACTTCAGTTGATATCCATTTCTTCTAGCAATTAAGGGTGGCGCTATTTCCTGCTGTCTGGGCGGTTCTCTAGGGGCAGAGCGGATTTCACACGTTAAAATGGCGTGATTGCTAAAAGATGTGAATAGGGCATCCGCGTGGATACAGCTCTCGTTTAGGTTGGTTGAAATCAAAAATGAAATGAAATGAAATGAAATGAAATGAAAAGCGGTATTTATAGAGCGCTGACTGCCACTCCGAAAGGAGCATCCTGGCGCTGGTACGGAGGTAAGAGGAAGCTCTGAAGTTCTTAAATAAGAGAGAGGCAAAGTTCATCTGAAGATCCGAAGATCCAAGTCTTTAGTGCCTTCCTATATTGTGTTTCAGATTTTAACATTCTCAGTTGTAAAGGCAGTAGGTTCCAGGCTCTGGTACCTAATACAGCCATTGTTTTACCTCCCTTTGTTTTGCATCTAAAACTGGGAGGTTTGAGCAGGTTGGCTGATGAGGACCTGAGGGTTCTGGTTGTAATGTAGGGGGTGAGTCTTGATGAGAGGTATTTTGGCCCTATTTTGAGTGAGGCTCTAAAGGTGATTAGGAGGATCTTAAAAAGTATTCTCTTATGTAGTGGGAGCCAATGAAGGGTTTTGAGGGCTGCGGATGCGGAGGACCTTCGTGGTAGTTTCAAAACCAACCGCGCTGCTGCATGTTGGACTACTTGGAGTCTTTTTAATGTTTGTTTGCTGGCTCCTGCCAGGAGGCTGTTGCAGTAATCAAGTCGCAAAAGGATCAGGGCGACTGCTACTGATTTCCTTGCAGTGAGTGGAAGTAGATCGAAAAAATTTCTCAGGGACTTTATAAGGCTGAAGCAGGTCCCTGCAACCATCACTGCGTGTGGTTGGAAGGTGAGGGCGGAGTCAAACTGCACTCCTAGGTTTCTTGCTACCTTCATCGTATCAGGCGGGGGTGATGTACCCTCCGGCCACCACTCGCCCGGCAAGAATGAGACCTCTTTCCCTATTGGTAGGATCTCGGTTTTATCGGTGTTGCACCTAAGGTGGTTATCCTTCATCCATTGGAGGACCTTGGTTAGACATCTCTTGAAGTTGAGTTCTGCGTCCTTGGAGTTTTGATCTAGGGATAGGATCATTTGGGTATCGTCTGCGTAGGAAGTAACTTCGATCCCAAACGATGTAATCAGCGAGATGAGTGGAGTCATGTAAATGTTAAATAACAGTGAGCTTAGCGTGGAACCTTGAGGCACTCCTGTTGTGATGGTGCGTTCAACAGATAGGAAAGTTCCAAGTGACACGGCTTGTCTGCGCTTGGAAAGGAAGGATTTTAGCCATTCCAAGGCAGTGTTCGAGATACCGCTGATTTTGAGTCTTGATAGGAGAATACTGTGTGATATAGTATCAAACGCGGCCGATAGGTCGAGTAGGATCAACACAGCCTTCCTGCCTCTGTCAGCTATCATTTTTAGAGTGTCCGTAATTTCCAGGAGTGCAGACTCAGTGGAGTGCTTGGGGCGGAAACTGGATTGTTGGGGTGGAGGATGTTGGCGGCCTCTATAAATTTGGTTAGTTCTTTATGAACAAATTTTTCTCTGATTTTTCCTAATAAGGGAAGCAGTGATATGGGGCGAAGGTTAGAGAGGACAGATGGATCAATATTTGGCTTCTTTTTCAGGGGTTTCACTATCGCTAACTTCCAGTCATCTGGCACTGTCCCTGAGCTTAAGGAAGAGTTGACAATCTGGTTTATAATTGGGTTAACTGTGTCAACGATTTAGTGGAGAATTGTGGGAGGACAGGCATCCAGGGGAGAGCCTGATTTGCATGCTACTATTGCTTCGCGAGTTTGATCTAGTGACACTGGTTCAAATGAGCAAATGGAGTATTTAGTGGCGTCATGTTCATGCTCTGAGGCGGCATATTTAGTAGGGACAGGGTCTGTAATGAACTCCTTTTGAATATTCATAATCTTTTCTTCAAAGAAGATTGATATTTGATCGCATAGCCTCTGGGAAGAGGGTAATTCTTTTTGTAGTGCTTTGGGATTGGTAAAGGACTTTACGACCGAGAAGATGATTTTTTGGTCTAGTTTAGCCTCCTGTATTTTGTTCGAGTAGTATTCTTTTTTGGCTAGTTTGATCTGTGTGTGGTAGAGCTTTCTGCTTATTTTATATGCTTGTTTCTCTACTGCTTCATAGCATCTTCTCCATTTACGTTCTTGTTGTTTACATTGAATATGTGCTTGTTTAAGAGTGGGCGTAAACCAAGGGGCTTTCTGGGTTGTTTTCTTTTTCTTTTTATTGGGTTTGTCTTGTGGGATGAGTTCATTGCTGACTGTAGTCATCCAACTATGGAAGAGGCGTGAGTCTGCTGCAGTGTTCCCTGTCAGGGTAGGCACCTGAGCCTGGGCGGTAATAGCCAACTTGGGATTGCGTGCTAGTTGTGTCCAATTACGCCTGGACTGCAGGCTAGTTGATTGTTTGTCAAGGCGACTCGTCAATGGGATCTTCAGTGTGAGGGGGACGAAGTTATGGTCCGACCATATTTGTGGGATAGGTGGGTCCGCAGAGAGGAGGGTGAAATTAGAGCAGACCCATCCAGTGTGTGGCCAGCTCGGTGTGCAGGAGCATCCACCATCTGGATCAGCCCTAACATTTCTGTTATTTGAAGGAAGTTGTCTACTCCTGGCTCTTTTTTGTCTTCTAGGTGCAGAAAGAAGTCTATAGTTGTTTCGTAATCGAAACCTCGAAATGTTTTAGGTAGGGATTCAGTGGTAGAAGGATAGTTATTCACGATCATCAAGTCCCTAAACAAAAGTGATCGATTCAGACTATTGCCATAGACACTATGAGTGAAATGGTGTAATGGGTTATCCATGAGATCGGTCATTCCACATACCCTCTCTAAGCTGTGTTTACAGGGGTGGATATTAAAGTCCCCCAGCCAGATGATGTATATAGGTTCTTTAAGCCTTTGGGTTTTAAGAATGGCATCCAGTTCCTTATCTACCTCGTCTACGGCTAAATGAATATTGGGCCCAAAATTATTATTGTAAAAGTTGATTAAAAGCCAAGACCCTTGATTTTGCAGCTCAACGATAAGGATATGGGAGAGAGAGTTATTTTCTATAAACTTTTTTACTTTCAGATCCGATGTATTCGGGATCAGAGTTAACAAACCCCCCCTTTGCCCTCCCTGATGGCGTTTGGACTGCCCTCGATTGGAAGGAGCGATAGCCATTTACAAAAATAGGGTCCGTGGCCCAGGTTTCCTGGAAAGAGATTAAGTCACAGTCCTGCCAGATTTTTACCCATTGGTCATTGCCCACTTTGTTTGCTATACCTGCCACATTCCAGGTTGCCAGAAGAAATGAGTTAGACTGCCCCAGCTCCCGTTTAGAAGTCCTAGAGGCTTCACTAAGTTCGGTCAGGATAATTTCTGGTAGAAGAGGGCCCTCTAGTGGAGGGGGAGGCAGTCAATCACAGCAGTCCATACCAGAAAGAGGTCCAAATCTGTTTGTGAGCGGTAAACCAGAAATTCCCGCTGGGATCGACTTTGCATAAACCTCCCTATGCAGCAGTGATGGGTTCGGGACCATTTGGACCAACCTGGGGGGTGGGGAATAGAAGTAGCCAAGTGTCAGGGGGAGAATCTGGGTACCCTTTGGAGGGACTCTGTGTAATTGGGACAAAAGAGATCTCAAAATTGATCGATTATTAAAGTTAATCACCACGCAGTCCCCCTCGAGTGTTTTTGGGGACAGCCCCACCCACCTTACCCTTCTTGCCATGATGATATGATTGGCTAACCATGACCCCTCTCCCATCAGAGCTGAGGTATGGGAAGTCAGCCAATGGAGAGATTTATCAATTAGCTGAGTAGTATTTTCGATTTGGTTTACCCTTAGGGAGGGGACGTTTCCAAGGACCAATACAAGTGGAGCCGCTGTGGGTGGTAGATGCAGCGTTTGAAACCGATCATGGACCTCCCCTATGGTATTAGCCCTCTCCTTTACACCACCAACATTTCCCCCCTCTAAATTATCTACGTGTAAATTACTAGGAGGCCTGCCCACGGAGATGCTAGAAGAGATAAGACATGGGCATCTCAGTTCACCCTGGTTTGGGCGATTAACAGTACTTTGCAAAATAGTCGGTAAGGAGCAGGTGGGAGGGTGGGCGTGTCATTAGTGTGATCAAGTTCAGATTGAAGTGGGTGAGGTGGTTGGTGAGATGGATAATCTTCAGCCATTATTGAGGCTGATGAGGTCCTCTCTGTCTCGCGTGGTATATGTGGTCTAATCAATACGCCCAAACCCTCTAGCTTAGATAATCTCACTTCAATTTCTGAGTGTTTGAGTTGAATAGGGGCTAGCAAGACTGTGACCATATTCTCCATCCTGTTCCAGAATTCCTCTTCGCCAGACGAAGATGGAAACGTGGCCTGCTCATGGCTAAGTAGGGGCTGGCTTATCCCCTGTTCTGGCTCTCCTTTGCCCGTAGATTTAGCAAGTCGGGACCCTTTTTGTTGTTGTTGTTTTAGTTCCTGTGTACCCTCTCCCCTCCTTTTTTTAACCGGTGGTTCACTCATGGTATCCTCAGTATGAGGTTTAGAAGCCCGAGCCCTCGTAGCAATGCTGGGCCCGTTTTGAATGGCCGTAAGAGTCGCGTCCAGGGGTGGTAGAGAAGGGGGCTGAGACAAATCAAGCACAGGGACAGACAAGGATGGTTGCGGGTCACCATCTGATGTAGATAGACCTAACGAGGAGCGTCTCTGCGTAGAAATTGGGTCCAATGAGAGTCGCCGTTCCGTCAGCTGAATCTCGTGGCTTTAAGCATTGATTCAGCCCTAGTAATAAAGGCGTCCAAAGTTCCCGCTACTCCCTTACGCTTGCTCATTATGAGTTCAGATATTAAGCAAGTAGACGCCAAACTAAGCACGAATAAATGCAGTCAATAGGGCTACTCAGTAGAATATTAAACACCACGGTACCTGAAGAGCGAGAAGATCACTTTCCCGTTCCGTTGCCCCGATATCAGAGGGGTGGCCCAGCCCAGCCTCCTCCGGGCTCCGATGGGCGTAGACGGGCCCGCCCTTGCCCGGGCTGCGGGCCGGCATCCTCCTCTTGTAGCGCGTCCGCGCGCTATGCGTGGCGGGAGTTGTGGTCCTCCTGGACCAAGTTATGGGAGTCCGTGGGCGAGCAGCAGGAGCCCAACAGTGAAAGCGGCTACAAGGTGCCGCGGGCCGTCGTCCTCCTCTTGTAGCGCGTCCACGCGCTATGCGTGGCGGGAGTTGTGGTTCTCCTGGACCAAGTTACGGGAGTCCGTGGGCGAGGGCGAGCAGCAGGAGCCCAACAGTGAAAGCTGCGTAATCCAAAATGTATGCTCTGCCAAAGTTCAGGAATCCCAGGATTGTTCGTAAATTTTGTGGGTGAGGTGGTTGGTGAGATGGATAATCTTCAGCCATTATTGAGGCTGATGAGGTCCTCTCTGTCTCGCGTGGTATATGTGGTCTAATCAATACGCCCAAACCCTCTAGCTTAGATAATCTCACTTCAATTTCTGAGTGTTTGAGTTGAATAGGGGCTAGCAAGACTGTGACCATATTCTCCATCCTGTTCCAGAATTCCTCTTCGCCAGACGAAGATGGAAACGTGGCCTGCTCATGGCTAAGTAGGGGCTGGCTTATCCCCTGTTCTGGCTCTCCTTTGCCCGTAGATTTAGCAAGTCGGGACCCTTTTTGTTGTTGTTGTTTTAGTTCCTGTGTACCCTCTCCCCTCCTTTTTTAACCGGTGGTTCACTCATGGTATCCTCAGTATGAGGTTTAGAAGCCCGAGCCCTCGTAGCAATGCTGGGCCCGTTTTGAATGGCCGTAAGAGTCGCGTCCAGGGGTGGTAGAGAAGGGGGCTGAGACAAATCAAGCACAGGGACAGACAAGGATGGTTGCGGGTCACCATCTGATGTAGATAGACCTAACGAGGAGCGTCTCTGCGTAGAAATTGGGTCCAATGAGAGTCGCCGTTCCGTCAGCTGAATCTCGTGGCTTTAAGCATTGATTCAGCCCTAGTAATAAAGGCGTCCAAAGTTCCCGCTACTCCCTTACGCTTGCTCATTATGAGTTCAGATATTAAGCAAGTAGACGCCAAACTAAGCACGAATAAATGCAGTCAATAGGGCTACTCAGTAGAATATTAAACACCACGGTACCTGAAGAGCGAGAAGATCACTTTCCCGTTCCGTTGCCCCGATATCAGAGGGGTGGCCCAGCCCAGCCTCCTCCGGGCTCCGATGGGCGTAGACGGGCCCGCCCTTGCCCGGGCTGCGGGCCGGCATCCTCCTCTTGTAGCGCGTCCGCGCGCTATGCGTGGCGGGAGTTGTGGTCCTCCTGGACCAAGTTATGGGAGTCCGTGGGCGAGCAGCAGGAGCCCAACAGTGAAAGCGGCTACAAGGTGCCGCGGGCCGTCGTCCTCCTCTTGTAGCGCGTCCACGCGCTATGCGTGGCGGGAGTTGTGGTTCTCCTGGACCAAGTTACGGGAGTCCGTGGGCGAGGGCGAGCAGCAGGAGCCCAACAGTGAAAGCTGCGTAATCCAAAATGTATGCTCTGCCAAAGTTCAGGAATCCCAGGATTGTTCGTAAATTTTGTTTGTGTTTTTGGAGGTTGAAGCAGCGCACATTTTTCCAAAAAGTTAGCTGCTAGGCTTTTTCCTTCACTTGAAAGCTTATATCCTAGAAAAAGGACATTAAGGTGGGCAATCTTCGATTTTTTGAAGTTGAATTTGTAACCCTCAGAGGCAAATCCCAAAATTATGGTATTTACTCTGTTCAAGTGTTCGTCCAGGTCATCATCCGTCAGATAGATATCATCTACGTATGACAATGCCTCCTCATCCAAATTTTGAAGTAATTCAGTTGCCCTAGCCGAAAACAACCCCGGGCTATTCTTATACCCCTGGGGGAGTCGACAAAATTGACGCTGTGACCCTAGCGCTGAGAATGCTGTCAAATATCTGCTCTCAGGCGCTATATTTTGGCTAAAAAAATCCATTTGAGATATCTAGTGTTGTTCTGTATTTTTTTCGCACAATGTCATTCATTAATGCGGCACTGTGTGCATTCTGTACTACAAATGTTTTAGTGCAAGTGTTTAAATGTCTGTGATCCAACACTATACGGTATGTGTTGTCCGGTTTCGATACGGGAAACAAAAGGTTATTCATTTGAGAGGTGCAAGTTTCAATCACCCTTTGGTATTCAAGTTGATCTAAGATCTCCCTGACCTGTTTTTTAGCTTCTTGCTTTATTGGATACTGCCTTTGTGCAGCTGGAGTATTTTTTAATGGAATTATGTGGTGGGTTGAATCCTCATCCCATCCAACATGGTTTTTGTATAATGCTGGCGCTTGGGCTACCGCCCACTCTTGTGCATATGTATATTTTAAATGTTTGGGAACATGGTCGGAGAATGCTGGTAAAATTACTGTATCTCCCCTAGGGCAATCCATGACCAATGCTGGCGGCCAATCTTGTTCAGCTAACAGAATGTCATAGCCAAACGTTAGGTTCTCCCAAAAGAGACCTCTAACTGTCCTGCATTTGTCCCCCTCCATTTGGAGTGTTATTTCATACAATTTATGTGGGACACTTATCCTAGTATCAGGTGTTTCCACCGTGATATAATCATTCAAGTCCGCTGTCACCTGAAATTCCAACAGGTTCTGGCGAGCTATTGTTACTTCTGCTGCACTGTCTAGCATCGTCAGAGCCCATTCCCTGTTCAGTAGTCGAGTCCTCAGAATTCTGGGCATGTCTGATCTTTAGACCTGCAACCTTCTTTTTCTTGAACTGTGGCTTTTGTTTTTGTTTATCTTCTTTTTTGGAAGTATATTCTTGAGCGTGCTGCTTGCCTCTGGACCTTGTACGCTCTTCTTGTCTGTCTGACCGTCCTTCCCTCTCTGAGTTTTTCATTGAACCCTGGAAGGAACGAGAGGAACGTGTATCAGTATCCTGATACCTGTCAGGTTTTCTAATATTGTCCCTATTCCTAAGGTTATACCTCTTTTCGGAGGGCTCCAGTGGAGGAGATCTACCTCTGGAGTGAGATCTGTTTTCTTTACCTTTTTGTTTTTTGTTATTGTCCCACTTCTTTTTTGATGAAGCAGGTGTCTGCTTGATGGTCTCTTTTTCGGTATTACCCATCAGTTGTGGTTTTAATGCTTTTCCACCCAAACTGTCCCTGCCTAATTCTGCATATGCAGTTTCAATTATTTTAGGTAGTTCGTACTCCTGTTCTAAAGGACTGAACTCCCTTAGGCGTTGGCGGATAGCCACTGATGCTGCCTCCCTTTTAATATTTGCTAATATTATAGTTGATACCTGGGCATAATTACCTAGTAATTTCATCCCTAAATTCAGAGCAGGCTCTGCTCTGTACTCATTTTGTATTTGTTTTAATACATCTGGTATTACTGCTAAGGACGGTATACCATGAGTTCTGGTATATATGGCAGCAAAAACTGTACCCCAAGAGGTACAATCCTCTATCTGTGGCGTTATCCCCATGGGCAAGCAGATTGTCAGCATTCTGTGTTTCTCATAAGGGTTAGTATTCAGAAATACTGCTTCTAACTGTGTTATTTTCTGAGCTATCCAGAATGGCATTTGTTCACGTTTTGCGGGCATTTTACCCATTACTGCGTGTAACGTTTGTGGTGTAATCTTAGTTGCTGTGTTTTGAATGTGAGCTGTATTTGTTGTTGCCATCGCTGGCTGGACTGTAAGTGTCCTCATGACGAATTGCGTCATGTTCCTGTAAAGTTTTATCAATTCTTTGTGAAATATGAGTAAGTCTGGTCCTGGCATTGTTTCGATGTCAGGATGTGGTGTGTAGGCTGCTAATATTGGCCATGTTGCTCCCTCTCTTCCGAGTGGGCCGAGTCTTACTCTACTTCTTGTATGGGGTAGGGCGTCTTTAAACCAGTATAAATGTTCCTGCTACGTGAGCGGAACCTCAATGTCCTCATACGGACAACATTCCGCTGGTGGTTCATCTTCTGTATAGTAATGAAATGTTTTTGTTCTTGCATTTGCTGCTGGGAATGTAACCCACGAATAAAATACCACTGTTCTGTATAATTCGTGTGCCTCAATCACGAAAGCTACTATGCCCCCCCCCTAGGTGTTAAACCATGCGCAAGCAGTTTCAGGGTGACTGCGTTTCTAATGTTTGCCGCAATATGTATTGCGTCTGCATCTTCCTCGTCTTCCGAGAGCGGCAATGGCATGTTTAGTGGGTCTAAGACCTGATTGGTCATTGTGTTTAGAACACGAAATAACTTTTCAAGGGAACTAAGAGAAGGTGTTTTGCACAATTTTTAGGAACACTGTGTCCTTCAAGCTTGATTAACCAACAGCTAATAAATAGTATTTTTCGCCTACTCAGCTTTGGCGGAGTTTGTGCCCTCCCACACCAGACGTCTCTGGGGATTTGTGAGTAGGGGTCTCTGAGAATAGCATGACTGAACTACTCAGATTCTACTGTTAAATAAGTACCCAACCAACGTTGGCAGCGCCACGTCGTGTAGTTCCTATAAAAAGTATACAGGATCTGCGTGTTTAGACAACATACACTGTAGGATTGGTGTCAGACTGACTCTGAACACCCCCACCGGGTATGTTGGCCCTTCTGTACCAACTAGCTCAAAGTGCCACTAGAATCTCCTCTTACAAAGGAGAGAATAGTTCCTGGCAACCATCGAACATGACAACCCTGATCCCTCAGGACCGTGGAAACAATATACTACCTTTCGCTCAGTCACTCGTGCTTACTTAGTCTGTCTCAGAGAGATACACCGAATAAAACAGGCTGGGCGTTTTTCAATAAGCATTTATTGAACAGTTGTTATTCTGGTGTAGAATAAATGAGCTGCAACAACCATTAGACAGTATAAGATATAAATGATTAGCAGTACTATAAAGGTGAATGGATGGTATAGCTCTACCATCTTGCAATAATCATGAATACATTAGAGTATAAAAAACACATGATAAAAGATGAGTACTCCTACGATGCCTCCCTAACTAGATGTACCTAAGTGTACCTAGCATGTATGTAGGTGTTAAGCCAAGAATCCCTCTAGGATTTAGTCAACCCCATTACCTGAAGTGAGAGACTGTGGGACCCCGTCCTGGTCTTGAGTTGGACACCCCGCGAGGGATGTTAGAGCACTGCGAGCCAGAGTGTCTGCATGCAGGAACCTCAGCGTCTCTGGTCAGTGTGTCAGCCGGGAAGTCTCGGTCTCCTCTGTCTATCTTAGCAAGATGTGATGTATATATACCCATAGGTCTCCCCAGGGGTCCTATATCACTGTATTACTGTGTCGGCCTAAGGATGACATCGGGCATGAACTTTGTACATAGATTTTATACAGGAGATGGTACTCCTGCTGTGCTTCCAAGAATCCTCATGCATAATGTATGAGATTTCGAACTAGGGAAAACCCGCGTTCTGAATGCAGTGTCGTATCTAGGTAAAAGGTCAGTCCCTGTAAACCGTGAAAGTGTAATGTAGGGAAGAATATAGGTGAAGGGTAATGAAGTTACCGGGGCCTATATTATGGTACCTATATGGAATATAACAGGAGAACATGCAAAGTGTGCATGATTGTTTGGCCAGCCCTGTTTGGCTCACCGAGATACGGCAATGAAACCTCCCTTGATGTGAATGACTGAATTTTCGGCGAGACTTTAGACACAGAACACCTGATATAAACGTTGTTCTTCGTCACTCACCACAGATAAGTGATTAGGGATAATAAGATATCAGGGATTAATGTCCATGCTAACCTAGCTATGGTACTGTAATATTGGGATGTGGCCCATCCGATCACCTACCTCTAGTGGTGGGGGAGTTCGCCCGGTCCTGCTCCAAACCCAGGGATGACTCCTGCTGTATCACAATATGTTGTTTTGGGAGGTTTGGGTGGAGGGAGGGATGCTCTACTCAACCAAGTTCGGGGATTGGTGTAGGAGGGGGTATATGGGACAGGAGACCATTGCATGGTATGTTTTGTGGGTTCCAGTTCGTAAAGTTTTGCAGCAATTTCCGATGTTTCAAAAATTGGTCTATGATGCATGTCCTCTATAGTTCGCACCTACTAGGTCACTCTGAGTGGCATGATACACTTCGCTTTATAAGATGTCTATGAAGTGTCTTACCTGGAATATAAGGGGTATAAATGACTACCGCAAATCCAGACTGGTACATGCATATGTGGCCCGCCATCACATCGACATTTGTTTCCTACAAGAATTACACCTGACAGCCTGCACAGCTCCCGGGTTAAAAGCCAGACGGTATGGTGAGGCATATGTATCTGTATACTCTAACTACGCGAGGGGTGTAGCTATCCTCCTCCATAAAGGATTGTCTTGGCGTCTTAACGAGGTCATAGTAGACAAGGAGGGAAGGTACGTCATTGCCACTGGAACGCTATATACACAGCTCCTAACTTTAGTAGCGGTTTACAATCCAAATACTGATGACCCGGATTTTTTCACTGACCTCTTGCGCCTGGTTGCAGGGAGAAATCACAGTGTTCAAATCTGGGGAGGAGACTTCAACGTTGTATTGGACGATAGCTGTGACAGATCTGGATCTGCACGGCGCCCACATCCCAGAGTGGCAGGCATCCTTAACACAATACTTCAAGACAATAACCTCATTAATGTTTGGAGATGGTCCCAACAGGGGCAACAAGAAGGAACGTGTTTTTCAGCACAACACCATTCATGGTCAAGAATTGACTATTGGCTTTATCACCCATGAAGTAAAACTATGGAACGCCAAAGCTACACACATGGCTCGCACATTATCAGACCATGCCCGTGTCATGTTAGAGCTTCAGATACCACAGATCACCCCGGGCACATTCACGTGGTGCCTTCCACAGGGAGCACTAAGGGACACGGCATTTAGAGAAGAGATCCTGGCTGAAATTATTGCTTACTTCACGCAGAATCAAACTGCAGATTCATCCCCTTCTATAGTGTGGGAAGCATTCAAGGCGGTGATAGGCGGTGCATGCACTTCTAAACAAGCAGGCATACTTAAGGCAATGCGTTCCCAACTAGCAACATTCGAAAATGAAATACGCGTCTTGGAATTGAAACTATAATAGAACTAAAAATCCCAATACCCTTGGCTAAGATTAGGGAGAAAATTACCGATTACATTGAGGAAGCTGAACGTGAAGTGAAATGCTTGGGAAAAGATGCCCAAGCACACTGATACGGCGAAGGGGACAGACCTGGGCAAACACTGGCGGGTATCCTTAAACACACACGCTCTCCAACACACATATTCGAACTAGTAGACAGCGTGAATGGAGTTCGGGACACCCCTGCTGCAGTGCTAGACACAATGTCTAATTTCTATGCAGCATTTTATACATCATAGACTAGTAGAGGTACTGAACAACTCAAAACATACTTAGACACACTACAGCTTGTATGGTTGGAAAACGCCCACAGAGAGTTCCTAGATATGCCCCTCACAATAGAGGAAATCACACAAACCATCAACGCACTCCCAAGCGATAAGGCACCAGGCCTAGATGGCTTTACAACTACCTTTTATAAAAAATGTGCCGACTTACTGGCTCCTCATCTACTGGCAATGTACGAAGATTCATTACAGAAGGGCGTACTCCCCCCCACACTACGGGAAGCGGTCATAATATCACTGTTAAAACCAGATAAACCACCCAATAATTGTGACTCCTACAGGCCACTTTCACTAATTAATGTCAACAATAAAATACTGGCCAAAATCCTTGCAAACCGCATCCTGCCCATACTGCCCATAAGACCAGATCAGTCCGGGTTTATCCCCGGGCGCTCCACTACACACAACTTGCGTACACTGTTTGCAGTGATGCATCACCTGGATCCAGAAGTGCAAGCGATATCAGCCCTGCTTGACACCACGAAAGCGTTTGATTCCCTGGCATGGGACTATTTATTCACACTCCTAAAGCGGTTAGGATTAAGCCTTACTTTTATCCAGTATATTAAATTATTATATACTCTTCCTACTGCCAGGGTAAGACTAAACGGGCTCATCTCTGAGCCAATTACGATAACTGGGGGCACCAGGCAAGGATGCCCACTCTCGCCACTCCTATTCGCCATTGCTATGGAGCCGCTGGCTGCAAGGCTCAGACAACATCACACGCAGCGCGGCATAGGAATCACCTCAAGAGGGTTAATAATTTCATTATATGCAGACGACGTTACTCTCTATATTTGTAATCCGCGTGAAAACCTACCCCAATTATTCATGAGATGCTAAGATTCGGTGGCCTATCCAGGATAAACATTAATTGGAATAAATCAGTGCTGTTCCCTCTCACAGATAATACTGCCCCATTTTATACCGACTACCCACTGACTTGGGCCACAAGCTCAGTGCGCTATTTAGGCACAAGGGTAAGCCGCAACATACAGGAACGCTGGACTGCAAATTTTGGTCCGGCAATCGACTGGCTTGAAAGCAGGATTCCAATATGGTCAAAGCTTCCCATATCTTTGGCGGATGCATTTCCATAGCCAAGATGGTAATATTACCAAAGTTCCTATATTTATTTCAAAAACTTCCCTTGCCACTCACCAGCACATTCCTCAGACGACTCCGATCGAACTTGATATCTTTGGCCAGGGCGAGAGGACAGCCGCGTATCTCATGGGAGGTTCTCACCTTGCGCAGGGAGGGCTAGGCGCACCAGACTTGACGCTATATGCTCTATGTGCACAGGCGCAATTCCTGCACTCTTGGATACACCCTACCACATTCCAGCCACATGTGGTGTTATAAAAAGACCGCGCCACCCCACTCCCCTAGACACTGCACTTTATGCCCCATATAAGGCGCCATGCGGAGAAATAAATACAGTAGAATGTGTCAGATGGGCATGGGAGGGAATAAGAAACAGGACTAGACTTCCACAACTATATGCACCATCTATTCCACTTTGTAACAACCCCATGTTGCCACCTCTCCAGGAGGCCGGAGCTCAACAAAGAGCGAAGCTACTAAACCTCCACACATTTGCCGACATATATCCTGGAGATGTATTCCTCTAGACACCTCCTTCGGGTGACACAAATCGGGCAACTATGTCCGACACTCTATTATACTATCAAATCAGGGCCACATACGGCGAAGGAAAATCCCACTTTTTCGACACAGCCGCAGACACTTCCAATATTAGAGCACATGATCAATACACCTTTAGCCTGAAAATTGATAACACGGCTATACTCGGGGGTACAACAGAACACACCCAAGACAGAACTATGAGCCAAATCACATTGGGAAACAGACTTAGGCCCAGAACTCACAAACGCACACTGGTAATTTTGTTGTAGACAAACAGACGGGCTGTCCCCGAACTACTGACACAGGTTAATACAATTTAAATTCCTGCTCCGACTATATCGCACCCCTTCGCAGTTATACAAACTAGGGTTAACTAACACCAATAGCTGCTTTAGATGCGGTGCCCCCGGAGCAGACTTTCTGCACCTGGCGTGGTCCTGCCCCAGGATCGTGGAGTACTGGTCCACAGTGTTTGTGACCGTTCAGGCCATTGTGGAGACAAGTATTGAATGCACACCACTGATTGGGCTCTTGGGTTATGTAAAGGAGATGCCTCCCGTAAGCCGCAGACTAGTGGCCATGCTCCTGGCCAAACGTAGAGTGGCTGTGGTGTGGGGCAGACGGCAGGTGCCGAAAGAGAAGGACTGGCTCCTAGACGTGGTCTACTGTAGTGACCAACTCTCTCACTACTGGGAGATGATGCAGCTGAAATCTCGTCCAAAAGACATTTGGGGACCGCTATTGGGTTATTTGAGATCCAGAGAAGACAACAACTCATGGGCATCCAAGGCTCATCCCCTTAGCCAGTCTAGACTGGCTGATATGGATAAATGCCCCTCTATGCAAACAAACTGTTCATTTGTATGATAAACAACGTGATAAGACACTGTAGTAAACTGATGTTTAGACACAGAGCGCCACAGTATGTATAAACATTAACTGAGTGAAAGTTATAACGCACTGCAACCTCGTATAATGTTAACTTGGAGGGAAATCAGACCTAGGTAAACAAGCATTGGAAATGCAATAGGTCTCGCATTTTTTTAAGTTAGAGCTATTGGCATTGTAAATGGCAATGTCTGTTACCTACTAAGGGAGGATGGAGGGAGCAGTTGGTGTTGGAGTGCCAAAATGCTCTGTTGGAGAGTGACTGGCCAAAAGTAAACCAAACAAGCAGCGACTTTAAAAAAAAGAAAGCATGTGTGGACCGTGTAAGTGTGTAGCCATGAAGCATATTTTTAACAACTAAGCTTGGGGAATACTTGGATATTACTTTGTGCCAGGGAACAAAACAGAGCCCGATAGAGACCCGTTTCAAGGCCCCCTTTTAAAAACTGCTGGTGCTCAGCACCGGTGAGACCCGACCCACTTAAAGCCCTGGATTTTGCACTCTAATTGTGGAAATAACCGTAGGTATTGGTGCTTGGGTACCAACTCATGCACGTTTTCCATCCTAACCAGGTGGTTTTCCCATTAAATGATTCCTCCTTGGGAAATGTGAATAGGAAAGAAGGATGGCAGCACAATTCAAACACACTACTGGAATTCCGGTGAAAACAGGTTTTTCTACCCACAATGGTATCATGAAAAAGCCCGGTAGACGGGCCCTTCAAGTATATGACCAAATGGTTGTGCAGTGGTTGCCTCTCAGACAGTGTGTTCTGGACTTGTAAAGTCTAAGTTGGGCAAAAGGCGGGCGCATGTCCCGGTGCTGGTGCCGTGGGGAAGGTACTAAGTCAGTTTTCCCAGTGTCAAACACCAAGGAGTTAGCCACTGAAGTAAGCGTACTTCTTTAGAAGGGTGGGAAATACACTATACAGTTGGACACACAGGATAGGGGATACCGGCTGGACGGTATACAGGTAAGGGATGTGGGAGAGGGGACTAGAGTCCAGAGCCATAAGGTGATAGAGGACAGAACAGGAAGCTGGCAATGGGGCGAGAAAAGAGGAGACAGGAAAGAGAGCAAATGGACAATTGGCAAGGCCAATAGGTTCTGCATTAGCTATCGCCATTTGGTTTTCTCAATGCTTGTTTTGTTTTGCACTAGTTTCTGCTGAACTTTATTGTGGAAGCTGCATGGCCCTCGTTCAAATAAAAATGGTTAAAAGCAAAAGTACTTTGGTCTCAAAAAACACACTTTGCCATAGTAGCCTCTGCCACTGAAGGGAACTACTTTGTGTGGTTGTGCTCCTTGTGAAAGGTCAGAATTCCATAGCTGACAGTGAAGTTAGCCAATGGCTGAAGTGGGCCGACCAACTGCCACATTGCTGTATGGTTTAGTGGACAGACGAGAAATGTAACTGGAACAAAAACAGACCATTGGATAAAGAGAGCTGGCTGAAAGCCCCTATAAGTATATTATACATATAATTATAGTAAAATCAAAAGGTTGTGGCTTGCCAATGGCTGAAGTGGGCTGACCCATTGCTGTATGTGTAGTGGATGGAAGAAAAATGTGAATGACACAGATTATCATAGAGCAACATTATAGCCAGGGCCACTGGAATTATGCGGCATGAGGGGGCCGACACCACACTGCTAGGGAAGCTACCCTGCGCACTGAGGGGTCTGTGCTCCAGCACGGCCGAGGAAGCCACTCCCCACCTGCCCTGATGAACTCTGCACCTAGCGGTCAGCGATCCCGGTCCACCACCGGTTTGGGGGCATTCATTGCGCCCAGAAGGAAGGCCCTGAAGGGGTTCAAGCACACCAACCCAGCGGTGGGTTGGTGGCTGGGCAAGATGCAGTAGTACCACATTGTACTGAAGGAAAGGGAAGGAACTCTTCCTGCCTTCAGACAATGGTGATTTCAAATTAACGTACCACAACAAGTAGGCGCGCAAGTGCTCCTGTGCCCTACTCCTTGTTGATAATACACTTGTTCCAGTCAGAGCAAGTGATTACCATAACCCTGCTAGTAGGAGTGCAAGGGTTCCTGTACCTATGTTTACTTACTGCTACTGATGTGCTTTTCTGTTGCATTACATGCCCCAAGTATTTACTGATGTATGTTGTTTTTGCCTTGCATTGTCCAGGATAACGAGTACTATCTGAGTAATTGCATTGGATGCACAGTATTTATGGCTCATATCGTTTTGGTCTGGTCTTAAGTACAATATACTATATATTTTTATATAATCCTGTGTGGAGACTCTTTGGTGGTGTATTTATTGTGCTGCTGTGCGAGTGAGTTGCACAAACGCTTTACACAGTGCCTCTGATGATAAGCCTGCCTGCTCTGCATCAAGCTACCAGAGGGTGAGCACAGGTTATCTTCAGTGTATAACTGGCTTACCCGGACTAGAGTGGTGAGTTGTGCCTGGCATAGGTGCATACCCTAGTCAATCAGAAACCCCATTTCTAACAGGTAAACAAGTTAACTGTTTTTATAAAGCTGTATGTATTCTTTTTCATTTAATTATTTTTGTGCAGACATAAAAACAATAAAGCTTCAAGGTGGATATGTCTGTTGCAGTTTTTATTGCGAGAATTTTTTTCTCCGAATAGGGGGACTTTAAGATCACCTCATCTAGACAAGGAATGAGCACAAGTCGGGGACGGTGCAAGGAGGCAGTGCACACGGTAAAATTAATTACACTGTAGGTTAATGAGGACCCAACGATTGTGCCTTATCTCTCTAGCCTGCCTAAACTATTGATGCAAAAGATGATCAATATGTGTTGTCAAAATGATCAACTGACTTGTATTAGACTGGTGAGGTATTTAAAAATGTATTTTATATTCCATAACTCCTATTCGTTCCTCACCCTTCTGCAACTCTTTGTCACCTTTCTTCGAATTTGTTTCTTTTAAAAATGTGTTTCATGAAGAAGTAGCTCGGTGATGAGAGTTGAGATTTCTCTATTGATGAGCACCGCCTTAGTGGGACTTAAGGTCTCACTTCTACTCCTTACACTGAGGTTCTGGCCAGGACACGGTCTGTGATATTTATAAATCAATGGGGGGTTTCTGCACCAGTGAGAATGAGACTTTCAGTTCCTTATACAACAAGCATATTTGAAAGATTGTTGAACATTTGAAATCCCAAATGTTGTGGTTTTTGCCACAAACGCGAATCGCTGAAACCTGTGGGAAGAGAGGAGGCGCAAAGGCAAAGCCTGATTAGGAGAAAAGAACATGAATCGGCGGAGCACGAGCCTGTAGGATGGAGAGAGCTGCTGCACACGAGTGTGAGTTGGTATCAACCACTGAATGTGGCCCGAGAAGCCCAGCCAGACAGGATGCTGCCTGTACTGTTTAGGATATGTGAGAAGCATGCGATGCCCTAGGGCAGCGGGGGTCATCACAACATCAGGTTGTGCAGCAAACACGAATGTGAACTCAGTGATACACAAACCGATAACCAGGGCCACTGGAATTATGCGGCAGGGAGTGGCAGGGCCGAGTAACTTATGCGGCACATTTCATAATAGTATTACTTCATTACTTTCTTATTTTTACACTAAACGCTGTCTGGGGACACGTTGCACCTCATTAGTACCGGTTTAACACACAAATATAACAATAAGCAACAAAAAGGGGACTACTCAACCTTTGCGAAGGCCGTTCCACTGCACAGCAACATGTGTCACTGTGGTTTTAGTAACTTTTAAACCGTTTGAGCTAGAGACAATTTTTTTTGTTGCTGTTGAAATCTGCAGGATTATGCAGCAGATGATGGGTTATAGAGCAAGTGCAGCAAAACACAATTTTTTTCGAAAAATGCCACGGCCGAAAAATTGCATAATTCCAGTGGCCCTACCGATAATCCATTACCACCATCAAAGCACTGGTGATAAATGCACAGGCAGAAGTGCACAAGTGTGCGGTGACAACCCCTGTGATTGCACAAATCTTTCTTTAAAAACAGGTGTGTGTGTAAATGGCTTCACGAAATACTCTAGGTTCTTACAAAATAAGCATGACCAGGCATGTCTTTAAGTACAGGTTATTGTAATTATAAATATGGCCATTGTGCCAGTGGGAAGAACACCTCTTAGACAGTGCACACTCAGGAATACAGTGCACCAGTAAAGCCTTTTACATCATAAATGCGAAGGAGCACACAATGTACTTGGCCCGTCTTCATGCAACACAGTCACACTTGCAACACTCGTCTTGCTTGCTTCCCTGCTGAACAGCTTCATCGGTAATGCATAATAAACATACGTTCAAAAAGATATCCTCTACCACATAGTAAGCCCCTGTGCAAAATACCACATAAAAACATGGGAAATAGCACACACAGGCACCAATCAATAACCCAACGCAATGGACCGGTGAAATAAGCAGGTACAAGAATAGGTAGTGTCATGTACTTGTCCCTTATATCGGCGATGGTGTCCTGTCAGTATATAACAATCCTGCAGTCCCTGCTTACACAGCATGCGACAGCCTACGCCACAAAACCTCTCCTACTTGGAGCCGGTCTGTGACAATGTTGCATGTGTTTGGTGTTGGCTTGCACTTCGACAAGCACGGCTACTTTATACAGAACTGAGGTATAATGTTCCACTGAATTGTTGTGCGTATTTCTGCTGCCACACTATGCCCCAGGTGGCAGCACTTGTCCAGATGACCAGCCTTTTGGCTACGTTCATGCTATAGAAATACCATATACATACATACATATAGACCTGCAGCCATTCGATGAAACGAGTGCACACACACATGGAGACTGAAGGAACACAAAGGATCCAGTTAAGGATTATCATGGTTTTCAAGCATGTGATGGGGACAACAATAAAGTATTGATGTTTCAACCTTACAATTGTTTACTTTTCAGTGCGGCCTACGGTGCTACACCTGGAACCGGGGCACAACAGCATTAGCAGTTCAGACTTTCATCAAATAAACACCCAAGATGGCTGGATGACTGCCGCAGAAGGTGCACGGAACACCTAGAGGCTGTTTTCCCAGTGCTTGGTGGGAAACGCCCCAAGACAAAGCATGCCACACTGAGTGGCAGAATGACCTACCGCCTTTGTGACTGAGCGCACAGAAGCTGTTGCATATGAACTTAAAGGGCTTCATACTTCAGTGGGCTGGTCAAGACGGGAGGTCACAAACTCTGGTTTGTTGGGAGGTTGGGGTAGAATCTGTTCCTCTGGACAGAAGGTTCATAGCACATTGTCAATTTGTGTTGACCCAAAGGTTCTTCCGGGCTTTCTATAAAACAGACAACAGTAAGTTGTGAAAAGTAATTAAGATGCCACTCTTTCCCAATCACACTCAGGTTGTGTTTCTGAATATTTAGTTACACAAAAGGGCCTTTGATGGAGAATGTGCTCAATATTTATGACAATCCTCAGCCATGTTTGTAATATGTGATCCAAAATTCTCCACTCGTCCCCCTACCAGAGTTACCCCCCCCCACCCCCTTACTGAATGGGTTCGGCTCATTCGGTACACTTGCACTTCAAGTAGCACTTCATTATCTTACAGCCCATATGACCAGTAGTGTGAAGTGGATGTAGTCTCCTCTGAACCTAGGCGCGTGGGCCACAGGAGTTGACTATGTATTTCTTTCCACATGGTGAACAGGTGTCCGTTGCTAGGCCAAAGTGTCGGTACCACTGGACAGCATTGTTTGACAACTACATAGCTTCAGTGACAAGTTGTGCACTTGGTGGGATGATGGGTTTTAAGAAACACGTTAGGTTGGTTTTATAATCAGCGCTTGTAGAGGACTACTGACATCAAAGGCTCCCGCTAAGAGTGCAACAGTCTGTTAACTGAAAGCTCAGCCTTGGGACATGACATCCATGTGACTTAAAGTCACATGTCCCCTTGTAAAAGAGCACGGTAAAGTGCAACGTTCGAGGTTGGCTGCAGGCGGGTGTCAGTGTGTGGCCGTGTGATGGCAGAATCACAAGACTAGCAAACGTTACATTTGAGAAACTCAACTTATGTGTCAGGTGTGTCTAAAACTTTATATTTAAGGCTCACATGATTATAATGTTTATTTTTAAACATTTCCTCATCTAGTAATCTATATTTATTTGTTGTTGACCTCACATTTGTTTAGTTTTGTTTATGCTGCATTCTGTGACGAAATTGAGGTTGCACCTAGTGTATTTTCACAATTAGCTAATAAAGCACTATTGAATGCGTGTCAGGTTTCAGCACCATAACCAGCTTCAAATGCAGTACAATAGGCAAAGGCTAGCATTGTAATCCTAACATGTGCACCTCGTCAGTTATTTCAGGAAATGCCATTATTTTAAAACCATTGCTCTTTCAATCCGTACAGACACAAGCCTAGTAGTCACGGTTGACAGTGCCGACAGACTCTTAAATAAACTAATTTTATCATCTGTCAATTTATAAAAAATACAAAAAAATACAAAGACATCGTCTTCCGCCTGTATTCATTGTAAATAGACCAGTAGAAAACGGAGAGTCTCTATTACGGCCCAATGCGGTTTTATCTTTGCATTCCAGTACGTGTGGTCCTGAATAAAGAAAAAGAAAGCAAAAGTACAGCAGGAGGACACTGCTCAGAAAAGGTCAGGTGTGAGAGCGCCACTTGTAACTGGCGGGGAAGTCTAAGATTGCTAGAGGCGAGCCATACTCTAAAATGCACAATAATGGGGCTTAGAACAAAATAAGCTTGCTACTTCTGTTGCACATACAATTGACAGAGCAGATCTTAGCTACACATTCTGTCACTTGGAGCCCTGAAGTTACAATGGCATAAACAGGACTACAAGTACCATACTGCACAGGGGAAGAGCCGGGCCAGATAAACTACTCAGGCATGGTTAACTTGGGATCTCTGTATTGAGCTTGGTGCTCATCAGCTGACCTCCCGCCCGCCCGGGCACCAAGAGCTTTACCTGCCGGGGTGGCTCCTTGTTTGACGTCACCGCCCGTGCGAAATGTCTGGGATGCTCACGAGCCGGCACTGTTGCTTCTTTCTGAGGCCGACGCGATCCCTTTCTCCTGGCACCCCCAGCCTCCTCCAGATACCTTGTCACCCGTCTGACATCGGTCAGCGAAGCCAGTTCTCTTCTGCTCGGTCTGCCGTCCCTTCCAAATTACCGGCGAAAGAAACCAGTGGTGCGCGCGCACCACAGAGGGGCGGGGGGAGGGGGGGAAGGGAGCGCGGCAGCCAGGCGAACGCGCGCTGCTGCGCGTGCTGGCCACCGACAGGAATGGGCGGAGCAAAGGCGGGACATGTGCCCGCCTTTGCCCAATTGCGTGCTGGATTTTTTTTTAAAAAGCACGCGAAAGCCAATGGCAGCCGCGGAAAGCAAAACCACACCCACGAGCGTGTGGTTAGCTTTCTAAAGCCCTTTCTAGAGGTCTCGCGCTGCGCGAGCAGGTCTGCGCTCTGCAACGCTAGGCACGAGACCTAAAAAGGTATGATCGATTCATTAACCGCATCAGAATCTCCTATTCATTACTATGCTGCAATTGTTTTAGTTGTATTTTTGTTTTCGTGGCCCATCTATAAAGATATCCCCTTACCCTCTCTATCTAAGAAAATGAATGTACTCGGGCGGAATGTTTGAATGTTATACAAATGCCAATAAATAAAAAAATAAATAAAAATAAAAACGATTAGGCCTGAGCAAAATTGTAATTACACCAGAGTATTTGGAGTAATTTTAGTAGTTACGCATTACTCTTGTGAAATTACAGAAAATACGCTATTAATCCAGCTGGAGCAATTAGGAATAATTTTGGGGAAAAATTCTACAGCAGTAGCACAGGAGCAACGAACTAAGCTAGAGCGAGCGGCTGCTGGCTACTGCTGTTCGTGTTCTGTAGCATATAGAGCTATTTTCTTAGCATAAATTGCATCCTCAGGCCCGTCTTGGACACAAGGGTGCATTTTGCACTAAGCAACTAGAGCTAAATGCTGGATTACGCTTCTCACACAATTTCAATCAATCAATCAGGGAATTGGGAAGCACGCTACTCACCCGTAAGTGTCTCAAGGCGCGGGGGTGCAGCTCCGGTCAGTCGAAGAGCCAGGTCTTGAGGGTCCTCCTGAAGATGTGCAGAGTGGGGGGCGCGTCTGATTTTGGTCGGGAGCTCGTTCCAGGTTTTTGCCGCGACGTACAAGTAATTTTGTAGTAATTACAAGTAATTACACTAGAGAGAATTATGGCAGTTATGCCCACTTCTAGAAATTATCCCCATGTGCTGGAAGCAAACTCTTATTGTGTGGGGGGCATTAGTTATGTTATTTTAAAGATGGATGCCTAGCTTGGTGATCTGTCTTCCACAATAACATGAGTAATGGCAGGACTGCTGATGACGGCTGAAATGCCAGAAACCGGTCCTAGGATGCTTGTTTCCGGTCCAGGGAAGACATGGCTTGGCAGTTCGGGCTGGACTGTTCCCATGAGGCACAGGGTCAGACTGATTTGCATATGGCCATGTCTGAACTGGGGTGGTGGAGTGAGCTAAAGAATGATGATGGATTAAACCCAGATCAGTTGACTGGGGGTGAGTGTTTGATTGGCTCAAACGTTCCGTCCATCATCCCCTTTTGTATCGCTTTGGTCGCCCTAAGTTGGCGGGGGTATGCCCAGACGTGGGTCCCTTGCTCACTTTGCCACTGGATTCAAGCAAGCCTGGCTGATGACGGCTGAAATGCCAGAAACCGGTCCTAGGATGCTTGTTTCCGGTCCAGGGAAGACATGGCTTGGCAGTTCGGGCTGGACTGTTCCCATGAGGCACAGGGTCAGACTGATTTGCATATGGCCATGTCTGAACTGGGGTGGTGGAGTGAGCTAAAGAATGATGATGGATTAAACCCAGATCAGTTGACTGGGGGTGAGTGTTTGATTGGCTCAAACGTTCCGTCCATCATCCCCTTTTGTATTGCCATTGTGGCCTGGCAGGGAGGATCAGCAATCATATTTTTTCACGTTGACAAGGTTCCAGCGGGATCCTTTTCAGGTATAACTAAAGTGAACCTGGCCAACAAATCTAGATTTGGTAACCAGCAGCCACCGTGCAACAGTCAGCCGTCAGACTTTAAATGAGTCCCATCCTGTTTTATGGAAATATAGCTTATGCAGAACTATTTTGCTTCCATGAAATAAAGATATACACAAAATAACACAGAGACTAGTACAAATTGGCTGAAAGGATCATCAATCAGATAACTTCAACCAATCAGTATAAGCCCTACAGTAAGCCGATTTTGATTGGCCCAATTCAGAATTTTCCTATGTCAAACTGCCCACAACCTGTGAGCAGGCCAGTCAGATCAAAATGGTCTGTGGACTGGGCACATATCTGGCCTTCATTTGCTGTTATTTCCATACGTGGTAGGCAATGTGAATCATCGTAAAAGACAAATTAGCCTTTGGGCTCACATACGCTTACAGCAGAATAAAAAGAAATACCAAACTCTATTCTTGATACAGAGTTCACCAGTGGCTCTGTCTTAGACCTCCAGATGTTTTTACCTCCAGGGACACACTGTATGGACAGACATATCCGTATGACTCTTTGAACAGACATGGATTGATGCTTTTAATAGGACAGTAAGGCTGAGGGTCTTTTAAATAGAAATTCTGTGCGGTACTTTAAAAAGAGATTACATCACTACATCTCCAATTTTTTTTCTAAAGTGGCTAATCGTACGCGCAGGACTAAATAACCTTTAAAACTCATGAAATAATTTCAAGGCCACCTGCAGCCACATTTGGGACCTATGGGAGAGGAGAAACAGGTGGTTTGCGGGAATTAAGACCCACCCACTTGAACCAGCAAACATAGGAGGCAGGGTCTGGGGCCCAGGTCACATCAGAAGGTTCATGGATGTGAAATGCTGCTTAGACGTCACTTCCTTGGAAGGGCTCTCCCAGCTTATAGGGCTCCTTTTACAGCCATAGGTCAGAAAAAATTAGCAATGTGTATAATATACAGTTTATAATTTTTATTTATATAGATCAGCTGCAGGGATCTAAGAGGTTTATGACGAGGATGTTTTGTTCTTATTGGTGCCTTGAAGAGGTCACCAGAATTTACGAGCTCTAAAAAAAAAAAAACTAGATATTATCCAAAATGGAAATGTGAAAATAATAGTTACTTTACCTATTATATTCTACTCATATATTTTTCATGGATTGGGGAGTGACCATATGAATGAGTCAAAATGGTATGTAAAGGAAGAGAATACGCTTTTTGGTGCATTTAAAAATGGAAGATTTTCAACAAGTAAAGTAAATGTTCTTCCTCTAATGTTAAAAAGCTTGAATGCTAAATGTTTGACAAATGAGAGGGGGTTTTGAATTGCGGCTGTATGTGTGCCTCTCACATCCCACCTCAGTTCCTATATATATGATGCTCACTCTTTCATACCTTGTCCTTTAGAAAGCATCTGTCTGACAGTACATGAGCCTCCCTTATGTCCAGCCAGTAAACAATGTGGCAGGGCTTGGCTCAACCATTGGGCAATTATCATAAATTATTGGTGGAGTCCAAGCCTTATGACCTGGCGTCTAAGCCAGCCTGCAGTGCACGACCCAGCATTTGTTGACATGGTTTCTGATGACAGAGGTGCCATTTAGGGCTCGTGATGCGTAGAACACACTGATCAACAAAATTCCACTTATTTGGCTCCTGCTTTCAACAGTTTCAGTTCATTTTTGTGTGTATTTAGCAGTGCCCTGGAATTATATTGGGATTTTGTGCAAATTTCTTACAATTTCAACATTTTCATATGTATCAATCAATCAATCAGGATTTATAAAGTGCGGCAAATCACCCGCCAGGGTCTCAAGGCCCTGGAGGTGCTAGCTGCTTCGCGGTGTTCTGGTCATTCGAACAACTATGTCTTGAGTCCTTTTCTGAATTTCCGGAGGGATGCCAAAAATCCTGAGGTGCAGGGGAAGGTCGTTCCAGGCTTTGGCCGCCAGGTGAGAGAAGGAGCGTCCTCCGCTGTTGGATCGCCAGATCCGGGGGGTATCTGTGAGGAAAAGGGAGGCAGAACGCAGGTGTCTGGTTGGTTGGTGGAAGGTCATTCGTTTGTTGACGCATGCTGGTCCTTCGTTGTGCAGGGCTTCGTATACATAGGTCAGCATCTTGAACTGGCATCTCTTTTGGATCGGGAGCCGGCGTAGCTTCTTGAGGTGTGGGGTGATGTGAGTCCATCTGGGGAGTACTCCCATACTCCTCCTACAGACCGACGGAGTATGGGTCATTGGAGGTTAGTTATCTAACCACCCGCCCTATTTAAATAGGGCAATCCTTTGGTTCATTTTTCACTGTCTGTCACTGCCAGGTAAAACCTGGCATTGAGGGACATTTAAAAAAATAGTGACCTCCCCACACCAGGGGAGAACTCTGCCATGGTGTGGGTCATTAATTTTTAATTTTTCCAAAAAAAAACTCCTGCTTTAGCTTCTTCTTTAAAAAAAAATTAAAATTGTGCAAAGGTTTGATGGGCTATCATCCTTTTTGATGAGGCCATCTGCCAAACTTTCACAAGATTGACAGGAAATGCAGTGATGGCATTTCCTGTCAATGTTAAGAGTTGTCCATAGGGCTGGTGGATAACTCTAGATTTGGCGGGCAGATGGCACTTGGGATGGGGGGCATCGTCCTCTGCCATCCCGGACAGATTACGTTTGGTCCGTCAAAAGTCTAAATCAGCTCCTAAGTATAAATTTCATAGCATAGCGTATCATAGCAAATTGTAACGTAACAAAATCTGTAGAAAGTTGCAATACTCTAAAAGGAACTATTGTAGCCTCATGCGTCTCTCTATAGCCACACCTATGATACTTTAGAACATGGGTGTTCAAGGAGGACCGTACCCCAGCAAATTTTCAGGATGGCCGCCTTAGAAAAAGTTACATACAATTAAACTAAATGGATCTCATTTACATATTAATTGGTTACCCAAAGCATCTGAAATGCATCAGGCACTCACGAACTTAAGTTGGATACTGCTACATACATTAGTCTGCACTGTTTGGGTGGCAAGATTGCTCTATTTTTATGTGTCAGTGCATTTTGGGAGTTGTAGTCTTTGTTTATTTTAATTGAGCCTATTGGGCAGGTACACCTGATAACAATGATATGTTAAAGCAAAGTCTAAGAATGGAAGCGTGATTTCCCAATGATATGGAGCCATGCTGTCACCCGAAGCACCATTGAAGCAGGCACTTGTTATGTCCAGGCACTGCTAAAAAACGTGGCTTCCTGCACTTCTTAACTCAAGTTTCCAGCTCTGCACTTACAGGTAGAGCCGGCCACAGTGTTCTATGTATGGCATTATGAGCTTTCATCACCTAAATACCTTCTTTTCTCCTCTGAATAGGCCTAATGCTCCCCAGGAGCTTGAACGGACAGATGTCTGGCTGTCTGTGCTTGCTAATCCTTGGCTTCAGGGAGCTGTCAATCATTACTACAGGCCCCGTCGACGGAAGCAGAAGTCGATTGCAGTGCCTGTGCTTTGAAGATAGAAATACATTTTCAGAGCCGACCACACGAACAGCTGTCCATGCCAAGGCGCAGTACAATTAAGTATGGCGTTCCGGGCAAAGATGTTTAAGCCAATCATGGGTTGCCAACCAATTGTTTTTGGCGCTCCAAATTTTTAAAGCCCAAAGTTACAGGACCTCTCTTGTTAGGATACAGGGTCCCTCACCCACCAAGTGGCATGCTTCATCACTGGGACCTGCTCCTGGTCGGGTAGGGGGGGTGCAATACCTAACGGGCATCCATTGGTCTCTTTATGAAGGTCTTTTATCCCAAAAGTTCAAACAAAACAGTACAGCTTCTTGAACTCCAGATCTGAGGATTCTCTTTCCTTGTTTTGATGGATAGTGATGGGTGATTGTTCATAAAAGACAAGAATTGGTTAAAAATATCTAGGGCAGTGTGTAAAAAAATTCTTTATTGATGGTCAACTTACCCGGTAAGATTAAAAACAGAAGTGGATGCACCGGACATAGGACATAATAATAAGTAGAATCCGATTAGGTCGACATGTTTCTGACCCGCTGAAGCCCCGTAGGATCTGTGGCATTCATCAGGACCAGAGTGAAAAAAAGCCCTTATGTGAGTATTTATTATTTCGAACTATTATGTGCTGAAGCATACATGCCAATAGACCCGATTCAGGCGGGAGGCTCATGATTTTTGAAGCGAAAAATTGCTTATTTTGGATACCTTCCACCTGAAATTGCTTCTTACTCAATAGAAGTTAATGGGAGAAATACATTCTCCCAATTATTTTTTCCCTCAACCCTCTTCTAAAATGTTGGCATGTCTGCTGAAGGTGCTTCAAATCTAAAACCAAAAACCCATTTGCGTGTTCTGCACCCTCTTTAGCTTACACAGACAGGCAGCTGTTGTCCTGGCTTGTCTTAGCTATGTATACGGGCAAACCGGGAGCTCTATAAAGCAAACATTAGAGAAACTTCAGTGCCCCTGGATGTGTTAGCAACAGGAAAAAGGTGAATTTCAGACGCAGTGTCAGCGTGTATCTTGGCTGGCTGAGAACCTTGACGGTTCAGCTATATAATTATTTCACCACACTGCCCTGATTTGGCAAGAAACCAGATACAATACAAACCAGGCTTGCTGCACTCCTCTGTTGAAAGCACTCTCTGCAAGACCCGTCCAAAAAATAGGGTCATGCACTGCGAACTCTGGGGTCATTTTGAGTTTGACGTTGGCTCAGCCTCCATTTTGAGAGTTACCTTGTGATGTTGTCTGGGACATCTCACCCAAAGTTCTATAGCTCCCAATGATATCTCACTTGTTTTGATAAGAAATGTAAACAACACAAAATGTCAATTGTAGGTTTTTCTCTTTTGGCTGATTTGCACTCAAACAATAGCTATTTTTAATCGCAAAATTCATAAAGTTTAGGTAGTTTTGCCAGAATATCAAGATTTTCTGAGAAGCAAAACCCAACAGCATACCTCCCCACTACTTTGGGGCAAAGCACTCCTTAAGGTTGTGAACATGCTTTAGAGGGCACTAAACAAACACCCAGAAGTAGTGAGTAATATACAACTTTTTCCTAACCTTGAAACAATTTTGTCAACTATTCTAACCTGTTTTGGTATGGATGAGAAGGAAATGCCCACACGCGTGTGCGAGCCAGTTCAGCTGGGCTGCGGCTGCTGCCTGCTGCGTGCTGTAGCCTCCAGCTAGCTCAGCGGGATAAGCGTGGGCCTTCTACATTGTCTGAGCAGGTCCATGCTCCTCTACATCAGACAGCCCCTGAGAAGGATAAGGACCTCCTTGGATCCTTTCACAAGCTTTGAAGGTAGGAACATCAAATCTTGTGAAAGGAGTCGATGTTTAAACTGATGAATGTACTTGACTCAAAAGAACCATCTGATGAGTTGCTGCATTACAGTAAAAAAATCTTAGCAGAAAGCCCCATATCATGATTGTTGCTAATTTTCCATAGTAATCTATTCAGGTTGTGGAGGGTTACTTCCTACTTTCATTTTTGTCCATGCGGATGTACTACTTTCCTATAAGAAGTGTTGCTCGTATCCTTTAAGGTTGTCTGTAAGAAGCCTAGCATTGAATTTTCCTGGTTTGCACCTGAGATTTTCTGGTCTTCCCGAAACCATAGGAATCTACAAGAAATTCTACAATATAAACAACTTACAGTCAGTGGCATAATGAAACTTGAGCCCCCCCTGCAAAGTACATGAAGGTCCCCACCCGGCCCACCACCTACCACCTTCGTCCCAGACCCAGTGTACTGTGCTGAGGGGGCCACCTGGAGCTCGGGTCCCTCAGCACCGCTAGGGCTGCGGGGGCTAATGTTAGGCCACTGTGTAAAGTTAAGTTCTAGTATTCTAAACCTACAGCTCCAGAACCTTCTAAGCCCCTCAATATATCTCGAAGGACATGCTAGAAATAACTGTTGTCTTCCTATGTAACTTGCTGCCCCAATTGGGGTAGGCTGGGAATATCGAATCCCGAATATCGACAGGACAGAATATCGTTACAACAATAACGAGGGACAAAATATTGAAAGTTACGTTTCTACACATTTTTTATACTTAACTCCACATATGCAAACATTGGTGAATAATATATACATCTTTAAGGTATGTAGATGTGGAGCTAAGAATAATAAATCCTTATGACCTTCTGTGCACTTGAATTTCGATATTTTGTTCTTCAAATATTGCTGTAACAATATTCTGCCCCGTCGATATTCGGGATTCGATATTACCAACTTCAATCTCTGTATTTCCATGTATCTCACCTTTAACACCCTTCTTGCAGGTTCTGCTCTTGTCAAGAGTACCTCAGCAAATGAGTCAAAAGAGCTTTTTTATGGAGTAATGGCAACAGCTATTCTCAGCCTAAGATTACGCTGAGCTGGGGAGCCGCTCCCTTAGGCACGCCAGTGTAAGGTGATTCCGTTCTGTAAACCCTTTCCCCAGGAACCAAAGGAACTCTGGTCCAAGATCAAAAGTACTTTCTCAACTCTAGAAAACATCTGTGTTGGCAGTGCCGGATTAAACCCTTTGGAGGCCCCAAGGTAGTCGAAATTTAGGGCCCCCCTGTAAATTATCTCCTAAAACATTTTTAATTTTGAAGATGACCTTCACTACTGTACATTATACGTAAGTAGTTTGCACTGGATGTTTTTTACAAACTGACAGCTGCCAGAAGATGAGCTTTTAAGACACAAACTGTTATGTGAATCTGATGTCTCTGGTTTATGTACTTTAAGTTGTTAATAGGTACATTACATTAATACAGTATTTTCTCTAGAGAGTCTTTAATGTAAAGTTTTCGTTTCTTTGAGTTGATTCATTTTTGTCTAACTTTTGGAAACAATATTTAAGAATTCTTGATTGTAATTTTCTTTCAAAATCAAATCAATATTATTTTGATCCGTTGTCGCGGGGCCCCTAGAAGGAGTGGGGCCCATAGGCCGGTGCCTACTTTGCCTATTTGGTAATCCAGAACTGGTGGTTGGACGGTGGAACCTTTCAGAAAGTGGGTTTCCGGACAAGTACTCAGGTTGTAAGGCCCGTATTTAGAATTAGGGAGATGGGATAATCTGAGAAGACGTGACGGGTATCCCCTTTGCCATTTACAGGCTGAAAGCACTTGTAATACGGCGGACGGGACATCTGCCACAGCTGTGACGGAGAATCACATCCGCCAAATTCTACATAAAGCCCTAAGTCATAGAAACACCTGTGTTGCTTCTACGACTGAGTCCAGGGTATATTTAATTCCATTCCAGTTGCATTGGCTGCCAGTCTGAAAGCATGCATCATTTAAGGCCTTTTGTCTAATACATGATGTCATTTTCACTGATCACACTTCTTGGGTACACTAACAGTGAAAAAAGTTGCAAAGCTTATCCTGGCCAAACTTTCCAAGTTTTTTTGAGCTCACAAAGTTCATGAACTTAAGCAAATCTTCAAAAATAAGTTTGAAGAGAAGATTAAAGAACTGAAAAATCGACTTCAGTGTGGGACAACTTTCCTACAGTAAAGTTTCAGTGCGAAGGATTTATGGAAAACCCTTGCGTTTTGGTGAAAACCATCACTTTCACAACACTTCGAAGTGGGATTTGCCTAATTCCAAGAGCGGCTCTAAAACTTGTGCCACTCAAACTGAAAACTTTCGAGGATGCAGCTGATTGTCACTGGTTACTGGCCCATTTGTGATGTCTACTTCGGCTTTACAGGCTAGAACTCTTATGAAGCTCCTGGCCTGATTCCCTTTGGGCCTGTAGAGTAGCCCTGCTGAGTTGCAGTTCATCATTGCCTGCCTGACCCAGAGGCACACTGCACTTATCTTTTCAAACTGAACAAACTCTTAACATATGGAAGTAAACCGAGGGTGGATTAGGTGGATAAGCCAAAAATAGGCTTGCCACCCCAATACCAGTCAGTGGTGGTCAACAGGACCCCACTCTGTCCTTCGAGTGGTGCACAAGATTTTGCACGATGGGGGAGGTCCCTTTAAGCCTGCCCTGTGATTCACAGGTGGAAACGCATTGTTAACAAGTCAGCCACACTCCTTTGCTAAGAGACACGAGGTGTGTCCCTGGGTATAAGGGAAATCAGTTTTCAAAACTCGCTCTAGCATCAGTTCCTCGTCCTCGTACAGGCACAGCGGACTGAGCACCGGACTGAGGACGGGGGAGGTTTAAAAAGCGCCACTGGGCCTATTGGCAGGACCCTGGTCCCGTGATGGACTGGAGGAGCCGTGGGAGAGGGGGAGATGTCTGGACGGCGCTGGCAGGCCTCTGCGTCTGCGCCATTGCAGGTAGGACTTGACGCATCTCGTGCTCTTGACGCCCTAGAACTTGAGCCACAAAAGGGGCGCCCACCACCTGGCACGAGAGCAGCACCATATAGGAGGTTAAAAAACACGTGCAAGGGATGTGGGAGTGAGAGCTCAATTCAGAGCTCCGAGGACTCCAGAAGGCTATTGCCAGGGACTCTTGAACCATGCAGAATGGGAGGATCAAATTATGCGGCAAAGGGGCAAATTATTTGGCATAATGCGCCACAATTTAGGACAGTATTACTTCATTTTTTTGTCTTTTTGCTCATGTTAACAATGTTTGGGCAAAAGGATCCCTCATTAGTATCCGTTTAACACCTAAATACATCAAACAACTACTGAAAGGTGACTACTAAACCTTTACAAAGGGCCTCTCCTGTGCGGCAACACTAGTGGCAGCGGTTTTAGTAACTTTTGATCTATTTGAGTAGAAACAATTTTCTTTAAAAGAAAACATGCAACAATGCAGAATTGATGGATTAATTGTCAACGGCAGGCATATTCATAGCCAAGAACAAATGCTGCAGCCCCATAATCCCGCGGTCCTAGTGCCCCTGGCTGCAGCTCCAGCCTCCTATGAGAGCACAGGGGCCTGATCGTTACATTTGTACACTGTCTCCAGTCCTGAACGTTTCAACTACAGCTCCTTGTTTCCAAGGGGGTGAATCTAATTAGCTAAAAGGGATTACAGCAAGGCTATAACATCCAGAATACATGCCGGGTTTGCATCGCCCTGTATAGTGCAGGGCTTTCATGTACATGCCGGGTTTGCATCAGCTTGTATAGTGCAGGGCTTTCATGTACATGCCGGGTTTGCATCAGCTTGTATAGTGCAGGGCTTTCATGTACATGCCGGGTTTGCATCAGCCTGTATAGCGCAGGGCTTTCATGTACATGCCGGGTTTGCATCAGCCTGTATAGCGCAGGGCTTTCATGTACATGCCGGGTTTGCATCAGCCTGTATAGCGCAGGGCTTTCATGTACATGCCGGGTTTGCATCAGCCTGTATAGCGCAGGGCTTTCATGTACATGCCGGGTTTGCATCAGCCTGTATAGCGCAGGGCTTTCATGTACATGCCGGGTTTGCATCAGCCTGTATAGCGCAGGGCTTTCATGTACATGCCGGGTTTGCATCAGCCTGTATAGCGCAGGGCTTTCATGTACATGCCGGGTTTGCATCAGCCTGTATAGCGCAGGGCTTTCATGTACATGCCGGGTTTGCATCAGCCTGTATAGCGCAGGGCTTTCATGTACATGCCGGGTTTGCATCAGCCTGTATAGCGCAGGGCTTTCATGTACATGCCGGGTTTGCATCAGCCTGTATAGCGCAGGGCTTTCATGTACATGCCGGGTTTGCATCAGCCTGTATAGCGCAGGGCTTTCATGTACATGCCGGGTTTGCATCAGCCTGTATAGCGCAGGGCTTTCATGTACATGCCGGGTTTGCATCAGCCTGTATAGCGCAGGGCTTTCATGTACATGCCGGGTTTGCATCAGCCTGTATAGCGCAGGGCTTTCATGTACATGCCGGGTTTGCATCAGCCTGTATAGCGCAGGGCTTTCATGTACATGCCGGGTTTGCATCAGCCTGTATAGCGCAGGGCTTTCATGTACATGCCGGGTTTGCATCAGCCTGTATAGCACAGGGCTTTCATGTACATGCCGGGTTTGCATCAGCCTGTATAGCACAGGGCTTTCATGTACATGCCGGGTTTGCATCAGCCTGTATAGCACAGGGCTTTCATGTACATGCCGGGTTTGCATCAGCCTGTATAGTACAGGGCTTTCATGTACATGCCGGGTGGATTTGCATCGCCCCGTATAGTGCAGGGCTTTCATGTACATGCCGGGTTTGCATCAGCCTGTATAGTGCAGGGCTTTCATGTACATGCCGGGTTTGCATCAGCCTGTATAGTACAGGGCTTTCATGTACATGCCGGGTTTGCATCAGCCTGTATAGCACAGGGCTTTCATGTACATGCCGGGTTTGCATCAGCCTGTATAGCACAGGGCTTTCATGTACATGCCGGGTTTGCATCAGCCTGTATAGTACAGGGCTTTCATGTACTTGCCGGGTTTGCATCAGCCTGTATAGTACAGGGCTTTCATGTACATGCCGGGTTTGCATCAGCCTGTATAGCACAGGGCTTTCATGTACATGCCGGGTTGGCATCAGCCTGTGTAGTACAGGGCTTTCATGTACATGTCCTGGTTGGCATCAGCCTGTATAGCACAAAGCTTTCATGTACATGTCCTGGTTGGCATCAGCCTGTATAGCACAAAGCTTTCATGTGTATCACCCTGTTTGCATCACACTGTATAGCACAGGGCTTTCATGTACATGTCCTGGTTTGCATTAGCCTGTATAGCACACAGTTTTCATGTACATGGCCTGGTTTGCATCAGCCTGTGTAGTACAAAGCTTTCATGTACATGCCCAGGCTTGCATAAGCCTGTATAGTACAAAGCTTTCATGTACATTTCCTGGTTGGCATCAGCCTGTATAGCACAACACTTTCATGTGTACCACCCGGTTTGCATCACACTGTATAGCACAGGGCTTTCATGTACATGTCCTGGTTTGCATTAGCCTGTACAGCACACAGTTTTCATGTACATATCCTGGTTTGCATCGCCCTGTATAGTGCAGAGCTTTCATGTACCTGTCCTGGTTTGCATCAGCCTGTATAGTACAAAGCTTTCATGTACATGTCCTGGTTTGCATTAGCCTGTACAGCACACAGTTTTCATGTACATGTCCTGGTTTGCATCAGCCTGTGTAGTACAAAGCTTTCATGTACCTGTCCTGGTTTGCATTATCCTGTATAGCACAAGGTTTTCATGTACATGCTCCGGTTTGCATCAGCGTGTATAGTACAAAACTTTCATGTATATGTTCTGGCTTGCATCAGCCTGTATAGTACAAAGCTTTTGTGTACATGTCCTGGTTTGCATTATCCTGTACAGCACACAGTTTTCATGTACATGTCCTGGTTTGCATCAGCCTGTGTAGTACAAAGCTTTCATGTACCTGTCCTGGTTTGCATTATCCTGTATAGCACAAGGTTTTCATGTACATGCTCCGGTTTGCATCAGCGTGTATAGTACAAAACTTTCATGTATATGTTCTGGCTTGCATCAGCCTGTATAGTACAAAGCTTTTGTGTACATGTCCTGGTTTGCATCATCCTGTATAGCACAAGGTTTTCATGTACATGCTCCGGTTTGCATCAGCGTGTATAGTACAAAGCTTTCATATACATGTCCTGGTTTGCATTAGCCTTTTTAGTGCAAGGTTTTCATGTACATGCCCGGTTTGCATTAGCCTGAATAGAGCAAGGCTTTCATGTATATACTCTGGCTTGCATGAGGCTGTATAGTACAAAGCTTTCATGTACATGTCCAGGTTTGCATTAGCCTGTACAGCACACAGTTTTCATGTACATGTCCTGGTTTGCATCAGCCTGTGTAGTACAAAGCTTTCATGTACCTGTCCTGGTTTGCATCAGCCTGTATAGCACAAAGCCTGCATGTGTATCACTCGGTTTACATCACACTGTATAGCACAGGGCTTTCATGTACATGTCCTGGTTTGCATTAGCCTGTATAGAGCAAGGCTTTCATATATATTCCCCGGTTTACATCAGCCTGTATAGCATAAAGTGTTCATGTAGATACCCCGATTTGCATCAGCCTGTATAGCACAATGCTTTCATGTACATGTCCTGGTTTGCATCAGCCTGTGTAGTACAAAGCTTTCATATACATGTCCTAGTTTGCATCAGCCTGTATAGTACAAAGCTTTCATGTACATGTCCTGGTTTGCATCAGCCTGTATAGCACACAGCTTTCATGTACATGTCCTGGTTTGCATTAGCCTGTATAGCACACAGCTTTCATGCACATGTCCTGGTTTGCATCAACCTGTGTAGTACAAAGCTTTCATGTACATGTTCTGGTTTGCATCATCCTGTATTGCACAAGGTTTTCATGTACATGCCCCGGTTTGCATCAGCGTGCATAGTACAAAGCTTTCATATACATGTCCTGGTTTGCATTAGCCTTTTTAGAGCAAGGTTTTCATGTACAAGCCCGGTTTGTATTAGCCTGTAGAGCACACGGCTTTCATGTACATGCCCCGGTTTGCATCAGCCTGCATAGCACATGGCTTTCGTGTACATGTCCTGGTGTGCATCAGCCTATTTAGTACAAGGCTTTCATGTTCATGTCCTGGTTTGCATTAGCTGTACAGCACACAGTTTTCATGTACATGTCCTGGTTTGCATTAGCCTTTTTAGCGCAAGGTTTTCATGTACATGCCCGGTTTGCATTAGCCTGTATAGAGCAAGGCTTTCATGTATATGCCCTGGTTTGCATCAGCCTGTACAGTACAAAGCTTTCATCTACATGCCCCGATTTGCATCATCTTGTATAGTACAAATCTTTCATGTACATGTCCTGGTTTGTATCAGCCTATATAGAGCAAGGCTTTCATGTACATGTCCGGGTTTGCATCAGCCTGTACAGTACAACGCTTTCATGTACATGTCCTGTTTTGCATTAGCCTGCCTAGTACACAGCTTTCATGTACATGTCCTGGTTTGCATCAGCCTGTATAGCACAGGGCTTTCATGTACATGTCCTGGTTTGCATCAGCCTGTATAGCACAATGCTTTCATGTACATGTCCTGGTTTGCATCAGCCTGTATAGTACAGGGCTTTCATATACATGTCCTAGTTTGCATCAGCCTGTATAGTACAAAACTTTCATGTACATGTCCTGGTTTGCATCAGCCTGTATAGCACAATGCTTTCATGTACATGTCCTGGTTTGCATCAGCCTGTATAGAACAGGGCTTTCATATACATGTCCTAGTTTGCATCAGCCTGTGTAGTACAAAGCTTTCATGTACATGCCCTGGCTTGCATCAGCCTGTATAGTACAAAACTTTCATGTACATGTCCTGGTTTGCATCAGCCTGTATAGCACACAGCTTTCATGTACATGTCCTGGTTTGCATCAGCCTGTATAGCACACAGCTTTCATGTACATGTCCTGGTTGGCATCAGCCTGTATAGCACAACACTTTCATGTGTACCACCCGGTTTGCATCACACTGTATAGCACAGGGCTTTCATGTACATGTCCTGGTTTGCATTAGCCTGTATAGCACACAGCTTTCATGTACATGTCCTGGTTTGCATCAGCCTGTATAGCACAATGCTTTCATGTACATGTCCTGGTTTGCATCAGCCTGTGTAGTACAAAGCTTTCATATACATGTCCTAGTTTGCATCAGCCTGTATAGTACAAAGCTTTCATGTACATGTCCTGGTTTGCATCAGCCTGTATAGCACACAGCTTTCATGTACATGTCCTGGTTTGCATTAGCCTGTATAGCACACAGCTTTCATGTACATGTCCTGGTTTGTATCAGCCTGTATAGCACAAGGTTTTCATGTACATGTCCTGGTTTGCATCAGCCTGTATAGTACAAAGCTTTCATGTACATGTCCTGGTTTGCATCAGCCTGTATAGCACAAGGTTTTCATGTACATGTCCTGGTTTGCATCAGCCTGTATAGTACAAAGCTTTCATGTACATGCCCCGGTTTGCATCAGCCAGTATAGCAGAAGGTTTTTATGTACATACCCTGGTTTGCATCAGCCTGCATCGCGCTAGGCTTTCATGTACATGTCCTGGTTTGCATCAGCCGGTATAGTACAAGGCTTTCATGTTCATGTCCAGGTTTGCCTTAGCCTATTTAGCGCAAGGTTTTCATGTTCATGCCTGGTTTGCATTAGCCTGTATAGAGCAAGGCTTTCATGTATATGCCCTGATTTGCATCAGCCTGTATAGCATAAAGTGTTCATGTAGATACCCCGATTTGCATCATCTTGTATAGTACAAAGCTTTCATGTACATCTCCTGGTTTGCATTAGCCTATATAAGCAAAACTTTCATGTACATGCCCGGTTTGCATTAGCCTGTATAGAGCAAGGCTTTCATGTATATGCCCTGAGTTGCATCAGCCTGTATAGCATAAAGTTTTCATGTAGATACCCCGATTTGCATCATCTTGTATAGTACAAAGCTTTCATGTACATATCCTGGGTTGCATCAGCCTGTATAATACAACGCTTTCATGTACATGTCCTGGTTTGCATAACCCTGTATAGAACAAAACGTTCATGTACATGCCCCGGTTTGCATCAGCCTGTATAGCACACAGCTTTCATGTACATGTCCTGGTTTGCATTCACCTATGTAGCACAAGGCTTTCATGTACATTACTTGGTTTGCATCGCCCCTTATAGTGCAGAGCTTTCATGTACATGCCCTGGTTTGTCATCAGCCTGTATAGCACATGGCTTTAATGAAAATGACGCCGTTTGCATTTGCCTGTTTAGCACAAGGCTTCTGTGCTCAAATCCATTGACAGTTTAAGCTTTGAACAAGCACTGGCAATGTATGGTAATCTGAAGCATTACATGTAGATAGCATGAGAATGGATATGCATTTGTGTGGAAGCACAGAACTGTAGAATAGTATTAGTGTAGGTCAAAAGGTCAGGTGAAAGTTGCAGTGTCAAGCCAGACTTAAAAACCCATTTATATTAATGACTGTCCTTCTTCCATCTGTGCTACTGCCATAGAAAAACATAATAAATTATGTAGCTATCTAAGACACTTTAATAGCATTCCAATGTCATATGTGCCTCTGAAGGTTCAAGCTCAGGCTGGTGGATGATAAACAAAATGATCACAGCTGTGTGGACGCAAGCACTTTTTTATTGAAGCACAAAACGTCTGCCCATTAAAATATGTACTTCTGGCTCCCATCATGAGGGCGGAGCCAAAGCCCCTCTCCTGGTGATTCTCACATAATTGATGGGAGCTGCGCCGTCAATCCAGACCATAACAAGCATTGGAAATACCAAAAGGCCTGGCTTTAAGGGAATGTTGTATTGTAATGTGACACATTACAACTTAAGTGCATGAGAATAGATATATATTTGTGTGGAAGCAAAGAACTGTAGAATAGTATTGGTGGAGGTTAAAAGGTCAGGTGATAGTTGCATTGTCAAGCCAGACCTAAAAATCCATGGAGGTTAATGACTGCCCTCCTTCCATCTGTGCTACTGCAAGGGAAAAATGCCATAAAATATCTATTAGATAGCATTCCAATGTGATGTTTGTGCCCCTGAAAATTCAAGCTTAGCAGCTGGATAAATACAATGATCACAGCTGTGTGGATAGCAAGCACTTTTTTGGTGGAAGCACACAACGTCTGTCCAATCAAAACATGTAATTCTGGCTCCCAACAGGTGGGCGGAGCCAAAGCCCCTCACTAGTGATGCTCACATAATTGTCTGTCGACAACTGCGCTGTCAAGCCACACCATAAAAAGGTTATTTTGGCTGTCAATCACTACTCCATTTAGATATTGCCTGTACACGTTTAATAAACATTTTCATACTTCAATGAATTCATGTACAAGTTTAATAAAAATGAAAAATTCTTTGATGCATGATTGCATGCTTAGGAAATGTATAGAATGACGATTCTCCAATTCTTATGCAGAGAGAATCTTGATTTCATTAAAGACAAACGGAGGCTAACATTATGCATGTATTCTTATTTGCTGCCCAAACATGCAGCCCTTTAAAGAACATTAATACATCCTAAACATATAGAATGTTTGTGAACAAGTATAACTATCCAATGCACAGGGCTGCCTTCCTCTTTTGTTAGCTGCTCACAACAAGATAAGTGTACCACTCTGTTACTTCCATACTGGTTTTGATTACAACTGTCTCGCCAGGGACAGAAGTGGTAGAATACCTGACTTTTGGAGGTCTTACCGGTGAATCTGCTGAACTGCCAGATCACTGGTATAAGTATCTCTAACATACCCTCAGACGTATTTTACTTTTTCACCATTTTTCACCCACATAGCAGTAGCTTAACCAAGAGATCCTGATTAAAGCCATGACACTTATGTAGGTCAACAGGCTGAAACATGTCGATCACTTGCTAGTGCAACAGCCTCTAATGTCGGTAGTTGCATTATTCACTACTTATTTTTAATCCTAGCACCAGGTAGCATTAATAAACTGTGTCAGGCTAACCTCGTAGCTAGTTTTAGTCACTGTTTTGCTAGCACTGCACTCCCTCCACCACACACTACGCTCACATTGGGTTTTATGAACAACCCTCTTATCAAAAAACATCCCTGAGCTCCTCCCTCGCAGTGAGGGGGTTGTAGCCTGCGTCACGACTAGGTTCGTGACGCGAGGAAGTATCCCAATGATGAAGCATGACACCTCTGGTGTGTGAGGGAAACCATCCTTAAAAGGGATTCCCTCCCCCCCTTCTCCCAGCATAGTTGTTTCCACACACACACTCTCCTTGTGCGACCCCGGACCCGAGGGCTTTTTGTGTGTTTGATTTATTGACCACATATCACCAGTTAATGAAAACTCTAAAGTAAATATTAAATAGTAAAGTATTCCAACACATCTCCCAGTTAAAACGGTGGCTCCAAAAGTGTGGGATGGCCTATCGTCCGGGACAGCACAGAGCCTAAAACGGGACCATGTAAAGAAAGAAGCTTAGAATTAGGTTGATTTTTTAAGTGTTTATAACTGCGATATTTAGGACTCGAATAGGATGGCACCTAATTAAAGCTAAAAATATAACACAAGCCTGGATTTCACAGAGGGTACACAATGTTCATAGTGGGGTAGCTAGTGAAGTGGGGAAGCCTTTCCACCCAATTATTCCTGGCCCTTGGTCCAGTATAAGCTACAACCTGCCACCCTCATTCTGTTCAATTTTCTTAAAAACAAGGAACTTATGTGACTTGAATCCGCTAAAAAACCACCCTCCTCCTAGTCTAAGAGTGAGGGATACTTGAAAATAAGTGAAAGAGTGAGTAGATACCTCACGTTCGCAACACCAGGGAGACTACCAGCAGGTTCTCGCCAGCATGCCCACGTGTATCATCATCGGTTATCTACTCACTTATTAAAACTGAAAAGTGTAATTAGTGTCCAGTAGGAGAATAGACCGAGTAGAAAAGATTTTTAACGTACTCCAACATATAATACCCCGTGTAATATGTGAAGAACAGAGTGTTCTTAAAATAAAATTGAGATAAGACTCACAGTTTAACCAGCCCTCTTTATTCGTATTTGCGAAATTACTCAAAGTAAAAGCACTGCATGTTGCAAGCCTTGTCAAAGTGGGCCAACATGTTTCATTGCCAAAGCACAGTCGCGGCAAATTCGTCAGGGCACGAGGTGTGTCATTCACCTTACTGGACAGAAACCCTGTACTGCGGATTCACTAATGCACAATAAAATATAATAAAAACAATTCCTTGCTATCTCACTGATCAAGTGGCTCAGAGCTTCCCATTATCTACTCTTCCCCACATATAGCCCCAATTACCATGTAGAGGCCGAGGGCATTCATACCGGCCAATACCATGCCAAACAGGAGTTCTCAACTTCAGAACCTTCACTCTCATAAAGCACTTCTGTTGCTTTTCGTGGTACCTGTAAAAACACACACCATCAGCAGTCGTGTTCATATCCCGCCGTATGTATCAATCCGACTTCTATGTACTCAAATCCATTCCATCAACTAGAAGTCAGAAATCGGTATTTCTACAAGCCCCTTCGCTCTCACCCGATTATCTGACCTCCCCGTCTACTACAACTCAAGGGATTTAGTCCCATCTCCAAGTAACCAGCTTATTATCTGATCACCTCGCCTCCCGCCTGCGGTCACTCAGACTCCCATTCATCACATCCAGCCACTGTGTCTGTGTCTATTCCAACGATTGTCAGCATCCCCGTCACCCGAACCGGGTCCCTACTCCTTACAGAGTCTATCAGCTGCATTCGCCTTGTCTCGTCCCAGCCTACAATTGACGCGGAACCTGGACGTATTTAAAAGGACCGCGCATTACGCTCTACGTGTGTTAGCGTGATCACGTGTTCACGTGTCGTCAGGGCTGTCCGGTCTTGACTCTAATGCGGGCGCCATTTTGTAATGGGTTTCCTTCCCAATTCACAACATTTAAACTAGCTCGTGCACAACCTCCAGAGTCCATAAATCACAGCCAATAAATACTATCGCTGTCCATGAACATTACTACTATGGTTGCCATCCCTAGTCAATACCCCACTTTACGAATTCAGTCAGGTGTTGAGCCTCTTGCTGTAACTCAGGGACTCCATTCTTACAATCGCCCCCACTTCTTTTACTCATTTATTCACTTTTATGGGGCAACTACCTCACCAATTTCCTCATCAAATTTTAATTTCGTAAAAACAGGGACAGTATCCATTCATCCCATGTCCATCTGGCTAAACTTTTCATTTTCATCATCCTTTATATTGTTGCCATTAGTTCACAAATTTGAGACATAAGTGTCAGCAAGGGTGATCGTCACCAAAACAAAGGAGCGGTATTTCCTTTTACCAAATTGCATGAGTGCTAGGGGCCCAGATACTAAAAATCGTCCTAGCGACTCACTTTGTTCCATTCTATAGAATCATTCAAGCCCTGCTCCTCAGCCTTCTCGGAAAAAATCCACCGGGCTTCTTTTGTAGCAAGTATTCTGTCGATACAGTCACTGTCAGCCACTACTCTCTCCAACACCACCCACTTGAGTGCCCTCAGATCATGTTTCTGTTCAACAAAATGCTGTACCAAACGCGTTGTAAGTTTGCCTGCTTTTATGGTGCTTAAATGCTCTTGAATGCGGATCTTAATCTTCCTTGAGGTTAACCCAATGTAATACAGCCCACACTGGCACGTGAGTCTGTATATTACATTTGTCGTGTTACAGTTGGAAAACTTGTTTAAATACCATGTTTTCCCGTTCCTCAACTGTACCTCATTGGTTTTTTCGGTCAGAGTACAAACCGAGCAACTTCCACATGGACAATGTCCACCTGGTAGTGTTGTGTTGGGTTTTCTCAGGGGGCGCGTATGTACCAACTTATCTTTTAAATTACACGCCCTTCTGAACGCAAATCTGGGGTCAGGCACTTTAAAACTTGCAGTCGACAACAATGGCCAATGCTTACGCATTATCTGTCTGATGCTTGATGCTAAGGGGTCATAGGTCATTACCACAGGCAGACATTCTTCAGATTGTCTGACACTCCTTTCTAAGAGGACTTCCCTCGGGGTGTTACGAGCTCTCTTACATGCTCTGTTGATCACTTTTTTAGGGTAAGCTCTCTGTACCAGTTTGTTTGACAGATCTTCCGCTTGCTGGGTGAATGTTTCCACCTTTGAACAATTTCTTCGGTACCTTAAAAACTGTCAAATTATCCCGCAGTGCCCTGGGGTGGAATGACTGATAATGTAAGACAGAGTTCCTGTCTGTCCCCTTCTGGTGTACCATCGTACACAGTTTATTGTCCTGTGCCACAATCTCCAAGTCCAAGTATATGGCATGTCCTCTGCTAATGGTCCAAGTAAACTTTAGACAAGGGTCTCGACCATTGAGCCAATTTAAAAATTCAAGTAGGCCTCCCTCCTTGCCGGTCCAAATACACAAGACGTCGTCTATATACCTCCTCCAGAGACAAATATGTCTCTGGAAGGGGTTAGACGGATGGTCCAAATGATGTTCCTCAAACTGGCCTACATAGATGCAGGCCAGACTGGGCGCAAAAGTTGCGCCCATTGATGTTCCGGACACCTGTAAATACAAGTCATCCTTGTAGCAAAAGTAATTCTGTGTTAGGGCCAATTCAATGCACCATAACACGAAGGACTGAGGGGTGTTATAGAAACCACTCCTGAGCCCCAAGGGCACGCGCTGCTGCCACCAGTGTGGCCTCTTGGGGTATGCTTGTATACAATGACTCAATGTCACTTGTTACAAGAAACTGCGAAGTGGGATCAAAGTCCATATCTTCTAAGATGTCCAAGATGTCCGTTGTGTCCTTGACATATGAGGGTTGTTTAAGAACAGACTCCCTTAAGAAAAAGTCTGCAAATTGCGACAACGGCTCCAGGACAGATGAAATCCCTGAAACTATAGGGCGTCCAGGCGGGGTCGTTGGGCTTTGTGCACCTTCGGGAGTGTGTAGAAGGCCGGTGTCCTGGGCTTGGTATTAATCAGGAACTCTGCCTCCTTACTCGTGATCCATTTGTTACTCTTTGCGTCAGCTACCCTCATATTGATCACTTTCTGTAATTCATTAAGGGGATCCCTAAGCAGGGGATGGTAATTCTTCCGTTCACTCAATAGTCTATGGACCTCAGTGTCATAATCACTTGAGTTCATCACTACGATCGCCCAGCCTTTGTCGGCAGACTTGATCGTTATTAGGTCATTGTCCTGTAGACTCTTCACTGCATTCCAGTCATTTTGACTCATGTTGTTAAATGTATGATGTGTGTTTAGTTGTTCTAACTTGGAAATTTCTTCTAAGACTTTACGTTCAAACACCAAGACCTCTGGGCCCATAGATGAACTTGGAGGACAAAACTGGGACGGACGGCGTAAATTAGTTGTAAATAAAGACTGGGACTCAACTTCTTTCGTGGCAAAAAACTTTTTCGTTTAATCTTCCTCATGGTTTCATGGAACTCTGTTCTGCATTTAAATGCGTCATGCCTTGGGGTGGGGACATATCCCAAACCTTTATTCAAGACCCTATGTTCATCAGTTGTTAGTTGATAACTGGATAGATTCATTACAATGTCATTCAGAACATAGTCCTCCCGCGACTGCGTGTTATTCGCGGCGAGTACATTGGCCATTGTTGTCCCTGGTTTTGACAAGCATGGCCTCTGCCCCTTTGTCCTCCACCCCTGTTGCCCCTCTGCGTTTGCCCTAAAAAAGAATGTAACAGCACACCCAGATCTTCATTTGATGTAGTTTTTGGGTCAAATCGCACCCTCCCTTGATTGGTCACCTGTGCTGACTCTTCCTCTTCACTGGATGTGTTGTCAAAAGTCCAGTTTTGAGGAGTTCTCCTCTGTTGCTGCCGCCCTCCCCTTTGGTAATTCGATTGGGGAGCCTGCTCACTGCCTGATTGATAATATTTATCCTCTACATAAGGAAAAGCCCATTCATGTGAGTATCTATCTAAATTCCTTTTCAGGCCTTTTATTTTCTGATTGACCATATAATTTTTGTAGTCGGCCAAATCCTCTTGGATCCGTTGCAACTGTTCCTTTGTGTCGGCGATGGTCGTGTCCCTTTTCAAAGTCTCTTCCAATTCTAAAATCTCAGCCAATAACTCATCACTGAGTCTCTTGGCTGTATTAATAATTAAGATCAGCCAGTCTCTTGTACATTTATTGGCAATATAACTCCAATCAACCCTGAACTTTTTATCCTCAAGGAAAATCCTCGGTTCTATCCTGACCAATAAACTAGCAGGGGCAGCTCCCTCCCGGAGATACTCAGTCATCAAAGCCCCATGTAGGGCTACCCTTACTTGTCGTTTTTTGGTATTGCTCAGTCTTTCCCATTCTTCTCTGACAGAGCTTGTATTGGTCAAAGGGGAGTCAGGGAACAGAGACGGTCCCGATAGGATGGCTGCTATCTGATCGTCTGTAAACGCTAAACAGTTCCTGTCCATTCCTAAAACAATGTGAACAGGCACACTAGTCAACACGAACTGCAACAGAAATGTAGCTATTCAATGGGGTTCATATCACAACCAGCCAACTTGATTCAATGCAGGTCAATATATTAAAAACATATATGTGCTCTCACGGCTGAGCCGCCGTACAATTCTCTTCACAAACAGGAGCATTAGAGGGTAAACATCCAGGCTGCCCTCCACTCAAGTAACCAAAAATATAACACAAGCCTGGATTTCACAGAGGGTACACAATGTTCATAGTGGGATAGCTAGTGAAGTGGGGAAGCCTTTCCACCCAATTATTCCTGGCCCTTGGTCCAGTATAAGCTACAACCTGCCACCCTCATTCTGTTCAATTTTCTTAAAAACAAGGAACTTATGTGACTTGAATCCGCTAAAAAACCACCCTCCTCCTAGTCTAAGAGTGAGGGATACTTGAAAATAAGTGAAAGAGTGAGTAGATACCTCACGTTCGCAACACCAGGGAGGCTACCAGCAGGTTCTCGCCAGCATGCCCACGTGTATCATCATTGGTTATCTACTCACTTAGAAAAACTGAAAAGTGTAATTAGTGTCCAGTAGGAGAATAGACCGAGTAGAAAAGATTTAATTAAAGCTACCAACCCCAGAAATTTGTGAAAACTATCCAATTTCTGTGGAGCAAGTTATGGATTATGTGAAGAATGGCAAAACTACTGCACCCTTATTCCATACTACACCCTTATTCCATACTTCTACAGATAAGAAAAGGGCATCACATATGTGGGTAGGCCTACCATAAAAGACAAAGAACAGGTAATGGCTAAACCCTGTACCATCCAAAGTCAGTATACTGTCAATGCAGCTTTCATATGCTCAAAGATTTGGCCCTATCTCGCTCCGTACAATAGGCCCAACCATACATACTGGGTAGCAGTTTTATCCAGAAAAATATGAGAATGTAGGAAGGTGGATCTTTTCCAATTTACTATAAGTTCTGGAGTGCTCTGCCACAGAAAACTAAAGAAAGTTAGATTTTTTACTCATAAATATGCAGGGCATTCATATATGGGGATTTATGCAACCCACATTTCCCTCGATCTTTATATGCTAGAAACATCTTGGATTTCTGGGTTGCCTTAGTGCCGGCCGAACTTGGGTGAAATAGTGCAGACATCCTTTATGGAAACTCTTTCATCAAAAACATTCCCTGGCGTCTATGGTGTGGACCCCTTTTCAAACCAATTGAAAATCCACTCATGTGTGTTATGTTATGTCGATCTGTATAGCACACTAATCACCCGCGAGGGTATCCAGGCGCTTGGACAGGTGTGAAGGTGTATGGTCCCCAAGATGCCTATACGAAGAACAAGGTCGTCAGCTTCTTGCGGAGCTGCCCACACTCAGGAAACCTGAGGAACACAGATGTTGCTCAAGCCTTGACAGGTATATCTTCATGCATAGGGTAGACTGAATGGAATTATCACGTTTTAAGAGAAAAATTGAAGAAAATCTGATGAACATCACATTCAACTTGTTCCAGCCAGTCAATAAGGGTGAGGAAAGTCTGGCACCTAGCAATAAAAACCTTAGGGTGTGTTAATGTTAAAAATACATGGTTGTGGTATGTTTCCCTACAGCCAAGGGGTGATACTTGTGGGATAAAAATAGGTACCCAAATTGGCATTTTTTTCCAGTTGTTCACCAAAGTCCACAAAAGCTTCCAACTAGTTTGTCACATGTGGACACCCTGAACCCAGAGACAGCCCAGACATGTCTGGCATCTCTACATTCAGAAGACTGAGAGAAAACAAGTTACTTACCTGTACACTTTGGTTCTCCAGTATTGATATCTTTCATAGATTAACATGCTTGAATCTTTCCCTTCGTCATGGTGGGAGTCTCACAGTATTTAAAATATAGCAGTATAAAAGAAAATTCATATAAACCAATGCAAAGGGAACGAAATTCTTGTTAACCCATTGTCATCTTTATAAGGTCCAACTATCAGCCAATGAGACGCCAGCCCTGAGACCACAATCCCCTACAGAGCCACTATACCTCAGATTTCGAGCACAAGTGTGAGTCCAAGCTTCCCATCATGAGGTTAGAGTGGTTTGCCTTAAAACGGGGAGGTGGGCGGGCCGCATGTGAATCTATGAAAGATATCAATACTGGAGAACCACTGTGTACAGGTAAGTAACTTGTTTTTTCTCCAGCATTGAATCTTTCATAGATTCACATGCTTGAATCAGAATAGTACGTTTTAACAAAAACAAGGGAACCCAATTAGGTAGCCAAGGACCTTGGGTATCAATTTATATCTGGACAGTGGTCCTTGTAGAAGGTAGATAGAACTAGCGGAATGATTATAGAACTGAATCGATTCTATATGATTACTATCCAGCCGGATAGTCAATTTTAATCAAATTTATTCTCGAATAACAAAGCACGCAACATTATACAGTGGGATACAATCCTGTATCCAAAGACATACAAAGTGAGGCAGTTTGTGAAAATAATAATAACATGTAGAAAACATAAAAAACGAAACATTCAGGCAAAAACAAGAGGCTTGTTAATGGATATTTAGAAAAATGGAACAAGCGTGATAATAGACACAACCGTGACACATAGTATACAATTGGTTTTGTGTGCACGGTATTTTAAAAGGTCGACGACGTTTCGATCCCGTTAACAACGATTATGGGATCATCATCAGGACTGAAATAGATCGATGCCTGAATAACATACAGAACTAAATCAAATTGTAAACATAGAAGGATGAGAAGGAAGGAAGGAAGAAAGATTACCGGCCCCACTGCCAAGTGATCCCCGTGGTTGCTCCCAACCAAGGTAAGCAGTCCGTTTTAAGCACCACCGGCCACCGCTTTCACCCCCTTCTATCAGTACTCCCTTTCATAGGTTCCTTTCCTATCCTCGTAGTATTTACTCTAATTATCTCATCTGGCACATCATCGTCCTGTTTAGCCATCCCAGCTCTACACTTCAGTCCACCGTAGTCACCACCAAGGTCACCATACCTAGCCCACCAATTCACCATAACTGCCCTTAATTGCATAAGCTCCGTCCGAGCCTAGTATCTGCATGCCATGGCTCTTATACAAATCAGCTGGACCCTCCATCACCTATTTAATTTCAGAGGAATTCAATTACCGGAAAGGTGCTGTTCTCTGACCCTCACTCCCCGCACACCTTCACACCGGGTTGTAGGGTCCACACAGTTGGACCCTTCACTGCGCCATCCACTAATTGCGACTAGGTTCTTCCTTCTAATCAATATAATCTCTCATTCCTTCCCTTTCTTCCTTCCTTCCTTCTCATCCTTCTATGTTTACAATTTGATTTAGTTCTGTATGTTATTCAGGCATCGATCTATTTCAGTCCTGATGATGATCCCATAATCGTTGTTAACGGGATCGAAACGTCGTCGACCTTTTAAAATACCGTGCACACAAAACCAATTGTATACTATGTGTCACGGTTGTGTCTATTATCACGCTTGTTCCATTTTTCTAAATATCCATTAACAAGCCTCTTGTTTTTGCCTGAATGTTTCGTTTTTATGTTTTCTACATGTTATTATTATTTTCACAAACTGCCTCACTTTGTATGTCTTTGGATACAGGATTGTATCCCACTGTATAATGTTGCGTGCTTTGTTATTCGAGAATAAATTTGATTAAAATTGACTATCCGGCTGGATAGTAATCATATAGAATCGATTCAGTTCTATAATCATTCCGCTAGTTCTATCTACCTTCTACAAGGACCACTGTCCAGATATGAATCAGAATAGTAAGCAGTACATAATTTCCAGAAAAGCGTTTTAAGGGCAATACCCCTTTTCTCCTTATGAACCAAATCACCACTTTTACAACCTACTAGAGGAAGAAAAAGACAGCAGGGTGTCTGTCTCAAAAGTCAAAACATCCAAGACTAAATATATATAAAACTATATACGTATGGAAACCTAACACAAATATATCTATATGCAGTCATACAATTCTGAAAAAGTACCTTAATGAAACAGTCGACGGAGCACAGCCTGTCCCACCGCCGAATCTCCTTTCCATGCTGTATCCAAACAGTAGTGTCTGGTAAAGGTATGGACATTTGACCATGTCGCCGCCCTACAGATGTCCGGGAGCGACACTCCCGCGAACAATGCAGCAGAAGTAGCCATCTTCTTTGTCGAATGGGCCGACACCTTCGAATTCAGTGGTCTTCCTGCCTTCTCGTGACAAAAGGCAATTGCTGAAGAGATTCACCGGGATATACTGTTTCTAGACAAAGCATACCCCTTCCTGGGAGGAGCAAAAGCAATAAATAATTGATTTGATTTTCGAAATGTCTTTGTCCTATCAATGTAAAATCTCAAGCAACGTCTGACATCTAGCGTGTGAAGGGATCTTTCCGCTAGAGTCGTTGGCTCCTGAAAGTATGCAGGTAGAACAACTGGTTCATTCAGATGGAATGAACTCGGGACCTTCGGAATGAACGTTGGATTCGTTCTCAGCACCACCTTATCCCTCTTGAATTGAATACAGGGTTCAGAAATTGAAAAAGCTTGTATTTCACTGACTCTCCTGGCCGATGTTAGGGCTAGCAATAGTGCCGTTTTCCAGGACACAAATTTTATGTCAGCCTTATGAATAGGCTCGAAAGGTGCCTTCATCAGCTGTGCAAGAACCGTGTTGAGTTGCCAGGGAATCGCTGGACGCTTTATTGGTGGAAATACTCTGAAGAGTCCTTTCATAAACTCCTTCATTACTCTGGTAGACCAAAGAGAAACCTGTCCTGGTTGTCTCCAGTACCTCGAGATTGCAGCTAGATGCACCTTAAGAGAGGAATGGGCTAAGCCTGTTTTGGCTAAATGCAGCAAATAGGGCAGCATTTGATCGTGCGTTGACTGTAAAGGGTGTAAAGAGTGATCCAAACACCACTGGCAGAACCTCTTCCATTTTGCAGCATACGTTTTATTGGTGGTAATTGCTCTTGAGGGACTGAGAATATCTCGGCAGTCTTGAGGAATATTCAGGGATTGAAATTCCTGGTCATGAGGTTCCAAGCCGACAAATTCAGAGAGCCTATTTGTTGATGCACCACTTGTCCCTTGCTCATGGATATGAGATCGTGTACAGGTAGAAATCGAATATGAGGGGATACAGACATTCGCAGAAGTTCCGTGAACCAGAACTGTCTCGGCCATGCCGGTGCTATGAGTATCAGATGACACGGTTCTGATTTCATCTTGCGTATTACTTTTGGAATTAGAGGGAACGGCGGAAATGCGTAGGCAAACATTCCCGTCCATCGTAGTTGAAAAGCATTCCCCCACCAGCCCTTCTGAGGAATTCTGCTCGCAAACCTTTTGCATTTCTTGTTTTCTCGTGTTGCAAATAGGTCTAGACCTGGAGTTCCCCATTGTTCGAATATTTGCAGAATCCGATGGCATTCCAACTCCCATTCGTAGCAGAGGTTTCAGGATCTGCTTAGGGAGTCTGCCCATGTGTTGTGGATTCCTGGAACATGTTGGATCTGTAGAGTGATATTGTGTTTTAGAAGCCACTGGCAAATTTCTTGAGCCTGAGAGGATAATGTTTGTGACTTTGTTCCTCCCTGCTTGAGCAGGTAAAACATAGTGGTAGTGTTGTCCGTTCTCACTCGAACTGGGGAATCGTGGATTCTGGGGAGAAATGCGTCTAGACCTAAAAACACAGCTTTTAGTTATAGCAAATTGATGTGCATCAGTGCTTCCCGAGAGTTCCAGTGACCCTGAATTTCCAGGTCCTGTAGATGTGCTCCCCACCCCTGCAAAGATGCGTCCGTTGTCATTATGAAACTGGGAGGTTGAGGCTCGAATAGTAGTCCTGTTGAAAGATTCGTTCTTACCCCCCACCATGACAGAGCTTTCCTTATCTGTGGAGTGATAAAAACGAGATCCTCGAATGATCCTTGAGCCTGTATCCATTGCAGGTCGAGTTGTTCCTGAAGTGGCCGCATGTGAAGCCGACAATTTGGAATCAGTGGAATGCAGGATGAGAGCATCCCCAGCATAGATTTGTACATCCTCACTGAAACAGACTCTTTTCTTTGTATTTGAGACACCAATTTAGTATTTTTTGAATGCGTTCTTCTGATGGGTATGCCTTTGTCTCTCTTGTGTTCAGCACTGCCCCTAGAAACTGTAGAGTTTGAGACGGTACCAGGGAGGATTTTTCCACATTGACTCTTAGGCCTAGTGTTTTGAATAGCCGACGACAAGCTCTTAATGAGTTTTGAGCTGAATGGTATATAGGTCCTTTTACTAGCCAGTCGTCTAGATAAGGATAGACCTGGTGTCCTTGCTGCCTCAGAAACACCGCCACTGGCGCCATGCATTTTGTGAACACACTTGGCGCTGGCCGTGGACCAAAGGGCAACACCTTGAACTGATAGTGGCACCCTGCCACCTCGAACCTCAGATAACGTCGATGTTTGACGTGAATAGGTACGTGAAAATATGCATCCAAGAGATCTAATGATGTCATAAAGTCTCCTCTGTTTAACATTAGGAAAATCTCTTGTAGCGATAGCATTCGGAAGAGTTGTTTTTTGATATATTTGTTCAAACCCCTTAGATCCATTACCTGCCTCCATTTGGTACTTTGTTTTTTCTTTATTCGGAAAAAATGGGAGTAGATTCCTTTTCCTCGATGTTGCTGAGAAACCTCCTCTATTGCCCCCTTCAGAAGAAGATCTGAGATCTCCTTCTTCAGAAAAGTCAGATGATGATGTTTCTTGGAGATGGGAGGACGTGTAGGAGGTTTTTGAATGAACTCTAGGGTGTGTCTCAGATGAATGATGTCTAACACCCATTTGTCCGATGTTATTGCTACCCATTGTTGGTAATATTGAGAGAGATAGTGGTTCTGATGAGGTTTGCGTCGTAGCGAGGTGGGTGGTGCTCTGAAGGTGTCACTGACGTCTACCACTGTCCTGTGACTTTCCTCGTGCCGCAGGTCTTCTTCTGGCCATCTGTTGATGGTAGGGCACATTATGTGACCGGTATTGCTGATGATTTGCATACTGGCGATAACCCTGTTGTTGGTAGGGTTGGTATCTATAGGACTGAAAAGACGGCCTTTTTTGGTATTGGCCTCTTCCTCCTCTACCTCGAAAGGACTGAAACCGCTGCTGTTGTAGTGTCCCTAGTGAGCGTGCCATGTCCGTATCAGCCTTAATCCCTTGAAGAGCATCATCTATATGCTTTCCAAATAGATTTTCACCATCAAAGGGCATGTCGACAATCTTAGCTTGATTCTCCGGACGAAAAGAAGTAACTTTAAGCCAGCCTTGCCTGCGTAAAGTGATCGCTCCTGCCATCTGTCCGAAAGCCACTGATGAGATAGTCATGGCTATATCAATGATCTCCGAGGCTGCCCTAGCCCTTTCTTGCAGTATCTGCGTCGCCTCTTCCTTCTTATCGACTGGAAGATGATCTAAAAAAGGTGCCAAATCAGACCACATTTGCCGGTCATACCGCCCTAATATCGCTAACGTATTTGATGCCTTGATGGATGTAGCCGCCATTACTGCGAAACGCTTTCCTGTACTATCCAGTCTTCTACCATCCTTATCAGAAGGAGCAGAACATGTAGCCGTAGGATTCCTAGAGCGTCTCTGGGCTGCTTGCATGACCACCGATTCGGGTCTTGGATGGCCGATTAGACATGCTGGAGACAATTCCGGGGCCTTGTATTTTTTCTCCATTCTCGGAATTGCTGCAGGTACTCAAGCCGGACTCTTCATAATTTTTATACCTTCTTCCCATATGTAGTTCACCATTGGAATGGCCCGAATTGATTTCCTAGCAGAATCCTTAAAATAATATAGAAAACAGTCCGCCTGTTTCACGGGAAGAGGTAAGTCAAACCTCTTTGAGGCCCGCTCCAGCAGTTCGTAAAGCCCTCCAATGTCTTCCGGCGGAGAATTCACTGGAGAAGGTGAGGGGGAAGGAGAGGATGGTGCAACATAGTCGTCCCATTCATCACCCACAGGTACCACATCCTGAATCAGCTCTCCCTCTTCTGGATGGTCCTCCACATCACTCTCTATATAGTCATCTCTGATGGCTATAACTCTTGGAGGTAGTGTCTTTTGTGTAACTGGTGGCGGCTGTGTAGTTTCGGAAGAAGGTGCACCCTGCTGCTTACTCGGGGTGGTAGGCGGTGGAGCATTAGCTTCCGGGAAGCATTTGTAATAGTCGTTAACCATGTGTCTCAGGTCCGTGATCGGCGAGATTGGCACTGAAATGGTATCTTCCCGTGGCGGCAGAAGATTATCTTCTTCTTCCTCAAAATCATAACTCTGCTGAAAGGATTCGTATCTATGTGATTTTGGACGTGGGCGATCTTCAAAGGAGAAATCCGCCTCCAAATACTGCGGCTTGTCCTGATATTCGTCTTCATTATCTGTATCCTGGCATTTTACCTTGAGCTGGGATGGGCTATAAGCAGGCCCAAACGGACCCCACTCCTCTGATTCCTGCATTTCCAATAAATGAGAAGGAGGAAGCGGCAAGATTTTACTCCAAGACGCCAACTCTGATGATCTCCTTCCGGCGTCATGGAGATCTTTTTTGTCTCCGTCGACAAGGACGTCGACGGTGGCTTCCTTTTAATTGTAATCGTCATCGACGCGTGTTTTATCGTTGGCGATTTGAAAACAATTGTCGACGAGGTCGTCGTCGACGAGGTCGTCGTCGAAGCACGTTTCATCGTCGACAGTATCTTCGTCGTCGACGGTATTGTCGCCGGCGATGTCGTCGTCGGAGCAGCCGTCGACGAGGCCGTTGACGTGGTAAGAGTTGTGACCCCCGTCGTTGATGACGCTGTCATCGGCGTCAGAGTTGCCGTTGTTAATATCGTCAGTGAGGGACTGACTGTCGTCGATTTCGCTGCCCTCGTCGACGGGGTTGCCATCGACGGGGTCGTTTTTTCCACAGGTGTTTTAAGAGGAGTATGTGGCACTGAGGAAGATGATGCCAACTTCCTATGGGACGTGCTCACAGAGGGCAGAGAGGCTGGCAAAATGTCCTTGGTCTTACAGACTTTAAGCTTCTTGGTATCAGATTTAGTAGAAGCAGACTCCAGCTTTCTTTTGCGCTCTAGAGTAGAATGAGCCTCTTCAACATCCGAACCAGACTCTGATGTGGATTTCTTCTTCTGTAGCCACAGAAGTAAATGTGCCTCTCTGTTTTTTAATGTCTTCGCAGAGAAAGTCCTGCAATGTTTACAGTCCCTGGGAACATGGTTGGGATGTAAGCAGTATAAACAGTCTTTGTGGGGGTCCATAGAAAACAGTCTAGCCTTCCCACAAGATCTGCAGTGTCTAAATAATCTCTTTTTAGAGCCCTCAGACATTTTCACAATATGAAGAAAAAACGATACCTCTTCTCTGTAGAGAGTTCTGAAGTGGAAACAGTAGGGTCAAAAGTTCACCAACTGAGAAAACTGAGCAGAGCTCAGGGAGACTCCTTCTCACATGACATGCGGTAGAGTTCTGAGGTATGGTGGCTCTGCAGGGGATTGTGGTCTCAGGGCTGGCGTCTCATTGGCTGATAGTTGGGCCTTATAAAGATGACACTGGGTTAACAAAAATGTGGTTCCCGTTGCATTGGTTTATATGAATTTTCTTTTATACTGCTATATTTTAAATACCGTGAGACTCCCACCATGACGACGGGGAAGATTCAAGCATGTGAATCTATGAAAGATTCAATGCTGGAGAAGTTGGGGGTCATACCTTGGCTGGGATATATTTTTGCATGAGGGACACTAGAGACAAGCACAATTATTTTTGGAAAACAAAATGCCATAAATCTAACGAACATCCTGTTTAGCGAAAAATGATAGAAACATTAGAATGTACAGATGTTTGAAATAAATAGTTATGGTATGTTTCCTTTCAGCCTAGGGGTGATACTTGCGACCAAAGGATGGGTACTCTACGAAATGTGTTTTGCTTTCAGTTCCTTTCCAAGTTTCCTAAATGCACTGCACCCAGTTTATCACATGTTGTGACCTGGAACCCACACAAGACCTACACAAGTCTGGTTGCTTCAAACTTAGAAGGATCAGAAGAACACAAATGGTGGTCAAACCACATTTGTGGAAAAACCTCTCCAGAAAATCTGACAAACATCATAATCAGTCTGTTGTACCGTTTAGCCAGTAAGACAAGGGAGGTCTTGCTTCAAATAATAGAACCTCAGGTTGCACAGAATTAGAAATTATATGGTTTTTATACTGTTGAGTTTCAGATCTATCATCAAACAAACTGGGACCATTAAACAAAGATTATGCCACAATGTAGTAATTTGTGTTTATATGAAATAATTGATTGTGCAGACTATATTGCCTAGGAAAACTCATACATTTTTCCTATTGATGGGTTTCAGACATTTAAAGCCACATTGTGTTGTTTAGTGGTCCAGGATTTAGTTTTGTCCATTTGAGAAATGCAAAAAAACTTATAGCTAATTTGTTAACATGAGAAAAGAGCCCCACATTTTTCATCATGCCTTCAAGCAGCACTGAGATATTGAAGGGTTTGCACCAATACACTGCTCTCATTGTGCCTAAAAAAACATATAATTTGCGTGAGTTTACAAAGACCGAAGGGGTTCATGTGTTTAAACAGCCTAATGCTGATTTCTAAAAAAAAAAAAAACACCTCCACCACAGAGAAGCACAATAATTTAAAAGTCTTTCTATGTATTAGAGTAGATAATGTGATGTGCTAAGTGTGCATTAGAGTTGTTTTTTGGGGGTTTCCTGAGTCCATAACTGTTGCTTTGTATCTCTCTTCTGTCCACTGTGTGGGTTGGTTGTTGGGCATGATTCATAGTGACCCCTTATTTTGTGGTTGCTTAGCTGAGTCACAGCGCCCAGTGTGCGGTGTAGTTGCGTGTGGACCCCTTTACTCAGCGTTGCTGGGAGCACAGGCACGCCCTACTTTCTAATGGAGGCTTGTTGGTCCTCGGGGCAGATCAGCGGCTCTTAATGAAACTTGCCTTCCCTCCAGGCTTTGCCAACTGTATGAAGGCGAGGCATCGCCTAGAGTGACTTTTTGTTCTTTCTTGTTTGTCGGCTTAACCTGGTGATTACCCCTGGCTGTTTTGGGCGCAGTTTGATGTCATTGGCTATATCACCAGGTGGGGCTCGGCTCAGGGCTCAAAACCGGCCCCCACCCTAGCGGCCTACCGGGGAAACGCCCGGTGCCCGCTATGGCCAGTCCGGCCCTGGCTCGGCTGCCTAGGAGAGAACTAAATAGGCGTTAATACACGGGCACCCAGAGGCGATTCAGGGGTCTTCTAATGATGGACTGCACTGGCTCAGCACAGGGCTGAATGCCTCTATTTATGTCCCTGCAGTGTGTAAAGTGAATTCATTTAACCTGATATTTCTCTGAGTTAGTGCTTTATTCTCAAACTCTACAGCAGGAGTTTAATTTTAATAGCCACACGGAAAATTCGAGAAAGGAGGAAAGGGAGGGAGGGAGGGAGGAGGTAGAGACAAAGCAATCATAGATGGAGAAGCGAGAGACGAAGAAAAGAGAAAGGATGGAGGGGAAGAGAGATATTGTGCAATGAAGGAAATGCAGCTGGTTTTAAAATGTATGCCGGGCTGCTTTGGTTCCCAAGTCCGGCCCTGGAAACAGTGAGCAGGGCCTACCACTTTTTGCTTCTCAGATGTGCTGTCTAAGATGATACACCTACTTGGAGAAATACTGTGTTAAATGTATTCTCTTTACACACTGCAGGTGTATTAAAATAATCTCTCTCTGTGCCGAGTCGGCATCGTATGATCCCAGCATTTAATATGTGCCTGATAAAAAGTGCGCTCTGTTAATTGCGTTTTTATCTTTTCATGTTGGTCAAATGGTGACATTACCAGCTGGGGACAGTACTACAGCAGGTAACAAATAACAAATAAATGAAATAAATAATGACTCCTTATTGTACTTACAGATGTTAGGCAGCCAGAATGTTTGTTATAATGTATGCTGCTTCCTTAAAATGGCGGTCAGTGGTAGGAGATTCATGGACGGCTGACAAGTGTTTTAATATGTCACTCAACAGGGATACCGGTCATATATTTTTGGCGTTGTTCTCACCATGTGCAAATGCACTTTATTTTAATTTTATACTCTGCACTTTAAGAGCCTCATTGGTTGCCTTATTTTAAGATAAGTTATCGTGTTGTGTCATATTTGTCTCTTTTATGGTTTTATTTTTAAAATCGAATAAAGATCTTTGAAATGAATGAAACAAAATAAATAAGTGGAAATAGTTACCGTAAAAGGGATGGCCTAATCATTGTTTTAATTAAAATCTTCTGGATCTTTAGCTCAGTTTCTGACTGTTTATGAAGGGGTGTTCCACCCTGTGTTACACTTATGTTTGGTGAATGGTATATATCTTTTTTCATTTTACCACATTTCTGACATTTTGTAGAGCCGCGAGGTCAGGGCTTTGACGTCCATATGCTGTAGACGGCCGGTCCCTTAAGTGAGGTGGCACTTTTCCATTTACAAGCGATTTTTTTTTAGCTTTTTGGGGCTGGCACTTACAGAGCACGTGAACAAGTCATAAAAAACTGAACCTGGAGGACCAGCAGCGAGTACTTTTACACACACGGAAACCTTTGTGAGTACATTTTCTATGAGCGTAAAACCACCTCTTGTGAATGTCAAAATTGGTTTTACAATCATAACAAAAAAATATTTTAAGGATGTGAGCTAGATGTAGACATGCAAATTGATTGATGATTTGGACCCTTGAATGTTCGCTAGTTCCAACGCATTCGTAGACTGTGGCCTTCTTAATCCAGGCTGACGGATGGAAGAGAAGCACAAACCCATCAATTCATCAAAATGCAAAGGGTAGCGGAAATGACCACACCCTTTGACCTCAATAACATCACAGGAAGTGACATCTTATGATCATTGACGCTGAATCTTTCAAAGAAGTCATGCCACATGATGACATCACAATAATTGCCTCTGCAGAAGTTCCTTAATAACTGTATGATTAATATAACAATACAACATGGACAAATGTCTATTTTAAATACCACGTATGTTAGGGTGCTGACATGATCTTTGCTGGAATACTTGCCCTGAATTGTAGCAAAGGAGCAAAAAGAGTCAGCAAGACCTCCTCTTTGGGGAGTTATCCCTTGAGATAAGTTTGTAAAAAGTGTGGTCAAGTAGTTCATTTTAAAGCACACTTTTCACATAAGTGTGTTGTACCTTCATAGGATCTGAAAGGGCACTCATTAAATATTCAAGTCCTTTTATGGTGTACCAAGTTCATGAAACCTAATGCTTCCCAGGAGTTGTCCCCTTTTTTATTCAAAATGTGGTATGAATGCCATGTATGTAAAAAAAAATACCGACATTATGCATGGGCCAGCATTTTGTCATATGTGTCCCTATATGTCATGGGTGCCCCCTTATGCAGAAAAGGACATACAATATGCCAGTGCTCAATTTTGTAATCCAAATACAATGGGTGATTCTTATTTCGAAAATTACCTCAGTATTTCAGGCTAGCATTTTGTCATGGTTTCCGTCTTCTATATGCCATGGTTGTTCTCACTAGTGGCAAGAATTACCTTCAATGTGCCAGCATTTTGCCATGGGTGGACCCTATGCAAAGAATTTCCTTAGGTATGTCAGCAATTTTCCACAGGTGCCTCACATATGCCAAGAATGACCTCGAGTATGCCAGTGCCAGTATTTTACCATGTGTGCCAATTATGCCAAGAATGACCTCCAGTATGCAAGGTCCTGTACCACAAGACAAGAATTCCATTCAGTTTGCCAGGGCCAACTGCAGAGTCACAATCATAACACCACCCCATTCTCATTCATGCTCACTTACTTTAGTCACACTGATTCTCATTCATTCTCGCTTGCACTCACCCATTCACTCTTTTGCACTCACTCTTACTCTCCCGTACTCATTCTCCCTCATGCACACTCATTCTTATTCTGACTTACTCGTGCTTTCTTACTCACTCATACTCAATTGCGCTAACTCTTACTCTCACCCCCTCATTCTCACTCACTCTGACTGGCTCATTCTCACTCATTCAATCTCACTCACTCTCAAGTTCACGATCACTCTCCCTCATTCATACTTTATCACTCACACTTAATTGAAGCCACTCTTACTCCCACTCATTCCTATTTACTGTCTCTCACTCTGACTCACTCGTTCTTATTCATAGCTACATTGACACTCACTCTCACTCACACTCCCTAATAGTCCCCCACACTCATTCTTACTCAATGATTTTCACTCAAACTAAATCACTTGCAGTGATCTTACTTTAATTCGCTCATTATCACTCTTTGTTATACTCACCCGCTACCTGTCGCTGACTCTCAATCACTTGCCCTCACAAATGCTCACACATACACATGCTGTCACACATAAACACACTGCAAGCACATCCACATCTTACATTTTAAAGTTTTTTTAAAAACTGCCAGTGAAGCTCCAGTTCGTCTAATTGTGCGTCATTTTTGATTGCACTGACAGTGAATAGCTGAGTAGTATTCACTGTCATTATAATACACAATGGGCAGAAATAAGGAGAGCTGTGCCCATGATTTTGCCACGTCTGAGGCCAGCAGTGCCAGTGCCAGGGATCGCAAAAGCAAGCCACAGGTCACAATTGCGACCCCTGAATGACATCCATGGAAGCACAGCCAGGCTTAGATTAGCTCTAACGTGAACTGGCAGATGTGGAGACCTATTTTAACCCATGTAATAGAAAAGGTACCATTGAAGGCATCTTAGAAAATACCACATCACATAGTACCAGACTCTGAGTCAGGCAGAGCGGAATTCCCACATGGAAATCCGCTATGAGTTATTCACCCTAGGCTGGTGTTCCCGCATCCAGTTTTCCTGGGTGTTGGTACACCGGATCTCATTTTAATGGTGGGTAAAATAAAAAGAGGCTTTGGCTGCAGAAGCTAAGCCTCGTCTCTGTATTTTTTTTCTGGCAAGTGAGAAGACCCAGTGCTTCCCTCTCTTAAAACTTAATTTTTCCCTCCCTCCCCTACTCCCCACGCCCCCTCTAAATAAGTGGTAAATGTGTAACTAAAATCTGTGTGGTTTTACGACTGGTAAATCTAGTCCCACACAGTACAGTAATTTCCCAGTTTATAAGGTTTAACTTTTGATTTCATGATACTGGCAAGGATATACACACAATATAGATACACAAATAAAAGAAACATAAAAAATATAAACAATTCAACTACAAAATATATTAATTAATTAAACCAATAAATCAAATATGAAAAAAATAAAACCCAAAAAACATTTACTAAAAATACTATAAACTTTAAAAATAAAATAAAAACAAATATTATAAAATATAAAAAATAAACAAATAATACAAAAAATATATTTAACCAATATGCGGAAAAGTATAGAAGTCTGGGAATATTAGATATACTATCACAATTTAAGTTTATGCAACAGTAGGGAAAGTGTTGGACTTCAGAGAGGCTAAATTTTGTATTTCTACTCTAGTCGATGCAACTTGAGAGAAAGCGTTGGACTTCGGAGTGGTTAAATTTACTATTCTCACTCCAGTCTCAGCAACAGTAGGGAAAGCTTTAAACTTCAGAGTGGTTAGATTTACTATTCCTACTCCAGTCAGAGCAACAGTCGGAAAAGTGTGGGGCTTCGGAAGGGTTAAATTTACTAATCCTAATCAAGTCAGTGCAACAGTAGGAAAAAAGTTGGACTTCTGAGAGGTTAAATTTACTATTCCCACTCCCAACAGCGCAACAGGAAGGAAAGTTTTGTATTTCGACTGGGTTAGATTTACTATTTCTATTCACTGATATAATGCTCATCATATACCCATACAAACCCAGCTGCCCACACCTAAAATATCCCTAAAACAAATCAGTATCAAGCAATTTACATAATTAATAATCAATTAAATATTTAATTAACAAGTAATAACTAATTGCTAATTATTAATTATTTAACTTAATACCCTATATCCCTAAAAACCCAGGGGCTTGCACCTAAAATATAAATAAAATAAATCAGCATTAAGCTAGTTACATAATTTATAATCAATTACATAACTGAGCAACAATTAATATTTAATTGTTAATTAATTGTTACTTAATTAACTTCCCACCCTATCCCCCTACAAACCCAACAACCCGCTACAACACTAAAAACTACAATTAACATTTAAACAAAAAATTCTAATTCACTTAAAATTACAAACTATATTTTAAAAAATGAATAACAATTATACAAACAATAGTAACACAGAAAATTTATATATTATCTAAAACACATCAAAATAATTACAAAACTGCATTTATTACAACTATACTACTGAAAATTATATTAAAAACAATGATATTATTAAAAACTATATTACGTGCCCAAAAACACAATATTCTTGGCAACGATATTTTTGCATCCCAATATTTTTGAATCACAATACTTTTTTTCTGATATTTCTGTCTCCCGATATTTTGAACTCAATATTTTGTCTAAATACCACTACAAATAGGCACTGTTCATTGGTTCACCCAGATGAAGTACTTAAAAAATGTCTTAAGTGCAGTGCTTTGCTGTTTACAATATGTACTAAGAATGTATGCTGAGGTATTTATATAGAATAAATCTCACCAGGTTGCAAAGGAGGGGGGTGCACAGAAGGGCGGGAGTCAAACAATACATTATAGAGTGCTAAAGACAGGGAGGGCGTAGTGTTCAGTGAGTAGAAGTGTCGTCAATTTCTTTCTGAAATGTGTCCACTGTCTGTCCCTACTCCAGATGTTTCAAGTAAAAAAACACAAAATTCCTACTCCTCCCAATTCTGTTTGAGGTGCTCTGACCTTGAGAGATGCCAACGCTCTGCATAAAGCCTGTGCTCGCATGAATCTGTTACTGAAACTAGTATATCAGGGGGAAGCTTTTCGTGCTTTATGAGCTGAGTATCCTACAGGCTTGTGAAAGTCACCTGAGAAGATGCTAAAGCCTATCATAGCAGTGAAAATGTGAGTGCCTCGCAGTCTGCATTAAAGCACTTGGCACTATGCACTCATTACGTCTCAGCTGCGAGTGAACCGCCTATTCCGTCACCTGAGGTCATCAATAGTGCAGTTATTGGTAATTGTGGCTGTGGACATACTGTGCTATTCCAAATAGGGCACTGAGAGGCCTCTTAGAAATGTAGACTTACAAGTGGAATTGGCATTGTAAACCAGATTTTTGCTATAATTCTCTATTTTTGTCTGATTTTCTACCTAGAAATGTCATCAGAGTCTTCAGCGGGTGAAATGCCCAGGTGGGAAACACCGGGAAATTTGATAATCCCACTTTTTTAAAAATAATTCACAGTGTGCCCGATAACTCCTATTGGGAGCAAGAAATGTCTTTGAGTAAGGGCCCATCTGTCCATGATTGTACCACTGACATTGCCCCCTCCCCCCGGAATATGGTGGTACAAGAATACCACAGAACAAAATATAGAATGCTAAGTGCATATAGAGAAGTACAGATTTTTTTATTTTTTTAAAATCTTTTTATTGATGACAAGGTTACAGGTTGCAATCATTATACATACATAAACGCTCAGGGATGTAGTTTTCCTTTCACACTTTATCACTGACCAGGAATCAGTCGTATTAGTTATCGATTCCTCCCCTGGCCTACTTGTACTTAAGCTACCCCGGGTCCAGTTCCGACCCCAGCTGCGGGGGCTCGCAGATTCCACCCCTAAAGTTGTTCCATTTCTCCCAAATCCTCACCCACTTTTTAGGACATCCTCTGGATACATATATTGTCTTTTCCATCACCATGCACCAGTCCATGTCTCTTTCCCATTCTGGTACCGATGGTGGTTCCTGGGCCCCCCACAGTTTTGCAATGTTCCGTTTGGCTATCATTAGCCCTAGCGCCACCCATATTCTCTCCTTTCGACTCAAATCAGTCGGAACCCATATATTTAGGAGGCACTGCTTAATTCTGTTTTCTATTTTGCTCCCCACCACCTCTTCTATGCGGGTTATCAATTCGGCCCAGTAGCTTTGTATGTGTGGACAGTCCCAAATTACATGTATAAAGGTGCCCTCTTGTCCGCAGCGTCTCCTGCACCCTGAATCAGTTCTATAGCCCATCTTTACCAAGGCCGGGCCCGAAAGATACGTCCTATGAAGTATTCTGAGCTGTACAAGTCTCAACCTGGAGGAGATAGCAATCTCTCTAGGGGAGGCGATTGCCTCTAACCATTCATCCTCCTCCATCTCTGCTACATCTTGTTCCCAACTAGTTCGGAGCCGGGTAAGAGGGTCAGTCATGTTGTTTATTATTTTCCTATAAACCAACAAGATGGACTTTTCCGGCATATAGCCGTCCAGAATCTCATCCTCCAGTGGGGAGGACTCTGGGAGTGTTTCTCCTTTTGTAATAGTCGCCTGCAGTGCGTGTTTGACCTGTAGGTATCTAAAGTACTCTGTTTTTGCGAGGTCGTATTCAGTTTGTAGCTGAGTAAAAGTCACCACGTCTCCCGCCTTCCATAAATCCCCAACCTTAGAGATGCCAATCAAGTCCCACCGATCAAAACCCTTAGTTTTCCATAAGGTGCCTAGCATGCCTGTGTCCCACAGTGGGGTAGCCTGCGTGACCTTTCCCTCCCAGCCCAGGCTCTTCGTGACTGTTCGCCATGTTTGAACTGCGTGCATTGTGGGGCCTGTGAGTTTCAGTTTAGCGGACTTGGAGTAGAGTACCTTTGTGAAGTCTCCCCCCGGTAGTAACCATCTGTCCATTTGGTACCCAGGGCCACCTGGTGGTCTGTATTGGCTTTGGTTGATCGCTGCAAGTTGCGCCACCCAGTAGTATCGTTTGATATCTGGGAGGCCAATTCCTCCGTCATACCACCCTCTTGTAAGCTTCTGGATTGATATCCTGGGCGGTTTCCCCTCCCACAAGAGTTCTCTCTGGGCAACTTCTATGGCCTTGAAAAATTCCGCCTTTACTGGACTTGGGGAGTTCTGTAGGGCATATAGAAAACGCGGCAGGGATATCATCTTAAAAAGCACTGCCCTTCCCAGCAGGGACAATGGGAGTGATTTCCAGTGGCTGACGTCGCTTCTGAGTCGTTGAAGCGGGGGCATAAGGTTTTGTTCGTGGAACCTAGTCGGGTCCATAGTGATATAAATTCCTAGGTACTTAAATCCTTCTACCGCTTCATTGATTATAGCCCCTCTGGGCATGGAGGGGAGATCACACCCAGGACAAAAATAACTGACTTAGACCAATTTATACTGTAGCCAGAGAAGTACAGATTTACTATTTTTAATTTCACATCTGCGTACCTTGAAGATATATGTGCTATGTAGGTACATATATGCGGAGTTCGGTATTGCAAATCTAAACTTACCTGCCAATATTTTTTTCAGTATTTTGTCTTTGATATTGCGTCCCATTGATATTCTGGGGGTTTATATTCTGGGCGCACACCCTGTCCATGTACCTGAGCTATCCTACTATCTGTTAGTGTACCCCAAGATTCCTCTTACTAGATTCCTCCTTCTGTCTGCCATTTTGCCCCATGTCTTTAGGAATGTCTGTCCTTGTGTCCAATGCTCCTCAATTTCTCTCTCTCTGTCTCAAGCTTCCCCACCTGTCTCATGATGTGACACCACATAACCACTTCAATTGCACACTGTACATGTGTCCCCAGCTCATCATTCTGCCCTTGTCTCTTCGCCGCATATCCTAACACGGAGTGTTTGCCTCAACATTCCTCACACTTGTCTGTCAAGCATCTTAAACTGTCTGTGTGCTTCAAGCATCTTACATTGTCTGTCCATATGTCCCAAGTTCCGCTCAGTGGGCCCGATTCACAAAGGTAAACTTAGACCTGAAGTCTAACTTTACACCAGAAGTCTAAGTTTAGACCTAAAGTTTAACTTTAGATCTGAAATCTAACTTTAGACCTGAAGTCTAACTTTAGATCTGAAGTCTAACGTTAGACCTTATGTCTAACTTTAGACCTAGAAGTCTAACTTTAGACCTGATGTCTAACTTTAGACCTAAAGTCTAAGTTTAGACTTCAGGTCTAAAGCTAGACTTCAGGCGTAAAGTTAGACATCAGGTCTAATGTTAGACTTCAGGTCTAAACTTAGAATTCAGGCCTAAAGCTGGACTTCAGGTCTAAAGTTAGACTTTAGGTGTAAACCTAGACTTCAGGATTAAAGTTAGACTTCAGGCTAAGCTTACCTTTGTGAATTGGGCCCAGTGTGTCCCTGTGCACAGTATTCCTCATAGTGCCAGTCACTGTGCCCAAAGATCTCCGCTGTCTGTCATATGACATTAGAATGCTACCATCTGCCTGTAAACCCAATTCTCCTCACATTATTTGTGCACCCCTGCACTCTATACATCCCAATTGTCCCCAACTCCTCACTGTACTCTAAATAGTTTTTCACACTGTCCATGTTCCACCTAGCTGCTTTCTCTATCTGTGTTCTCGAAGCTCCTCACACTGCCCGTACTATCCATGTTCCCCGTGCTCGACACTCTGTACATCTGCCACAAGAGGTATTTTCAGTATTACATCTCTTATTAATTTACAACTTGTACTTCACGAGGTATTTTCAGAGCATTAACTTAGTTACAAAGCTACAGATTGAACAGTAATGGGTGGTGCTCTTGGTACAGATAAAGGATACAGACAGGGGCAAGAGGTTGTGGGCATGGTACAGAAGTGAAACAAGTTTAAATATAAAAATAATTTTTTTATGTAGAGAGGCCTCATCAAAATCCCCTTAGATCTTGTACAGGAAACACATGATTGAGTTGTTGCTTGAAGAGATGGGTGCTCATTTCCTTCTAGTTGCAAAAGAAGCTTGTCAGATATGGATTAGGAAGAAATTCTACATCGTTATTCATATGGGAGAAGGCCTGCCAGTGCTTAATTTGAGCCAGTGTTTGCCGGTACTCTGCACCGGCACTTGACTCTCAATGCCTGCACTTATGACAGTCCACCACATGAATGCGTTTTGAGGTGAGCCTATCAACAGAGTAATTAATAATTCAATATACAATCAAATTAATAATACATGCTTTGGGTTGCCTGGAATAGTCCAAATTGTCACACTTTTAGGGATGAGATGGTTAGTAGTTGTGCTAGTACTGGAACTAGCAGTGCTGGCTGCGACAATGATTGGTACAAGCTGCAGTGGCCTCCTGAGAACAGCCCGGCACTTACTTTTTCACAAATTAAGCACTGCCCGGCATTGCATCTTTTCCCTCTTGCTCATTCTGGAATCTAGCCTGGGGATTCTATATTGGCGGGTGACCTGCAGCCCACATGAGATCTTGATCTTGTTTGCCAGGTATTGAGGGATGCTTGAGTTTACCCCCTTGAAGACGATGCAGCAGATTTTGAAAGTGATGCAGAAAGGTAGAGGGGGGAGGGAGGGGGGTTGATAGAGAACAGTGAATGTGGGGTGGTCCTGTCAAACCTCTTCAATCCTATTACAGCCTTTTACAGTTCAACTGCAGCATGAAGGGGGACAAAATGAGGGTCTGCAAGAATTATGAGTAGGGAGTTGCCTCCAACGGTCTATCTGATAGGGCCAATGCTTGCATGGCCTTCAGCCGGAGGACTGATTCTGTGAGAAAGTCCTTAAGAACATAGAGTAATACAAGCTGATGTCAGAGTGTCTTTGCAATGTGAGTTTTCAAGCTGAGCTTGGTATCAATATAAAATCCCAGGGATTAAGGCGCATCAGAGAATTGTGCGCTGGATCTGCCAAGCTTAATTTCTGGCAGCATTTCTTCTACTCGTTTGCTGTTGATAGAGACAAGAACAAACGCAAACTTGTTCTTAGTATGCTCGAAGTTCGTTAGACTATCTGTCCTTCAGCCCGAAGCTCCTCAAAATGTCCTTTCCGGGGTCCCAAGTTCCTCACACTGTCTTTTCATGTGACCCAAGCTCCTCAAACTGTCTACAAATCCAAGATCCTCAAACAGTATAAGAGCCCAAGCTCCTCACACTGTCTGTCCATCAGTTGTATGACGGAATATAACATACAGAAATATCATCTGACGCATATATACCTAGAGGCACACAATTGATGGACGGAATGCAGAAAAAATCAAAACCCCCAGTCAAGAGATCTGGGTTAAATTCATCATTCTTTTGCTCACCATGCCACCCCAGTTTAGACCTGGCCATATGCAAATCAGTATTGACCATGTGCCTCATGGGAACAGTCCAGTCCGCACTGCCAAGCCAGGTCCTCCCTGGACCGGAAATAAGCATCCTAGGACCGGTTTCGGGGTTTCACCCCTCATCAGCCAGGATAGCTTGATTCCAGTGGCACAGTGAGCCCGGGACCCATGTCTGGGCATACCTGGCGCACTTAGGGCGAGGAAGCAAAAGACACACAATTGATGGACGGAATGCAGAACAAATCAAAACATTCACCCCCAGTCATATATAGGTAGGCCTGGGAGAAATTTAAATTATGCCGGAGTAATTGGAACAATTTCAGTAATTACGCATAACTCTTGTGATGCGAAATGACTGAAAATTATGAAATTACGTCAGTTTGAGTATTTAAGAGTAATCTGAGGCAACAATCCTAATGCAGGAGCACAGGAACAACAAACTAGGATACAGAGAGAATAGCTGCTGGCTACAGCTGTTCATGTCCTGCAGCATTTAATGCTATTTTTATTTTTGTTGCATCCTCGGACCCATTTTAGATGCGAGGGTGCATTTTGCACTAAGAAAATAGCTCTAAATTCTGGACCACTCTTCTCACGTAATTGCGAATAATTATGAAGTAATTTTGTGGTCATTACGAGTAATTACACTAGAGGGAATTACGCAGGTCACGCCCAGCCCTATATATAGTGTCCTAAATGTAATTTACATAAAAGTTGTCTCATTCGTTTTATATTTCCCATTTTTAACAACAACGAGGTGGTGTTTTTGTAAACGATATTTAGGACACAATGTTTATGTCAGACAACATTCTGACTATAATATTCTGGTACTGCATCCTCTCTGTGTGGTACAACCTCCTCATAATTGGGGCCATAACTATCACTTGTGCAGCAGGTGCAGTGCCATGAGCGGTAAACCACCGCAATTATGGCTGTCTTTCACTAGCTAACCAAGGGACAGGGGGCCGACATTCCTTTCCGGAATGAATATCCAGGGATTCTTGCTAAACCATTGCTCATGTCTGCCAATGTACCTTAAGTACCTCGTGTTTTATGTGTTCAGTGTTCCTCACACTCTCTCACAAGATTCCATAAGCTACTCAAGCTGTCCAAGTGCCCCCCGGAATCCAACAGAATACTGAGGAGTTGAACACATGCATGTATAGCGTTGGGTACATGCATGTCTTTGTTATTCCGTAGAACATAATTTGTAGGTAGATAGGTACAGTCTTTATGGTATTTACCATTTACAATACAACATTGTTACGGCACAATTAAGTTGCTATAAAATCAGCATATCATTTCTTAAAAGTATTTGCTGAAACTTACAAATTGAAATAATATGAATACTCATTAATATATTTATTTATCGAGTTTTGTATAGCACAAAGTTGACCCGAAGGCATCAGAGTGCTTCACAGAGTTAAAACAGTAGCAGTTACATGAGTAAAATAAAATACATAGTGGCATTAAATAAGAGAGGTGTACCATAAACAGTGGGGTCTGTGAGCTAGGCCTGAAGGCACCAGAGCACTTATTTGAAGGATGTGGGATAGACGCGTCGGATCGGCTACAGGAACAAAATGCCCGTCTTCTTTGCTAAAGGGAAAAGTTTTTATCGAAGTGTACCTCGCAAACAAATTATCAAAAGCCGGCCAAAAGAGACCTTGCCGAAGCTCTAACAGTCTACACCTGATCCGCCCAAATTTAAGAAAGAAAAACCTTGCACCAGTTCCTTTTCCAGGAACGCTTCCACAATCTGGAACTCACTCCCTCAGGATCTCCGTGACAACCATTCATTCCCTCACTTCAGGAATAAACTTAAGCTCCTTCTTCTCAATGAATGCCTAAACCCTCCCCCCTTTTATTTTGTTATCCATTAAAGTGCACTCGGCTAGAGCTAAAAGTTTAATTGTGCATCGAATACATTTTTTGTTTGGTCCTTCAAATCCCAACATGTTGCTTCTTTAAGTGTTTTGATATCACTGAGATGAAAGACCGGTCTTGGGTATTTTTTTGCGGTTTAAGTAATTTAGGGCACATTCAAAGTGTGTGTTTGATGGTTTCTTCATCAGAATCACATGGCAGACACAGTATTTGTTTCTTGTCAGTAAGATTCCATGATCCTTCAAATTAGAAAAAAGGAATATGAATAAGTCTAAACCTTCTATACAGCATATGAACCATCTTCTATACTTAATATTTGCCAGAGTTGTTATTGCCAAGAAGTTATCAACAATAGAATATTGAGATCTAAAACCAGTTTGAGGGAATTATCTTATGTTGTTCTACAAAGCCCATTTTGACAGCAGTGTTAACAGTTGTTGGTCTCGGTTTATATATTGTTTGCAATATTCAATGAGAGAATTTGGTCATTAAAAGTCACAGTATTATATAACGCTGTCAGAAACTTACTTCAGATAACCACATCTAGCTTTAATACTGAACCAGATACTTTCCTTATTTTTGTTAAGTTGCCTGTTTTCTCTCGAGAGATTACATACAAGCATGAGTTATGTTTAGTTAATTTAATATCAGGAGCATCTTCTGCATCTTCTTCTCCATATTGATATAGAATAAAAACTTCCCAGTTCCTGTATGTAATATGATAGTCACAACTTTGTTTTTAAACTGTGCAAACCAAATCCTATTAGAGACCAAAACTTACGAATGTTTTAGAATGTGTTGCTTCCTGCAGCTCTATACAGGCTTCTTCTTATTCATTTTCATTAGATGTAAAGATTTTTCTTTTGAGATTACAATTGTCTAATTTCTTGTTCCCAGATGTTGAAGGTAAAAGTTTTAGTGCCTGCCCTAATATGTTTCTATAGTTTTGTTTCAGTTTCTGTATAGCCATTTCTAATTTTATTTGTGTACAGTAAGGCTTTGCTCTGGGTCTTGCGTTGATGATACAAAATATTAAAGATATTAGTTAACAGTATCTGCCATTTTTTAAATTAAAGTATTTAATTCCATTGTAAAACCTTGTTCCACAGGTTGTTGATTTGATTATTAAAAGAACAGTTCCATACAACTGTATTCCTTGTAATCCCAGTAATATCTTCTGTATCAAATGTTAGTAGAATTTAGAAAATTACACATCCACTTCAATATATATATTTATATATGCTGCGATTGATGGTCACTTTCTGTTCTTGAAACTAATTTAAAGTCACCGCACTTAAACAAATCAGAAACAGGAATGAACGTGCAATCAATAATGGCTTTCCCTTCATAAGCTTGAAATGTAAACTGGGTGGGACATTCGCTGTCAGCTCTTCCATTAAAGTGTTAAAAAGCATAGGTCGTAGTAGGATGTTCTGATGTTCTTATTAATTGATCTCCATCTAGAAACCTCATAACTGAAATGCTGAATGGAATAAAAGTCATCTTTAGAGTCTTCAAAGATCCCAGATTTTGTCGTTTGTAACAGATTGGCATTGAACGCTCAAGTTATTATTAGGGTGGCCCTTTTGATAGAGTTCAAGTTCATTCAAAACGGAAGAAAGCCATATTTTATCTTTGATCGTTTGTGGTGGACTATAAATATTTATTATAATCAGTTGGAATGGCTCCTTAAATTGCAGTAACATGACAAGAATGCTCCTTCAGTTTGAAATAAGTTTGGATTCCTGATCATTTAAATGGAAGGGCCTCTACTTGTTTTTTTGATTCAGGTCTTTTTAACTAGTGTTTCAAAAAATGTAAAGCTTGAAAAATAAGTGTTGACAGGTTTCCAGGTTTTTTTGTAGACAAATAATGTATTATGCAGTTAGGAAAAGAATCAGGAATGTTGCGACTCACTTTTGTTGCTGATCCAGCCCCATAATGTTACACGAGTATATCTTAATGGGGCTGGGGAGCATGAAACTAACTGGTGATGATTCGTCAGGAACTCTGTTCCACACTGTCAGTCCTTATTTTGAATGTTCAGTATCCCTCCTGGCTTTGATGTTTTATTTGCAGTTCTTTAAGTCTTTCTTTGCTTCTAAGTCATTTGTAAGCATAACTTTCAGGTTACCTGCTTCACTGGATTGAAGTGTGATTTGCACTTTAAATAATTTTGATTGGCCCTATTCTAGGTGTCTGGAGGTGTCTTTCTATCCCAATTTTGCTTGCTTTAATATGTATGGGTATTGTCTTTTGGTAACCACTTTTAGTGTTATAACTCAATTTGTCAGCTGATTGTTCTTGAACCATCTTTTAGAAGGCCAGATATCTGTGGTCCAGCTAGTGCTTGTAATTTCTTTGACTCATTTTGCTTAAAAAATAAACTCAATATTTTGAGCTCCTCACTATTGTTAGATGTTTCCGTAATGAGTGCACAATTTGCTTCTCCAATATCTCTGTTCTTGTAACTTTTAATTGCTCTGTTATGCAGTGTCTCTTTAAGTGATGCTATGATGGCAGAGATTCCTTAATTGATTCTTTGAAGTGATTTGTTGCTATTGTGCTAATTTTCAAATGACGGTGATATTATTTCACTAGCATTTAGTAATGTTTCCTAGTTGTTTTCTGAATTTAATTTTGTAAATGTACTCCCTAAGCCCTTCTCTACTGTTGATAGTTGATTTTAAAGATCATTTATTCCTTGAACATTAGGAGTTGTTTTTTTCTAAGATTGGAAATAATTTTAGTTCACTGGCAGTGATTTGTTTATTATAGCTAACTTTGTTTGCCATGACCAACTTTTTCCTTAGTTTTCTTAGATTTGTGTAACCTTCATTTACTTATGATTGAAAAACGTCCTTCCAGGTCAATAGAGTCATAGGTCTTCTTAAGTTTGGACTGTGTGAAAATTGTTAAATTAGATTTATTTCTATCAATCTTGGAGTAACTTAGGGGCTCATCATGATGTTGTGACGTTCGCCACCGCCGAGCCGGCGGTGGCGACCATCACGACATCGTAACGAGTGAAACCCCCCGCCATATTACAATGGCGGGGGGTTTCGCGGCGGACGCAAAGTGCGTCCGCCGCTTTTCGGCTGGTCAGCAATCGTTCCGATTGCCGGCCGGGCGGAATTGGCCCCTAATATGGTGGCGGTGCCTAGCAGGCACCGCCATCCATATTAGGATGGTGTGGTGTGAAGGCCTTTCCATGGCGGCGAAAGGCTGGCGGGATGTTCTTTGGGAGCCCTATGGGGCCCCCGGGGGGTGCACTTGGGGGGTACCCGTGGTACCCCCCTCCATTTGTATGCACAAGGTGGCAGGCACCGCGCCGCGTAGTGCATGCAAATGTACAACATGCCATTTTGGCATTGCGGCTGGTGCTGCTGTAAGCAGTACCCGCCGCAATGTCAAATATGCAGAATGCGACCACCAGGGTGGCGGTTGCATCCTAATTTGTGGTGCGGGACTGCCGCACGTCTGGCGGCCGGTCCCAACACCGCGAGGATGGCGGGCGGACTCAGGTCCGCCCACCATCCTAATAGGCCCCTATATTTCTATAAAACCTCCTCATTTGAGGAGAAAAAGATCGACAATTTTTTTATTTGAAATGCCATGCCAGAAAATTGATTCATTTAGGAGGATCGCAGTTTCTGTTTTTGTTTATACATTCCGTCCTTCTGTGTCTTAGGATTTCCTATTATAATTTCGTCGGTCTCTTCTGTTATATCAATATACATTGTTTACTTGCTTTAAGCTGTGGGCTTCAAGTTCTTTAACATCTTGTATCTGTACTACTATTTCATGCCGTACAACTTGTATCTGATCAATTAAGTTGTCAGAGAGGATTCCCCATAAGTATGCGCGCTGCGCGGACGCCAGTGCCTTGAGGGGTTTGCTCTCGTCAATTTTCTTTGCTCATTTGCACGCCAATCGCTGCTACTGCTTTTAACTTATTTTAACTTCAGTGTTTGACGATTTTATTGCTGCTCATTTTGCACTGTATGAATCTGATGTTTAGACTACTATTTGGGGGCTTTGTGTAAGACGACACACACACTTACCTGAGACCGGCCGCCACGTCCTGTTTTCTCCCGGTCGACAGCTAGAGACGCCATCTTGCTCAGTGCACTCTCTAGTTGTCAGAGTAAATGAGTAAATTTATTTATTATGCTTGATTAATTAAAACCATTGCATACATTGAAAACATTTAAAATAGAAGTGTCTTGCTCATATACAATAAAAAAGGCACTATTAAAAGACCCATGTTTTACCACCAGCTCAAGTTATTAAAACCTTCTGCACCATGCTCTTGTGAGTCTATAAGGATTGTTCCAGGTAGTGGCTATTCTGATATAAGTTGATTCATAGTCAACGTGGACGAGTTTTTCAATCTCTTTGCAGTTATATCAAAAAAAATTGTAAGCCGGCAGTTTAGCTGCACTCTCTCTGGATTGAAGCACAACAATGCCGTCTGTCTGCAGGTCCTAACTCCAAACTGTCTGAACATAGGTTTTAGCAAGGTTGTCAGAGGGGATTCCCCATATGTATGCGCGCTGTGCAGACGCGCCTAAGGCAAGCCCGTCTGCGCCCGTCAGCGTCCCGGATGCGGCCAGCGCCAGCCACGCTGCCCGTTCCCATTCCCACCATGAGAATCCTCGGACCTATAGCCGCAAAGAGCTGGTCACGCTTCGCCCACGCCCGTGTTTCCCTTTAAGAAGGTGGGAGGTGTTGGTTCATTCCTCCACTGTCTGCCAGAGATGTGATTACTGCCTGGGGACAGGCTTAGATGGCTATCCCCTGCCCAGTACCTCTTCTAGTAATAGTAAGAAGGGGCCCCTTATTCGTGCAGCAATGATTAACACCCGCTCACTAAGGAAACACCATCAGGACATCTTTGACCTCCTCTCTGATAAGCCGGTTGATCTTTTATTCATTACCGAGACCTGGCTGAACGAATATTCCAACCCTATAGTGGAGATGGCCATTCCAGAGGGTTATAAGATCTCCCATGCTGACCGGAAAAGCGGTAGAGGCGGTGGTGTTGCGGTCATATATAGGAATAAATGGGTCTTTCACCGCGGCGAAGCTTTGCTGTTGGGAGAGGGTGAAGTTTTGGACTTCAGCATTAGCATTTCTGCACAATTTTCGCTGGGTGGAACACTGGTCTATAGGCCCCCTGGGCCGGCAGGGGCTTTCCTTAAAGCCTTGGAGGATGTTATCGTCCCCCGCGCACTACGGTTCACTCACTATCTGCTTCTTGGGGACATTAATATTCATCTAAACCAGGCAGATGGAGGGGATACCCGGGAATTTTTGGATTCATTGAGGCTTGCCCAGCTTACTTAGTGGGTCAGATTTCTGACTCATCTTGGCGGTCACATTCTTGACCCCATTTGCTCCAACTTCTCCATTATGGTCAAAGATCCTCTTCCGGTGCCCTGGTCCGACCATTTCCTGTCCTACTTTTCCTGGGCCTCGGCTGGCAGTAATTTACAGGGCCGGGTTGGACAAGGCCCTGTCTCCGCTAAAATTGACCCTCTGACTTTCAGCCATGCTCTGGCCGAGTCAAGGCCAGTTCTTTCTAGTGACCTAGAGGGAGCGCTTGCTAGCTTATCCGGTTGGATCATGCGGGCGGTGGATCTTCTCTCTCCTTCATCCCTTCATAGGCGGTCCAGGGATTCTCCCTCAAAACCTTGGTTTTCGCCTGAACTTAAAGCGCTGAAGCAGCAATGCAAAAAATTGGAACGCTGCTGGCGGAAGGATTTCTGCCCTTTGGCGAAGCTGACGCTTAGGAAAGCCCAGAAAATCTATTATACCGCAATAGTTTATGCTAAAAGCCTCTACTATGCGAATCGCATTGATTTAGCCAGAAATAACTCCAAGGAATTTTTTTTCCATTGCCTAGAGTTTTCTGGCCCCAAGAGCTGAATCTATCACGCTCCCTTCTTCAAACGCCTGGTGCGAGAAACTGACAAATTTCTTCATCGATAAGATCGGCTCTATCCAGGCGTCGTTTACTATACGGAATCAGGCTATGGCTGTGATCTTGCCCTCGGAGGTTCCGCCTGTTTCATCCCCTTCCCTGGTGGCTTTTACACCTATCAATCTATCTGACTCACTTAGGGTCCTCATGGCCTTGAAATCAGGTTCTCCATCTGACCCCTGTGCAGCCAGGTTCCTGGCTTCAGTCGCAGAGACAGTTAACCCTAAAGTTAACAGGCTCATCAATTTGTCCCTCCAGGAGGCCTTTGTTCCAGCAGCATGGAAACAGGCCAAGATTTTGCCACTTTTAAAAACCGTCTCTGGATCCGCTGAACCCCGAGAGCTATCGTCCCATCTCCCTTCTACCTAGTGTGGCTAAAATCTGTGAGAAGGTTGTCAATAAACAACTTACAGACTTCATCGAAAGCTCAGGCCTACTCCATCCGGCCCAATCCGGGTTCAGAGCCTCTTATAGTACCGAGTCTGCTTTAGTAGAAGTCTCTGAAGCGATTCGGGATTGCTTGGACTCTGGCGGAAGGGCAGCTCTGATTTTGCTGGACCTTTCGGCAGCATTTTATTCGGTTCCCCACTCTCTGCTGCTTGCTCGCCTTACGGACATAGGAATTTCAGGCACTGCCTGGAGTTGGCTGAAATCATTTTTTGAAGGTCGTACGCAACAGGTTTGGATCCCCCCATTTGCGTCCCCTCCGCAGTTGGCGGCTACTGGGGTGCCGCAGGGGTCCTCTTTGAGCCCCCTTCTTTTTAACATTTATGTCACTCCCTTGATTCGGTTGGCGGAAGAGCTTGGAGCCAAAATTATTGCATACGCCGATGACACTCAGCTTCTGTTTACGTGGGGTAAATCCGAGTACTCCACCTCTGAGGCAAAAAACTGTCTGACAGCAGTCTTTCATTGGCTTTCCTCCGCGCAACTAAAGTGAAATGAGGACAAATCGGAAATCCTCCTTTATGGGAAGTTCCCCCCCCAGTTTAGAGAAGCACTCTGGCCAGCCGATTATCCCTTGCCTGCTTCTACGGGACAACCCGCTAAGAATCTTGGAATTTGGTTTGAAGAGAACCTGTCTTTTTCCACCCAGATCAAGAAGCTGGCTGGGAACTGTTTCGGGATACTCAAATCCCTCAGAAAATTTCTCCCGCTCCTCCCTAGGGCGGCCAAGGAAACGGTCACTCGGGCCTTGATACTCTCGCATATTGACTATGCCAACGTGTTGTACGTTGGCTTACCGGGCCACCTGCTTAACAGACTGCAGGTAGTCCAGAATGCTGCGGCCAGGCTTCTTTTTAACATCCCAATTAGAAGCAGTGTAAGACAACATCTGCGCATACTTCACTGGCTGGCTGTTGCCGAACGTGTCAAGTTTAAAGCCCTGGTCCTGGCGCATCGTGCCCTATATGCTTCTGGTCCAATTTACTTAAGGAAACGTTTTATGTTTTACACCCCAGCTAGACAGCTTCGTTCCGCTTCTCAGCTCCTAGCCCATATACCTCGCTTTCGTCTCCAAAGAATGGGTGGCAGCTCTCTTGCTTTTAGGGCTGCTTCGGCCTGGAACTCGCTTCCATTTGCTCTTCGCAGCATCCAGGACCCCACTCTTTTTTTAGAAAAAGGCTGAAAACGTTTCTTTTTATTTAACCGGTCCTTCTTCACTTCTCAAGGTTCGCACCGGGACACTCCTTGGAGTATCCGTGCGCGTTACAAGCCTCAATAATATAACATAACATAACATAAAGTCATTCATTCTCAAAGGTTTTTAATTGAGTTATAATTTTATTTCTAAAATTATACTTAGTTGCATATTTAGTTTGTAGACTTCCCGCCTTGCCTTTATATGGAAATAGATGTATTTTAGCAGTGCCACCCGGTTGGTTAGTAAAATTGGCTGATTGATAATTATATCCAATATCCTGGTTAATGTGTACTGATTGCATCTATTGCTGAGAGGACCGAATAAGTTGGTGAAGGGTCATCTCCGTCATTGCCCAAACAGGCATTTTTTGTCGTTGCATCATGTGATATGATATACGTTTGAATTTAGAGGCCCTCCTGTGCTTCCGTAACTATAGCTAAATCACTTGAGTGCCCAGATTCATATACAGCGTCATTTAGCTCTGAGGAGCTACTGTACAGTCATCATTTGATGTATCATCTCTGCCACAACATTTTAAACTAGAGCTTGAGAAGTTTGATGCTATAAATTGTGCTTTCTTGAACGCTAAAGGAAGGCTAATCAACAATTTGCCCAAGCAAACTTACCCTCCATGTTATAGAGAAAAATCACAAATTGGCTTGTGATCTTAATATTCGAGGTTAATTTTGAGTTAAATAGAACGATCAGTGAATCGTTCTTTTATTATACAATTATTGACTTCCCTCTCACCACTTTTCACTATGCCTATTGGTTCTTGAAATTTTAAATGGTCAGCGTGCTCTGCACGCTCAATAATACGTTCTGTTACCTCAACTTAGCTCAGCTCTCTTACCTTGCGTCTTTGGCTGAATGGTTCACGGTGGAGTTTTCTTCTGCATCTTTTACCCTAAACTTCTGCCTCCACACTGTCTCCATACTGTCTTTCAGTTATATCTTGGTGTGTGTTCAATGCTCATCAAACAAGTACCAGATGATGCAATGATGCCCTACAAAGCCCCACACGGCTCATGTCAACATTTACAGCACCACAAGTCACTCCAGTATCGCCTTCAATCTGGCGCAGCAACCCTCAGCCAGTTCAGTAAACCATTGCAAAGCCGCTGCAACCTCCATGTTGAGCCACTTAGATCTCCAGCTCCCCCCCACCAGGCCGGTTGATCATGTGCACATGTGTAGCTGGATTAGCAGGTTTGACCTCCACCAGCTCTATCTCTGGTAATGGTTCTGATAATATGTGGTGACAAAGGCAATTCTCATAAGTTGCAAAGGATACCAAAGAGCGGTCAGAGGGGCACGAGTGCAACTGGCCGCAACCCCAGTTCATCAAATACTGCAAGCACGATGTTAGTGTTAGGCGTTGAGCTCAGCTCTTCGAACATAACACACATGTGTATCCAGTGCTTTGTCGAGCATACAAATCCCACAAGCATTCTTCACTCTGCATGTTCTGTGCAAAGGCAATTGCTGTCTGTTGTAGAGAGCCAGCACTGCTGATGTTATGATCTCTTCAATAAACTTTATTACCCTATCGCTCTTCAGTAAACTCTGTTACTCAATTCCAGAGTGCGGCCATATTTTCAGTGATGGTGAGTATCACTGGAGGTGTAGGAAAGTAGGATCTGCTTTCAAGGTCACCCCCACTTTTTGCTGGTGTCATTATGTTTTACTGACTAGTCTGACTGGGATCCTGTTAATCAGAACCCCAATCTCTGTGCTTCTTCCCTAGTATATGGTACTAACTTACCCAGGGCATAGGTACACCAGGGGTCTCCCATGGGCTGAAGCATGCATTATGCCACCCATGAGAGCCCACTCAAATTGTGACTACAGGCTTGCCATTGCAGCCTGTGTAAGCTGGTGCTAGCACCACTTTCAACAGATATAAGTTTCCTTATATCTGAGATCACTACATTTAAAACCTATAAGTCACCCCTAAGGCAGGCCTTTCAATCCTGAAGGCAGGGCACTTGGTTATAAGTGGGAGGGTGCCCCTGCATGAGCAGGACACTCCTACAACCTTCGGAGTCCATTCTCCCAGGTTGTAAGTGCATCAGCCATTACGATACATAGACTGGCCATGCGTCATTACGCGATGGCTATCTGTAAACTGGCGGTAACGAACCCTGTCGTGTTTAGTATCAAACAAGTTGGAATCATACCCCCACACCGTAAACAGTGTGGAAGATATGATTCCATGCACTGTAAAGCTCCTCTGTGAGGCCCTCAGTGCTCCGGGTACCAGTCTTCTAGACCCGGACAGCAAACTATGGCTGCTGCTGACTAGAGACACGATTCTGCCCTCCTGCTGCTGAGCCAAGCTCGAGCAGAGGAAGGCAGGACAATAGGTTTCCTGTCACAGGGAGGTGTGGCCACCTCCCAGACAGGACTTAGTGTATTGGGACAGGGTGGGGGCCCTTGTCAGCGCCACTAGACTGCTTTGAAGGGCACATTTGGTGCCCTGCTTGCATACTCCAGTTGCAACCAGTTCAGGGAGAGGTTGGCTCCCGCTCTGACGTGAAACTGGACAAAGGACATGGGAGTATCCTCCCCACTGTCCAGCCCCTCCTCTGGGAAGGACCCCTGAATGGTCCGAACCCTTTCCTTAGGGTACCTAGATTCATTGTGGGACAAGATTCAGATCCGAAACCACTTCAACTTCAACCATCTGGGCACTCTGGACTTCGCTTTGGGAACCAAGACTGCAACTGGGAAGACTTTTGCTGCTCCTGATCTCGTCGTCCTGCCAGTCTTCTGCAACGTCTGTGCCTGTGCTCCATACAGGTTCTTCACAAAACCAGTGGACATTCAAGACACCTGAAGGAATCTTCCTTGAAGTGAAGGAGTCACTTCCCTGCATCTGCAGGCACCGCAATGAAGCTGACTGGTCTGCTGTTCCTGAGCTCCTACGGACTCCGAAATGTTCAGCAACACAGGTGGTAGTTCTGCAACTCCCTCGAGGCCTGCACTGTCTTCACAACAAGTTTGAATCCAGTACCCCTCGTCAGAACCGCTGGAGCAGTACCCCTGTGCACCGCATCGACTTGCCATTGACAAGGCTTGTTGACTCTCTTCACCTGAGATCTTTGGGCTCCAAGAAGCTCCAGCCTCAAGCATCTCCTGCAACTAAGATCGTCGCCTGCACCGCATCCTTTGCACCGTGGGCCTTCATCCTTTGGTGAACTACTCAAGGTCCCCTTGCGACTCCAGTGCCTCCGGCCTGCGGGTCCTTTTGAGGGTCTTCTTTGGCTCCAGTGGGCTCCCCTGCGTGCTCGGGGCCTGCTCTGACTTACCTGCTCATGGTGAGTCACTTGCACCTTGCTGGTCCCGACACTGCTCCTTTTTCTACGACTACATTGGTTGCCGTTGCCAAGGCTTGTTGATGTCCTTGCTGGACACTGCCAGCATTGCTCTTGACATCCGACGTGGGACAGCTAGTGAATGGCTCCTGGGCTTCTACAGCGTTGCGTGGTCTGCACAGCTGCAACTTCAAGGGCACCGTCAACACTACGGCATCTCCGACATCGGTGGGCATTTGTCTTCCGTGCTTCCTGGTCACTCTTGAGTGGCTTGGACTCTGTCCCCTCTGCTTGCAGGTACCTCTCATCTTGAATCCACCTTTGGGTTCCACCGGACTCTTTCACCTTCTTTGCCAGCGGCATCTTTTCTGAAGTCCTCCATTGTGGTCTACGGCGGTTTCCGACGTCACTTCGCACCTATGCACCCGGCTTCCCTGGTGTAGGTATTATGGTTCCTGGGGTATCCACGGGTGTGGTGACTCTCCAATCTTCCATCTTCCACTGCGTTTCTTCAGGGTCCGCTGGGAAGGGTCCTTTTCTTTGAAACTGCAACCGTGGCTTACAATTTACTTGCATTGAGCACGCGGTTGTGTTCCCACACTGCACACGACTTCCGTGGGGCTCCTAGATACTCACCTTGGGCGGTTCCAGGGCTTTAAGTGGAATGAAATAACTAGGGGGTCTCTCAAAGGGGCGTGGCCAATGTAATTAAGGACATTAATATAGGCAAGCTAAAAATCTGTGCTTAGCATGGTGTGCCGCCCAACTGGTATTTTCCTGCTTCTGCCATTGCATACAGATACTGATGCAACAAGTAACATTACACCTACAACAAGCAACGGCTATTGGCTTTGCCAATGGTTGTTGTTTGTGTAAGATAAATCAGCAACAACTATGGCTTCGTTGTATAGAATATTGAAAATACTTCAGTTCTGAAATGATGAGACTGTGAAAGTACTATAGCGAGTCTCTTTGAAGTTCCCTCAAAAGCAGTAAAGGGTGTGACTGCTGCAGAGGTAAGATTTTATTTTCACCCTGAGCGCAAAAATGGATAGAGACCCGGTTCGGCACCTGCTTTATAGAACTGCCGGTGCTGAGCAGCACCGGCAAGACCCGGTCCACTTAAAGCCCTGGGTGGTTCCTTCTACGTCTTTTGGGTCCATTCTCTACTTAGGTCGTGGTTCGCATTCCACCATTTTAGTATATGGTTTGGTCTCCCTCTGCAGACCACTGTGTATTTGTGCTACTTGTGCGTTCTATTTCCAAAGCATTGTGTGTATTGTGATTATATCTCCGGGTAGGAGATATTGCAATGTGTTAGTTAGTGTTAATAATAAATACATCTTTTTATAACTACACTGTGTGGTTCTTTTTCACTTAACCTATACCATAAGATTAAGTACTGGTAAAACAAGGCACTTTACACTCCTTCTGGACTAAGCCTGAAGGCTACTCTCCACAGCTACCACTTAGAGAGCTTTCTAAGGCTGTCTAAGACCACTAAAATCACCATAAGGGTAGTCTGGATTAGTGCAGGGTGCTACCCTTACATAAGTGAGCACCATATACTAAGCCAGCCTCCTACATTGATGTGCAGCAGTTGGGATTCAAGCCTGCATTGTTTTGCCAGCTAATCTAGGTGTGGATAAATTGAAAAACCATCACTAGCATTAGGCACATTTAATACTTTATAGCCTAAGTTCTACTGAACTTGAGCTTTTAGATTGGTTGTTCTCCAATCTTAGGAAGTTTAGTTTACACTAGGGTAGATAGGTGCAACACCACACTACACCTAGTGACCATGTCTTTAGTTGGGAATACCAGTGTACCCCAGTCTACTAAGTACAGTGGCCTGAAGTTCCAGGAACTAAGGCCCCTGTTTAGCCTTAGAAGAATAAAGGCAGGTAACAACCACACTACTAAGGTGCTCTTAGAGCTACTTCGTCAGGATGGCAAGAAACCCGGAGGGACAGAAAACAGGACAATGTAGGTGGGGATGCTCCTGAAGAAGGGGCACGAGGGCTTCCCTCTAGTGACCTCCATTCGGAGTATGGCCAAGAGGAGTCTAATGACTCCATATTGGCAAACTCAGATCCCCCAGGGAATGGTGCAGATGGCACAGAAGGTGTCCCCTTCATTCCACCTGGGACGGTTCAGAGTAGGCAGAGGAGGTCTAGGTCCCCCTTCTGTTGAGTCCAATGCTTCAGATAATTCCATAGGGACTTCCATATCTAGCATGAGGGAGGACTCCTTGGAGAGGGAATACCACCTGATCAAACTTGAGAGAGTAAGACTCAGGCTCAGTCAAGATCAGTAGGCCCTTGACAAAGAGACCCTGGAAGTACAGAAAGCTAGGAAGAAACTGGGACTAGAGTCCCATGGTGGCAGCAATGGTGTCCCTAGAATCAGGGAAACATCCTTTGACACTACGAACCTGAGCAGGATAGTCCCTCCTTACCAGGAGGGGGATGATATCCATAAATGGATCACTGCCTTGGAGAGGGCCTGCAAAGTTCAAAGGTCCCTCAAGGGCAGTGGGCAGTTGTCCTGTGGCTCTCCTTTGCTAACAAAGATAGAGATAAGCTCCTCACTGTTAAAGAGGATGCTGACAATTATTCAGTCCTGAAGAGTGCCCTCATGGATGGGTTTGGCTTAACCACTGAGCAATACAGGATTAAGTTCAGAGACACCCAGAAGGCACAAACCCAGTACTGGGTAGATTTTATAGACAGTGCTATTAAGGCTCTGGAAGGCTGGCTTCATGGAAGCAAGGTAGAGGACTATGAAGGATTGTACAATTCGATAATGAGGGAGCACATCCTTAAGAACTGTCAGACCCAACTACTGCACCAGTACCTGGGGGGCTCTGATCTGACCTCTCCCCAAGAATTGGTAAAGAAGGCAGACATATGGGTCCGCACCAGGATTAAGCAGAAAAACCATGGTGGTGGGGGTGACCAGAAGAAGCAAGATTCTTCTAAATCCCAGGAGAAGGGTGAGGAGAAGGGCAAAGACAAAAAGGAGTCTTCTCAAGGCCCCCAAAAACCTGAATCTGGGGGTGAGTCCCAAAACTCCAAGAAAGGCAAAAAGAAACCTTGGTGTTATTTGTGTAAAGTAAAAACCCATTGGACAAGAGATGCTGATTGTCCAAAGGCCAAGGAACCTACTACCACTGCCCCTAAGGCAACTGCTCCCCCTTACACCAGTACCAGTGGTAGTACAGCAACCAAGAGATTAGTAGGGTTAACCTTGGGTTCAGAGGTGGGTTTTGGCCTAGTCAGATCTCCAACTCAGGCTGTTCTAATCTGTGATGGTGGCATTGATCTTGCCACCTGACTAGTAAGCCCCACTAACTTGGGCAAATACAGGCAACAGCCTTAAATTAATGGCATGGAAGCAATAGCTTTCAGAGACACAGGGGCCAGTGTCACAATGGCGACAGAGAAACTTTTGTTCCCTGAACAAATCATACTTGGACAGATGCACCAAGTAACCAATGCTAGCAATGTCAGGACTGATCATTTCTTGGCAGTTGTGAATCTCAGCTGGGGAGGGGTAACTTGACCCAAGAGAGTTGTGGTATCTCCAGACCTACCTGTAGATTGTCTGTTGGGCAATGATTTAGAAAATTCAGCCTGGTCTGAAGTAGACTTCAGGACTCATGCAGTAACGATGGGCATATCTGCCAGTGCATTTGCTGTAACCAGGGCTCAGGCCAAACAGCTCAGCGCTGAGGGAGCACTGGAGCCGGAAAGAACGGACCAGATTGCTCGTAAGAGAAGGAGCAGGAAGGGTAAGGAATTTTCCTCCTCCCAAACTCCCAGTGAGGATCAGTCTCCTGAGGGAGATGATCTCAGTCCCTGTGAAGGAACTGTCCCAGAGGAACTTGGGCCTGACCAGACAGAGTTCTTGGGGGCAGGGGGCCCTTCCAGGGCAGACTCGAGTTTGGAGCAGCAATCCTGCCACTCTCTTGAACAGCTTAGACAGCAAGCTGCTGCTGAGGAGGCAGGGAATGTCAGTGGATCCCACAGGATCTATTGGGAAGATGGGCTTCGGTATTCTGAAGGTAGAGACCCCAAACCTGGTGCCACCAGGAGGTTGGTAATACCCCAGAGGTTTTCTTCTCTCCCTGGAACATGACATTCCCCTTGCAGGACACCTTGGGCAAAGTAAGACTTGAACAGCATTGTCCCTCATTTTCACTGGCCCCATATGTCTGATGACACCAAGGAGTTTTGTCGCTCCTGTGTCACTTGCCAAGCCAGTGGTAAGTCAGGTGGCACTACAAAGGCCCCCTTAATTCCACTCCCAGTGATTGGGGTTCCCTTGGAAAGGGTAGGGATTGACATTGTTGGTCCCTTGAACCCTCCAACTGCATCTGGACACAGTTACACCCTAGTGGTGGTGGACCATGCCACTAGGTATCCAGAGGCAATTCCTCTTAGAACCACTACAGCTCCTGTAGTGGCTAGGGCCCTCCTGGGAATTTTTGCCAGATTGGGCTTCCCTAAGGAGGTCTTAACAGACAGAGGTACCAACTTCATGTCTAGTTATATCACTGCAACGTGGAAAGAGTGTGGAGTAAACTATAAGTTTACCACGCCCTACCATCCACAGTGCAATGGGCTTGTAGAAAGGTATGATCATGGGACTCCCAGAAAAGCTCAGGCAAAAATGGGATGTCTTACTACCCTGCCTTCTCTTTGCCTAGAGAGAGTTTCCTCAGAAAGGGGTTGGCTACAGTCCATTTGAACTTCTGTTTGGACATCCAGTTAGGGGTCTAATTAAGGAGGACTGGGAGCAGCCTCTCAAACCTCCTAAACAGGATATTGTGGACTATGTACTTGGCCTGCGTTCATGTATGGCTGAATATATGAAGAAGGCAAGTAAAAACCTTGAGGCCAGCCAGGAGCTTCAAAAAGCTTGGCATGACCAAAAGCAGTCCTGACGGTTTCCCAGCCAGGCCCGAAGGTGTGGATGCTGGAGCCTGTGGCCCCAGCAGCTCTCCAAGACAAGTGGAGTGGCCCCCACACAATCCTTGAAAAGAAAGGTGAGGTCACCTACCTGGTGGACCTAGGCACTCCAAGAAGTCCCCACAGGGTACTTCATGAGAACCGCCTAAAGCCTACTGTAGACAGGACTGACATGGCAACTGATGAGGTACAGGAGGAAGAGAGTGACCCTCTCCCTGATCTCCTCTCTCAGAACCTTGTTGATGGGTCAGTTGATGGAGTAGCCTTGGCAGGCAGCCTCACTGACCAGCAGCAACCTGATTGCAGGATGGTGCTTAATCAGTACAAGCACGTCTTCTCTAACACCCAGCCAAACCACCTGGTGTACCCATGAAGTGGACACAGGTGACAGTCTGCCACTAAAGAACAAAACTTACAGACAGCCTGGCCATGTCAGAGACTGCACTAGGATAGAGGTCCAAACAATGCTGGAATTTGGGGCCATTGAGCCTTGAGATAGCCCTTGGGCTAGTACAGTAGTCCTTGTGCCAAAACTCACACCAAGGGTGGAAAAAGAGAGATGGGGTATTGAGTGGACTACAGAGGCCAGAAAATGCAGTCACTAGGACTGATGCCCATCCTATTCCTAGGGCAGATGAGCTCACAGATACTTTGGTCTCAGCCAAACATCTGAGTACATTTGACCTGACTACTGGCTACTGGCAAATCAGACCAGCCGAGGATGCCAAGCCAAAAACAGCATTTTCAACCCCAGTGGGCATTATCAATTTATTGTGATGCTCTTTGGTCTGAAAAATGCACCTGCCACATTTCAGAGGTTGATGAATAAAGTTCTCACAGGTCTTGAAGCCTTTAGTGCAGCATATCTAGATGATATTGCTGTCTTTAGCTCCACCTGGGAGGATCACCTGGTCCATCGCAGGAGTGTTCTGGAGGCCCTGCAAAAGGCACGCCTCACTATCAAGGCCACCAAGTGCCAGATAGGGCAGAGCAAGGTTGTATACTGGGGTCACCTGGTAGGTGGAGGCCAAGTTCAGCCATTAGAGAGCAAAATCCAGAGCATCATGGACTGGGTTGCTCCCACTACCCAGACTCAGGTCAGAGATTTCTTCGGCCTGACTGGGTACTACAGGTGGTTTATTAAGGGGTATGGGTCCATTGTGACTCCCCATAATGATCTCACCTCCAAGAGAATGCCTAAGAAAGTTCAGTGGACAGTTACCTATCAAAAGGCATTTGATGACCTGAAGCAGGCCATGTGCACTGCTCCCATTCTGCAAAGTCCTGACTATTCCAAACCCTACATTGTCCAGACAGATGCTTTCATGGTCACCCCCCCTTTTTGCTTGTGTCATTATGTTTTACTGACTAGTCTGACTGGGATCCTGCTAATCAGGACCCCAGTCTCTGTGCTTCTTCCCTATATTGGACATGGTGAGTACTTAGGTACACTCCATATTGGCTACTGGTATACCCTTGTAAGTCCCTAGTATATGGTACTAAGTTACCCAGAGCATAGGTACACTAGGGGTCTCCCATGGGCTGAAGCATGTATTATGCCACCCATGAGAGCCACTCAAATTGTGACTACAGGCCTGCAATTGCAGCCTGTGTAAGCTGGTGCTAGCACCACTTACGACAGATATGTTTCCTTATATCTGAGGTCACTACACTTAAAACCTATAAGTCACCCCTAAGGCAGGCCTTTCAATCCTGAAGGTAGGGTGCTCGGTTATAAGTGGGAGGGTGTCTCTGCATGAGCAGGACACCCCTACAACCTTCAGAGTTCATTCTCCCGGGTTGTAATTGCATCAGCCATTACGATACATAGAGCGGCCATGAGTCATTATGCGATGGCTATCTCTAAACTGGCTGTAACGAACCCTGTCATGTTTGGTATCAAACATGTTGGAATCATACCCTGACACCGAGGTATGAGTCCATGTCCTGTAAAGCTCCTCCGGGAGGCCCTCAGTGCTCCCGGTACCAGTCTTCTAGATCCGGATAGCAAACTATGGCTGCTGCACCAGAGACACGATTGTGCCCTCCTGCTGATGAGCCAAGGTCGAGCAGAGGAAGGCAGGACAATAGGTTTCCTGTCACAGGGAGGTGTGACCACTTACCAGACAGGTCTTAGTGTATTGGGACAGGGTGGGGGCGCTTGCCAACGCCACTAGACTGCTTTAAAGGGCACATTTGGTGCCCTCCTTGCATACTCCAGTTGAAACCAGTTCAGGGAGCCGTTGGCTCCCGCCTGGCGCGAAACTGGACAAAGGACATGGGACTATACTCCCCACTGTTCAGCTCCTTCTCTAGGAGGGATCCCTGAATCGTCCGAACCCTTTCCTTAGGGTACTTAAGGGCTTACCTGTGGGTGGGTCCCTAGATTCGTTGTGGGACAAGATTCAGATCCGAAACCACTTCAACCGTCTGGGCACTCTGGACTTCGCTGGACTTCGCTTTGGGAACTGAGACTGCAACTGGGAAGACTTCTGCTGCTCCTGGTCTCGTCGTCCTGCCAGTCTTCTGCAACATCTGTGCCTGTGCTCGATACAGGTTCTTCACAAGGCCTGTGGACATCCAAGACACCCGAAGGAATCTCCCTTGAAGTGAAGGAGTCACTGCCCTGCATATGCAGGGACCAAAACGAAGCTGACTAATCTGCTGTTCCTGAGCTCCTACGGACTCCGAAAGTTTCAGCAACACAGGTGGTGGTTCTGCAACTCCCTCGAAGCCTGCACTGTCTTCGCAGGAAGTTTGAAGCCAGTATCCCTTGTCAGACTCGTTGGAGCAGTGCCCCTGTGCGCCGCGTCAACTTGCCGTTGCCAAGACTTGTTGAGTCTCTTCACCAGAGATCTTCAGGCTCCAAGAAGCTCCAGCCTCAAGCATCTCCTGCAACCAAGATCTTTGCCTGCACCACATCCTTTGCACTGTGGGCCTTCAGCCTTTGGTGAGCTGCTCGAGGTCCCCTTGCGACTCCTGTGCCTTTGGCCTGTGGGTTCTCTTGAGGGTCTTCTTTGGCTCCAGTGGGCTCCCTGCTTGCTCGGGGCCTGCTCTGACTTACCTGCTCGTGGTGAGTCGCTTGGACCTTGCTGGTCCTGACACTGCACCTTTGTCTACGGCTACGCTGGTTGCTGTTGCCAAGGCTTCTTGGTGCCCCTGCCGGACACTGACCCCTTGGCTCTTGGCATCCGACGTGGGACAGCTCGTGAGCGGCTCCTGGGCTTCTACAGCGTCGCCTGGTCTGCACAGCTGCAACTTCAAGGGCACCGTCAACTCTACGGCATCTCCGACATCGGTGGGCATTCATCTTCCATGCCTCCTGTTCACTCCTGAGTGGCATAGACTCTGTCCACTCTGCTTGCAGGTACCTCTCATCTTGAATCCACCTCTGGGTTCCACCGGACTCCTTTACCTTCTTCGCCAGCTGCATCTTTTCTGAAGTCCTCCATTGTGGTCTACAGCAGTTTCCGCACCCGCACCCGGCTTCCCTGGTGTAGGTATCCTGGTTCCCGGGGTATCCACGGGTGGGATGAGTCTCCAACCTTCCATCTTCCACGGGGTTTCTTCAGGGTCCGCTGGGAAGGGTCCTTTTTCTTTAAAACTGCAACCGCAACTTACCCATTGACTTGCATTGCGCACGCGGTCGTGTTCCCACACTGCGCATGACTTCCGTGGGGTTCCTAGATACTCACCTTGGGTGGCTTCTTGGGTCCCCAGCTCTTCTACGTCTTCTGGGTCCATTCTTGACTTAGGTTGTGGTCCACATTCCACTATTTTAGTATGTGGTTTTTGTCTCCTCCTGGAGACCACTGTGTATTTATGCTAACGTGTTCTATTTCCAAAGTATTGTGTGTATTGTAATTATATCTCCGGGTAGGAGATATTGCAATGTGTTAGTGAGTGTTAATAATAAATACATATTTTTTTATAGCTACACTGTGTGGTTCTTTTTCACTTAACCTATACCATAAGATTAAGTACTGGTAAAACAAGCTGCTTCACACTCCTTCTGGACTAAGCCTGAAGGCTGCTCTTCACAGCTACCACTTAAAGAGCTTTCTATGGTTGTCTAAGACCACTAAAATCACCATAAGAGTTGTCTGGATTAGTGCAGGGTGCTACACGTACATAAGTGAGCACCATATACTAAGCCAGCCTGCTACAGGAGCACTGCATAGATCCACAGATTTGTTGCCTGGACCTGATGAGCTGTCTTGATTCACGACATTCATCAGTGGGAGGCGTCGGAGGTGAACGATCAGGAATGGGATAACACCAGCCAAGGTGAAGTATCTGAACCGTGCCATGAAAAACCAGGTCCAACTTATAGAGTGAGATGTTTGGCTCTCCATGGACGAAGCTATTGGGGCATTCTTCTATCAAAAGCTCACTCCAACGCGTATGCTGCATCTGCCATCTTGAAAGGAATACGTGTTTCATTACAGGCAAAGCTATTGACCATTCACAAAACACATGCACACAAAAACACATGCTGCGTCCACCCCTTTGGCAGGACAACAGCTTTTGATTGCTCCCTTCAAGATGACAATGCAAACGTCAACAGACCTATGAATACGGCCATTACATGAACAAACAGAAGACAACAAGCAAAAATAAAAAACTTTATCGGATCTAGGTGAGAAACCTAAAGTTTTTGTGAGACCAATGAATACTCACATACAGTTTAAATCCTTGTTAGGAGCTCAGTCCCGCTTTCACTGGCTCCTGCGGGCTCTAACTGAGGATATCCCCATTGGAAGGGGAACAAAACAAGGGCTATCTACATTTCCTCATGAGTGTATTTATATCTCAAATGCCAAGATTTGTTTCTATACTGCTATGAATTGCCCAATGCTTCACCAGTGCCAGGAGGTGTTTGTAGAATGTTGGCTGCCGCTTCGGGTCATCACCCTTGGCGTGTAATTAAACATGGAAGAACTTACAACATCCTCTTTCTTTGCTGTTCCTGGCACGCGGCCACTAAACTGGGAACAATGGACGGAGGCGTTTGAGGCTTATTTGGACGCCACTGAGGGAGACATTTTCACATCGAAAACGAAAAAGCCTAACTAGTTTATGATATAGATCCAGAGGGCAGAAGCATTTTTTAAAAAGTTAGCTATACAGCAAGTGGAAATTTGGACGGGGAAGAGGGAGATGTAGTCAATGTGGTGGATGAATAAGCCACTCAATTCCAAAACATTGGCTGAAACAGTCAATCCTAACAGAAACGTCATTCTAGAGAGACACAGACTCTTACAACATTGGCTGAAACACGTGGTAAACTTCAAGGACTGGGACAGAAAATAGGCCCGGGCACCAAAATAAAAGTGGACCCCATTAGCGAAACAGATAGCTATAAAAGTGGCCCACATTTGCAAATCAGGGTAGTTGTAAACTTGTAAAGACATGCTGTTCAAGTGTTTTGCAAGGTATGGGAGACTGCATGGATTTGTGCCTGCTGCAGGCAACATTTGTTTTTAATATTGGGGAAATCTACAGTTAAAAAAAGACCCAGCAGACCATAAAACAGTCCCACAAACAGCCACGAACCAGCCCACACACAGACCTGTCAGACCAGCCCTTCGTGCATTGCCAGGTTGTCCTATAGGCCAGTCCTACCCAGGCTTGTTGATGGCTTAGTGGCAGCACTGAGAAGGCTAGCTGCTGAATGCAATTATAGAGAGTTGAAAGATGAAGTTATGAGACACCAGTTAACAGAGAAAACAAACCACGAAAAAGCCCAAATGTGTTTGCTTTGAGCAGAAGACTCAGATATAGTGACTGTATTCGAGATCGTCCATGGAACTGAACACTCTGATTTGTACGTGATGGAAATATGAATAAAGAGAGTAACTTTAAATTAGGTGAAAGTAAAAATGTATCCACTGACGGCCAAATTATGGATAGGAGTCGCCCCTATCAAAAGGGAGGGGAAAGAAAGGAGAAAAAAGGAAAATCAGCAGTGCTTAATTTTTAAAATAAATAAGTGCCAGGGCCCTCGTCAGGAGACCAATGCAGCCTGCACCACCCATTGCCCCTGCCAAAGCTGCCAGTGATGGTACTTACACATCTACTAGCCATCACACTGCTACAAGTGTGACAATTCAGACTGTTTGAGGCCTCCAAAGCTACAAGAATGGCGTGGGCGGCATGTATTAGTTCTTTTTAATTATGAAAAACAACTGTTGTGCAGCTCATCTCTAAATTACACAAACAGCGCCACCATGTGGCAGCTGCCCTAAGTGCCGGTGTTGATAATTAAGTGCCGGTGCCAGCACCAGAAACCGGCTCAAATTAAGCAATGGTATTAAGAAAAATCAGGTGGGAGCATTTTAAGGGTAGAATAGGGAGCTGATTTGTTGTAAAATAAGTAAGAGTGATGAGCGGATAAAAGTCATGGTGGACTCGGTTTCCCCACACACCCTCACTGGGGAAAAAGACTACAAGATGTTCACCCAAGCATAGCTGCCAAGATTTCAATTGGCTTATGTGTAGCATTTCCATATTTTCAGTGCACTTATGTGTGACATTTCCATGCTTTCAGTGTGCTTATGAGTGACATTTCCATGTTTTCAGTGTGCTTATGAGTGACATTTCCATGTTTTCAGTGTGCTTATGAGTGACATTTCCATGTTTTCAGTGTGCTTATGTGTGACATTTCCATGTTTTCAGTGTGCTTATGTGTGACATTGCAGTGTGTGAGATAAATCGCAGTCATTACCCTCTTCAGTGCAATATTAGGGTCTAGAAATAACCTTAAAACAGCAGCAAGAGATTTAAGTATGTATATAAGGTCAGTAAACTACATCCCTTTACTAACTTAATTGTACCCATTGCACACCCAAAAAAAGAGGCAGAGAGAGGGAAAATTGCAACCTTCACATTTCCTCCCCACACTTGAAAACAACACAAAGGATTTGGTGATCTGATTGGGTAAAAATAATTGGAGTATCTCTAATGTATGTTGTAAGATTTGGTGAGAGCCCTCATGTAGTAACGTGAGCCCTCACCGACATAGTGTGGCCTGCCTCATCCTCCAGGTCTCTCTCTTATTCAAGTGAGTTCCTGCACAGTTCAATTTAGTTTTTTTGTATGTTTTGTCCTCTAAATCCGTCTATGTTCCTTATCGTTATGGTGAATTATGAGGTCTTAAGGGAAAGGAGGCTGATCCAAAGATCTCATGTTATTAAAAATGTTTAAGGCTGGTTTACCCTCCTATATATTGATGTCTCCCACTCCCATGATGGGAAGTAGAGGTGACCTCTGATCGGTGGGGGTGGCACTACTAGATCTGGGCGCAGTCGGAACAAGGTAGACAAATAAAGGTGCCTGGATGGTGTGTCTATACCTCAAGTTTCCATTCTTGAGGCTAGGCGTTTAAACAGGTATAGTGAATAGCAACGCTTTGCACACACGCAGACATTCGCGTAGGGTGGCATGGGCCCTAATGCGAGTTAGGATAATGGATTCCCTAGCCTAGTTGGGTATTAAATCAAAGCCATAGTTGCTGCAGTGGGCCTCTCAAGCCCCTGTGCAAATGCCCCTCTGGCACTAGTGATACCTACACCGTGAACATGGATAAGCTAAGATAGGAGACATTCCCAGACTGGATCCCAACACTAGGCGGTCTAGCAGATTCTCCTGGAGGTCAGCAGAACCCAGTACAACCTCAGTGTGTACTGGGGTGCAAGGTCCATCGCTTGCTGCTTCAGGATGGCCTGAGTCAGCTAACTCTCACCGCTCACCGATGTCATGGAAGCAGTGAATACACTTCCATCCTTGTACATCCATACAGAGCCAATAACCTCGTTTAACATAAGCAAAGAATGCACCACTAAAAGATAAACAATCACACAGCAAATTATCCAATCCGTGTCCAAAGATGTTTCTTCAAATTCTTCGTTTATTCAAAAAGTTAAAACAATTCAAGTTGAAATGAACAGCCGACACGTTTCGTCCAAACAAATGGACTTCTTCAGGGGATCTAAGAGGCACTCCTAACATGTAGCGTCAGGGTATCCGTGGTGGATATGACCAGCGGAGGAAGTAGGCAAATCTCGTCCACTCTGATTATAATGAGAGCAAAATGTGCTTTACTTTAGTGAAAAAAGCCAGAACCAAGATAAGTCCGGATAGCAAAATTCATCCAATCCCACCCTTGTAAGGTGGACCATATAATAGGGGCAATCGCAGGTTCCAAACCGTGATAAGCCCGGAACCGCAGCCCAGTCCTGCCTCCTTGCAAGATGTCGTCGGGAAAGACTGAAGCCAATAACCTCCGTCCTTTTACTTTCGGATGGTTTTCTCTGTTACATTTTTGTGTGCAGACTGCAGAGCCCCACCAGCAACCATGACAACCAAACGTTTCCAACTCCCAGGAAGCATCAGCTAAATATTAGCTTAGAGCCAGCACAGGATACATTTAGCCCATGGAAGGCTTTGAAGCATGATGGGATGTTGACTTAAAGTGCCTTGTGCGATCAGCCCTTCTATGTTTCCCATGTCTATGCGACTGACTGCCCCAGGCCAGATTTTTTCTTTGCATTCTGGGACTTGTAGTATTGTTTATTCCGTTATAAAATCAAGACTATGGATCTGATTACGATCTTAGGGGATGGGATACTCCTTCACAAACGCGACGGATATCCCTTCCGCCGTATTACAAGTTTCGTAGGATATAATGGAATTGTAATTTGGCGGACGGGATATCCGTCACGTTTGTGACAGAGTAACCCTGTCTACCAAGATCGTAATCAGGCCCTACATGTCCCGGATTTCAAAGAAAAAACCTGGACTGGAGCAGCTCCTCAACCGTGGATTTGGGATTTTTGGCAGGTGTGATCCTGAGCCTGTAAACAAGTTTGTGTGTCATGTGGAGGAAGTGCATGGATGCAGGAAAATTGCCAAATTGGCGTTAGTCTAACCATTGGTGAGTGATACCTGGTAGGGCTTGAGAGAGAAAGGGGAGGGTGGGAGCAGAACAAGAGAGCGGTATGGTGTGTTCAGAAAGGGTAGAGTGGCAGGGCGAGGAAAGGAATAGCTGTAGATGGGCTAGTGGACGAGTTAGAGAAAGAATGTGAGCAGAAAGAGAGGGAGATAAGGTATGTGTAGAAGGGCAGGGGAAGATTCAGAAGGGAAACAAGGCTGGTGGAGGGTGTGGTGGCAAGGGGGAGAGAGGGGCAGAGAGAAGGTTAGAGTGGTAATGTGTGTTCAGGAGTGAGGGAAAGGGGCAGAAGGGAGAACAGGCAGGGGTGTAGTGGAAGGGTCAAGGAAGGGCAAGGGCAAAGGTAAGATGAGGGCAGAGGATGAGTAGAAGGGAAAGTAGGAAAGGGAGTGGGGATGGAGGGAAGCGCCTGTGAACCGCGGATGAGTGTGTGCTATAAGAGAAGGAGCAGAGGGCTTGGGGTGAGGTGCATCAGCAATGTGGTAGAGGGAAAAGAAGGATAAAACAGATGTAAAGGGGGTAGAGGATGCTAGGACAGAAGGAAAGGGAGTTGGGAGAGATAAAGATTGGGGAGCCAGGTTAAAGTTGTGGAAAATTTGTGTGAACAGAGGGCATGATAAGTGAGGGAGAGAGGTTCAAAAAAGGAGTGAGCAGCAAAGGAGCAAAAAAGGGTTTGCAGGAGAATTGAAAGAAGACAAGGAGAAGGAGGAGGGAAGAAAAGGGGGGAAAATGGGAGTGTGGCTGGAAGGAGAAAGTCAGGGCCGAGAGGCTTGATGGGAGCCCAGGAAAAGCTCAAAAAAAGGCATAAAAATCCTCCTTGGCAATTTTATAGCTTTTGATACAAGATGAAGATTAGTGCTGACGAAAAATCATCAAGGCACCAAACTCCACCTGATTTCAGGAAAGATAAAAGAGGCAAGCATGAATTCCAAATGTAGAGCTCCAGAGGACCACCCTACTGCAAAGGCAAAAATATAGGATAAAAGTAGTAGCAAAGGGGCAGAAAACGGGATGAAACATAGGGAATGAATGAGTTGCGATGCATATTACTCTGACAATTGTCTCCCTTAAAAAATGTTTCAAACAGGAACTGACGTCACAGGAAAATGCTTAACTTCATCTTGGATTGGGAACCTCAAATAACATCCTTTGAGCAGGCTAACATCTTTCTGAAGGGCTGATTACAAGGCTTTTCCATACCTCTTTCCAGAAAGTCATGGCATTTACTTGGTAAATGAAGAAGCCCATGTTTGACTTCCTTTGTTCTGCCTTGAATTCCAAGTCCTGCTACCGTCGTTAAGACTTGCACTCCAGGCAGCTCATAGAACACCCCTCCATCAACAGCGAGCAAGGAGACACCCGAGCAGTGCTTAATTTGCGACTGTGTTTTCCGGTGCGCAGCAAAGGCACTTAATTGTCAACACCGCCACTTATGACAGTTGCCACATGGTGGCGCTGTTTATGCAATTGAAAGATGACTAGAACAACAGTGGTTTATTAATTCAATAAACATTAAAAACAACTACTACCAGTTGCCCAAGCCATTCTTACAGCTTTGGGGGCCCGAACAGTCTGAAGTGTCACACTTGTAGCATTGTGATGGTTAGTAGCTGTGTAGGTACTGTAATTAGCAGCGCTGACAGTGGCAACTGGTGGTGCAAGCTGTGATGGCCTCCTGGCGAGAGCCTTGGCACTTATTTCTTTTTCCAAATTAAGCACTGCAACTAAGCGGTCTGGCGTTACAGGTGCTCACCTGTGTGGTCAGCACATCATTTAGGGCCAAGCCACCCCACAGTGTGTGGAGTGCTTCTAACTTTCTTGAAAGTGCCTGGTCTTAGCCTTAGGTAAATTTCTGGTGCAGCTCCTGGCATAGATGTAACAAGATGTCTGCCTGAGGAAAATATGTAGTATCAAATAGGAAGTCTGTTCAATCTTACAACAACCTTGATTTTTATGTGATGAGATATGTAACTAAGGCCCTCATGTATACAGATCCCATTTAAGGAATCTTAAATTATGGCAAATAACGATTCGCAACTTTGCGATTCCTTAAATGGAATGTACAAAATGAACTTGTTAAAAGTGGTCGCAATTTACACATTGACATCTAACGAATTCATTGGTGATTTGAGAACCAACCTATTTATTAACAGGTTGGTTCTCAAAATACAGATTTTTGGTGGGTCGCAATTCCACTTACCTCATTAATATGCATGAGGTAGGCCGTACATTGTGACCCACTATGATTAGCTACATTCACAGGCTTTGTGGACTTGCAAGGGGTCAGTAGACCTTCATGTCTTTGATTGCTTTTAAAAAAAACAATGTGTATTTTTTTTAATGCTGTTTGTTTTCCTTAAAGGAAAATGGGATGTGTTTAAAAAAGAAAAACAAAAATGGCACAAATCTTTTTTATGAGCAGGCAGTGGTCCGCGAATGGGTTACCACCACCTATGAGAAGGTGGTAAAATAATTAATGTTTTGCGACCGGATTTCAGTCACAAAACATTAGTGCATAGCTTAAAGATTCAGTATCTGGAAGGGACGCCCTGAACACGCCCCTTTCAAATACCGAATCTGTATTTATTCACAAACTAAATTAAAGAATCAGTTTGATTCGGTAACATATTACTGAATCACTATTTGGGTTTGGTGAATAAAAAAATGCCATTTTGCAGTCGGATCGGCTCTGATTTTCAAATTCGGAGCCTTACTGATCGTAAAATGGTTTTGTACATGAAGGCCTAGGTTTTCTACGGTTAAGGTGTTTCATGTGTTTTTTTGTTTCGCTTTGAGATTAATCTCAGGAAACTCAGGCCCCAAAGTTTTACATTATTTTTGTAAATATTGAGAGTAGTTTTTCATGAATTCTGTGGTTAATCTGAAAATTTCTTTTTTTAATAAATGTATGCATGGTATCTCCCTTTAAAACCCCGTTACTTCTCTTAATGTAATTCTGTTTCCCCATTGCCATTTATCTTTTAATATTTACACTTAAAATTTTCAACAACTTTCAATTTTTTTTAAAGTTTCCTTTTTAAAGATTTTATTTGCAGGGCAAATCCATGTTATCCCTTTCTCTGGCTTTCCTTTTTTCCCAATCTCTTTAATTCGGCTACATTTTATGCTCACCATTACCGTTGACACTTACACTATAACTTAAGTGTACAAATTCCAAATTTTAGCATTCATTGTTTTTGTTTTTCCAAGTTTTTTGCCCAGAGATTTTTGTATCCTAAAGAAGTGACCCTAAAAATTGTATTGCTGGTTTTGAACTGCACCTCCTGTGGATATGAAAGCAAATAAAATAAACACACTGCCTCAATTTTAATATTTCATACTCTCAAAAAATGGAGGAAACCACAAACCTAAACTGTAAATGAAATAAGAAGCTTAGTCACGTGCACAAATAGGCGACTCACATTTGGAAATGATATTTTAGGCGACACCTAACTCCAAGGTTGAGCCACCCGAACTCGAACACCGTAGACCATTAGATAAAATGTAAAAATATATAATATACAGAAAATTTTCAAGGTAAGATGCTACATCACAAAGATGTCTTTGATGATGGGTATAATTCTTTCCAATACAATAGAATACTATTTTCCAACACTTGTTCAGGCAGTTGTAATCAGTTGGCTGGACTATTCCAATTTCTTGGACACCTGACCATATTATCAACCATTTGTGGCATCTTCAAAACCAGTGTGGCTGACCCTTGACCCGCTCGCCCATCAGCAACCAAGACTTTAACATTTACAATGGATTTCAGTGTCTTAGCACCTTGCCTTAAACTCTGTGTTTTCTTCAAGGCCATCCATGGTCATGGCTCATCTCACCTACAAAGTAAGTTTTAGTTCCATTCACCTACTAAACAGCTTAGGTACGCCTCAGCCAGGCTACTGGTAGACACCGCTTTCCTTTGTGCAGATCTGGGGCCTGTGCTTTCTCAGTGACATGAGCGAAACTTTGGCATTCCCTCACTTAAGAACAGAAAGCAACCTGCTCCCCTTCCAAACAAGCCTAATGAAACCCGGTTGATTCCTAAACCCTAGACTCTGTAATGGGTGTACTCAGTGTTACGGTTTCAGTGCCAGGGCACCTTTTAAGTAGTTTTGCGCTTAATAAAACACAAATGCAACTACAATAGCAATAAAATCAAAGAGTGGCTGGGTGCTCACCAAACACATTGTAAAAGCTTGTCAATCTGTTAGCCAGTTGGCATCGAGTTTAGCTTTGGCAATAGGTGGGTTGTAAAGACGATGCCTGGGGCCCTCCTACATGAAAAAGCAGGGTCCCTGGGGTGGGACTGAGCCATGGACGTCATTTAGGGGTCACCAGGGGTTGCAGCTGCGACCCCCTGGTTTGCCCCGTGCTATCCCTGGCACTGCTCTTGCGACCCATGGCCTAAGAGGTGGCAAAATCAGTGTCTGGAAGACAGGGGCAGCTCTTTCTAATGGACCCTGGTTAGAGCTCCACTTGCCTGGTTTCTGTCAATTCTTTTATTATACAAATAGTGAATAATACTATTCACTAGTAGTGTAATAAAAAATGAAGTACTTTAGCTGCGATATGACCCTATCTGGAAGCAAAGAGATGTAAAAAAAGCTCTTAAAATGTACGTTGTATGCATGCTTTCGGGTGAGACAGTGTTTATGTGCGCAACAGTGTGTGAATGTGTTAGTATGTGTAAGCATGTGTGTGAGTCAAGGTAAAGGTCAAATGGCGTGCAATGTCACTTCCGCCACCCCTGGTATTTTGGTGAATTGAGTCCAGGACTGAGCTGAGGAACATCTAGAGAGAGTGATTCACTTTCTGTGTTTACAGTTTGACAGAATGATTGCCAGTGGCTGGGAATGTGGTATGCATTCCACCCATCACCAGTACGTTTTCTAAGTGCGGCGCCCTAAGTATGACGTATACCCAGACATGGGCCCCGCGCTCATGCTGACTTAAGACTCAAACTATAACTCACTGATGCAACCTAACTAAGCCAAACTAATCTGGGTTTCCAAACCTCCTTATCTGGAGCATACATGGCCTGCCAGATGTGCAGGGCTATATCTACTGGAGTAAGAACAAGGCTAATTTGCATATGACTGATCTCTATCTCAAATGGTGTAGATGGTAAAAAATGATGGACTGAAATGTAGCCAGTGCAACTTCTACCCCTGAGATTTTTGCAACTGTTTCACCTTTCCCCTTTGTGTTTTTTTTTCTCAATGTGACGCTCGAAGTTTGAAGGGCATCCCTAGACATGGGTCACGCACTCGCTGTGCCACAGGCCCTAAGGTCTACCTTACAGTTGAGGCCTAACTATGCTGAAACTTGGCTGAGATTACTTATGTTCCCTTTCATGAGTGACATGCCTGGGAGATTGGGATAGAGTTTCCCTGTTAAAGCAGGACTAAGGCTGATTTACTTATGTCTGATATTTTCTGAAGTGATATAATGGGCGCAAAATGAAACTGGAATCCAGTCTGAGCATTTGCTAGTGACTGAGACCTTTGCTAGCATTCTACTCTAAGATATAAAGCGTTGAACATTCAAACTGCATTCTCACTTCAGCAGTCTCCCTCCAATCATTACATGTATTTCACATGGATTCTATGTTCCAGGCACATGCACACATTTATATCAGCCATACACATGCATTCATCACATGTGCAGACATCTAGATCCCAGCTGACAAACATAGGTAACAGCCAGTCTGTCACTTTTATGCAATACTTCTCTGTCACACTCTTTCTAAAAATGTAACATAGAACACCCGGATTAAAAGGGTCACCCATCTAAATATCATTCTATAATAATCAAATATTGGATATTAGTTTGCAGAAGTGTCACATGTTTACCTATAATAAACTATGCAATATCCTGGTCTATAGAAATACTATCAATATCAGCTACTAACTAGAATGCAAACATTTTTGTGTTACAGCAACAATTTCATCTGCAGTGCCAGCTGAAACTTCTGAGAAATCCAATAACATCAGTCCAACAAACGTATTAGGAAGTGCAACAACACCGGAGGACACTACAATTGTATACCGGAAAGTGGAGGAGTCCGTTCATATAACAGACACTATCATACCAGAAATACCCACAGCAGATGAAGTCACAACCACAAAAGAAGTGCCTCCAAATACTTCAACTGCAACAAAAATAGGGGTGATCACAGGTACTGCAATATTAACTCCAGCAGAAGAGACCCTAAGTTCTGTTGGTACATTTAAGCCAGAAGCTGCCACAAATATTGCATCCAAAACTATCCCAGAGGAGGTCATAACAGGACTTACTAATGGAATTGTAACCACAACATCCTCAGAGGTGACAACTGGAACTGCAGTCAAGGGTCAGACAAGTACTGCCCCCACAATCACACCAGAAGTGATCACTCACATTGGATCTAACCCCACCCATGATGAGGCCACAAACACTGCAGTCACAATCACACTGGACATGAGTGAAAGTGCTGAAGTCACAACCACTGCAGAAGGTGGTAATTCAATCTCGGTCACACCAGAAGTAATCACAACGGACGCAGTCACAACTACCCCAGATCCAACCACATTGGAAACTATAAAAAGTACTTCAGCCCAAATCACAAAAATAATGTTATCACCGGCTGCAGCAACATTTGTATCGGAACCCAACTTGAATTTTGAGACTACAACCATAAAGGAAGTGAGCTTAAGTAGTGCGAAAACATCCACACCACAGATAATCACAAGTACTGAAGCTACACCATCATTAACTCTGACCAGAACAACTTCAGAATCAACTACATCACAGCTGATCTCAGCACCTTCCAACTAGATTTATATCAGAGGTGAAACCGCCTGCTTCACTCACAAGCATACCAGAAGAAACTGCAAGTGCTACTGTCACAATGGCACCAGAAATTACAAATCACATAGCTTTGACAAATTCACCAGGGGTGACCGCAATCACTGAAGGCAAAACAGAATTGACCACAAGTGTTGCAACAAAATCATCAGAACTGTCTACAGTCAGTGAAGCAACAACGAAGATGGAAAGTTTGACAACTTCTACAGTCACAACAACATCGGAAGTGGCCACTATCACTGCAGATCTGACAGACGTGACCTCTGGTACAACAGGCAAAACCTCAAAAAAAGTGGGCTCAAGTGTTGCAGCAACCACCTCAACAGAAAGCAGCACAAGTAACTTATTCCCTAAAACACCATCGGTGAGCACAAATGGCAAAGCAGAAACCACCCCTGAAAATGCCAAAGTCACACTAGACATTACCAGAGGCACTGCGCCCACAACATTCCCAGATATGACTATAAGTACTGAAGCCACAAAAGAAATTACAAGAAATATTGAAACAACAACACCATCAGAAGTGACTACAGGTGCTGCATCAAACCCCACAGTAGAAAGTGGGACAAATACAGTACCCTCAGCAACATCAGAGGTGCCCATTAGTAGTGCATCTACACCACGAAGTGACATCAAGTATGGCAGTCAAACCCACCCCAGAAGAGGTCACAGGTGTTGCAGCCACAACCAGTGTAGAAGGTGCCGCAAAGGTGGCACTTACAACCACAGAGGAAGCTGTGAAAAGCACTTCAGCCCCGATCACAGAAATACTGAGGACAACTGCTGCCACAAACACATCAGAAGAGACTCTAAGTTCTGCATCACCAACCATTAAAGAAGTGATCACAAAATCTTCAGAAGTAACCCAGCCATTGCTAACCACAAATGCTGCATCTACTACAGTATCAGAGGTGAGCAGAACATCTTCAGGCACAACTACATCACAGGTGATCACAGAAACTTCAATCAGAACTACTCCAGAAGTGGCAACATCTTCTTCGCTCACAACAATACCTGAAGAGACTACAAGTACTACACTCACTAAGACACCAGAGATAACCAGAAGTACTACTTCCACAACCTCTCTAGACCTGGTCCCTAGTTCTGAAGTCACAACAGAGGTGTCAACCAGAGTTGCAACCTCATCGTCAGAAGAAACTACAGGCACTACAACAACAACCAAACTGGACGTAATAACTAGCCCTTATTGGAAAACATCAACAGAAGTGGCAACTAATACGATAGTTACACCGGAGGTGATCACAGATACATCATTCAAAACCACAGCACAGAAGCTCTCAAGTGTTGCAGCAACCATCACAGCAGAAGAGGGCACAAGTACTTTGTCTCCCAAGACAACAGAAGTGCCCACAGTTGCTGCAGCTGAAACTACCCCACAGAAAGTCACTGTCACCCCAGAAATCACAAACAGAATTCCAACCACAACCAACCCAGATATGGCTACAAGCAAACAAGCCACAATAGAAGTAACAACAATTATTGCAACAAGATCATCAGAACAAACTACAGCTGATGCAGGAACAACAAAACTAGAAAGCGGGATAAGTACAGTTGCAACAACAATGTCAGAAGTGCCTGTTCCGAGTGCATCTACACCACAAGTGACAGCAAGTATTGCAGTCGAATCCACACCTGAAGAGGACACAAGTGTTACAGCTACTACCAGAGCAGAAGGTACATCAAGGTTAGCAGTTCCAACAACATTGGAAACTATAAAAAGTACTTCAGCCCAAATCACAAAAATAATGTTATCACCGGCTGCAGCAACATTTGTATCGGAACCCAACTTGAATTTTGAGACTACAACCATAAAGGAAGTGAGCTTAAGTAGTGCGAAAACATCCACACCACAGATAATCACAAGTACTGAAGCTACACCATCATTAACTCTGACCAGAACAACTTCAGAATCAACTACATCACAGCTGATCTCAGCACCTTCAACTAGATTTATATCAGAGGTGAAACCGCCTGCTTCACTCACAAGCATACCAGAAGAAACTGCAAGTGCTACTGTCACAATGGCACCAGAAATTACAAATCACATAGCTTTGACAAATTCACCAGGGGTGACCGCAATCACTGAAGGCAAAACAGAATTGACCACAAGTGTTGCAACAAAATCATCAGAACTGTCTACAGTCAGTGAAGCAACAACGAAGATGGAAAGTTTGACAACTTCTACAGTCACAACAACATCGGAAGTGGCCACTATCACTGCAGATCTGACAGACGTGACCTCTGGTACAACAGGCAAAACCTCAAAAAAAGTGGGCTCAAGTGTTGCAGCAACCACCTCAACAGAAAGCAGCACAAGTAACTTATTCCCTAAAACACCATCGGTGAGCACAAATGGCAAAGCAGAAACCACCCCTGAAAATGCCAAAGTCACACTAGACATTACCAGAGGCACTGCGCCCACAACATTCCCAGATATGACTATAAGTACTGAAGCCACAAAAGAAATTACAAGAAATATTGAAACAACAACACCATCAGAAGTGACTACAGGTGCTGCATCAAACCCCACAGTAGAAAGTGGGACAAATACAGTACCCTCAGCAACATCAGAGGTGCCCATTAGTAGTGCATCTACACCACGAGTGACATCAAGTATGGCAGTCAAACCCACCCCAGAAGAGGTCACAGGTGTTGCAGCCACAACCAGTGTAGAAGGTGCCGCAAAGGTGGCACTTACAACCACAGAGGAAGCTGTGAAAAGCACTTCAGCCCCGATCACAGAAATACTGAGGACAACTGCTGCCACAAACACATCAGAAGAGACTCTAAGTTCTGCATCACCAACCATTAAAGAAGTGATCACAAAATCTTCAGAAGTAACCCAGCCATTGCTAACCACAAATGCTGCATCTACTACAGTATCAGAGGTGAGCAGAACATCTTCAGGCACAACTACATCACAGGTGATCACAGAAACTTCAATCAGAACTACTCCAGAAGTGGCAACATCTTCTTCGCTCACAACAATACCTGAAGAGACTACAAGTACTACACTCACTAAGACACCAGAGATAACCAGAAGTACTACTTCCACAACCTCTCTAGACCTGGTCCCTAGTTCTGAAGTCACAACAGAGGTGTCAACCAGAGTTGCAACCTCATCGTCAGAAGAAACTACAGGCACTACAACAACAACCAAACTGGACGTAATAACTAGCCCTTATTGGAAAACATCAACAGAAGTGGCAACTAATACGATAGTTACACCGGAGGTGATCACAGATACATCATTCAAAACCACAGCACAGAAGCTCTCAAGTGTTGCAGCAACCATCACAGCAGAAGAGGGCACAAGTACTTTGTCTCCCAAGACAACAGAAGTGCCCACAGTTGCTGCAGCTGAAACTACCCCACAGAAAGTCACTGTCACCCCAGAAATCACAAACAGAATTCCAACCACAACCAACCCAGATATGGCTACAAGCAAACAAGCCACAATAGAAGTAACAACAATTATTGCAACAAGATCATCAGAACAAACTACAGCTGATGCAGGAACAACAAAACTAGAAAGCGGGATAAGTACAGTTGCAACAACAATGTCAGAAGTGCCTGTTCCGAGTGCATCTACACCACAAGTGACAGCAAGTATTGCAGTCGAATCCACACCTGAAGAGGACACAAGTGTTACAGCTACTACCAGAGCAGAAGGTACATCAAGGTTAGCAGTTCCAACAACATTGGAAACTATAAAAAGTACTTCAGCCCAAATCACAAAAATAATGTTATCACCGGCTGCAGCAACATTTGTATCGGAACCCAACTTGAATTTTGAGACTACAACCATAAAGGAAGTGAGCTTAAGTAGTGCGAAAACATCCACACCACAGATAATCACAAGTACTGAAGCTACACCATCATTAACTCTGACCAGAACAACTTCAGAATCAACTACATCACAGCTGATCTCAGCACCTTCAACTAGATTTATATCAGAGGTGAAACCGCCTGCTTCACTCACAAGCATACCAGAAGAAACTGCAAGTGCTACTGTCACAATGGCACCAGAAATTACAAATCACATAGCTTTGACAAATTCACCAGGGGTGACCGCAATCACTGAAGGCAAAACAGAATTGACCACAAGTGTTGCAACAAAATCATCAGAACTGTCTACAGTCAGTGAAGCAACAACGAAGATGGAAAGTTTGACAACTTCTACAGTCACAACAACATCGGAAGTGGCCACTATCACTGCAGATCTGACAGACGTGACCTCTGGTACAACAGGCAAAACCTCAAAAAAAGTGGGCTCAAGTGTTGCAGCAACCACCTCAACAGAAAGCAGCACAAGTAACTTATTCCCTAAAACACCATCGGTGAGCACAAATGGCAAAGCAGAAACCACCCCTGAAAATGCCAAAGTCACACTAGACATTACCAGAGGCACTGCGCCCACAACATTCCCAGATATGACTATAAGTACTGAAGCCACAAAAGAAATTACAAGAAATATTGAAACAACAACACCATCAGAAGTGACTACAGGTGCTGCATCAAACCCCACAGTAGAAAGTGGGACAAATACAGTACCCTCAGCAACATCAGAGGTGCCCATTAGTAGTGCATCTACACCACGAGTGACATCAAGTATGGCAGTCAAACCCACCCCAGAAGAGGTCACAGGTGTTGCAGCCACAACCAGTGTAGAAGGTGCCGCAAAGGTGGCACTTACAACCACAGAGGAAGCTGTGAAAAGCACTTCAGCCCCGATCACAGAAATACTGAGGACAACTGCTGCCACAAACACATCAGAAGAGACTCTAAGTTCTGCATCACCAACCATTAAAGAAGTGATCACAAAATCTTCAGAAGTAACCCAGCCATTGCTAACCACAAATGCTGCATCTACTACAGTATCAGAGGTGAGCAGAACATCTTCAGGCACAACTACATCACAGGTGATCACAGAAACTTCAATCAGAACTACTCCAGAAGTGGCAACATCTTCTTCGCTCACAACAATACCTGAAGAGACTACAAGTACTACACTCACTAAGACACCAGAGATAACCAGAAGTACTACTTCCACAACCTCTCTAGACCTGGTCCCTAGTTCTGAAGTCACAACAGAGGTGTCAACAAGAGTTGCAACATCATCGTCAGAAGAAACTACAGGCACTACACCAACAACCAAACTGGACGTAATAACTAGCCCTTCTTGGAAAACATCAACAGAAGTGGCAACTAATACGATAGTTACACCGGAGGTGATCACAGATACATCATTCAAAACCACACCACAGAAGCTCTCAAGTGTTGCAGCAACCATCACAGCAGAAGAGGGCACAAGTACATTGTCTCCCAAGACAACAGAAGTGCCCACAGTTGCTGCAGCTGAAACTACCCCACAGAAAGTCACTGTCACCCCAGAAATCACAAACAGAATTCCAACCACAACCAACCCAGATATGGCTACAAGCAAACAAGCCACAATAGAAGTAACAACAATTATTGCAACAAGATCATCAGAACAAACTACAGCTGATGCAGGAACAACAAAACTAGAAAGCGGGATAAGTACAGTTGCAACAACAACGTCAGAAGTGCCTGTTACGAGTGCATCTACACCACAAGTGACAGCAAGTATTGCAGTCGAATCCACACCTGAAGAGGACACAAGTGTTACAGCTACTACCAGAGCAGAAGGTACATCAAGGTTAGCCGTTCCAACAACATTGGAAACTATAAAAAGTACTTCAGCCCAAATCACAAAAATAATGTTATCACCGGCTGCAGCAACATTTGTATCGGAACCCAACTTGAATTTTGAGACTACAACCATAAAGGAAGTGAGCTTAAGTAGTGCGAAAACATCCACACCACAGATAATCACAAGTACTGAAGCTACACCATCATTAACTCTGACCAGAACAACTTCAGAATCAACTACATCACAGCTGATCTCAGCACCTTCAACTAGATTTATATCAGAGGTGAAACCGCCTGCTTCACTCACAAGCATACCAGAAGAAACTGCAAGTGCTACTGTCACAATGGCACCAGAAATTACAAATCACATAGCTTTGACAAATTCACCAGGGGTGACCGCAATCACTGAAGGCAAAACAGAATTGACCACAAGTGTTGCAACAAAATCATCAGAACTGTCTACAGTCAGTGAAGCAACAACGAAGATGGAAAGTTTGACAACTTCTACAGTCACAACAACATCGGAAGTGGCCACTATCACTGCAGATCTGACAGACGTGACCTCTGGTACAACAGGCAAAACCTCAAAAAAAGTGGGCTCAAGTGTTGCAGCAACCACCTCAACAGAAAGCAGCACAAGTAACTTATTCCCTAAAACACCATCGGTGAGCACAAATGGCAAAGCAGAAACCACCCCTGAAAATGCCAAAGTCACACTAGACATTACCAGAGGCACTGCGCCCACAACATTCCCAGATATGACTATAAGTACTGAAGCCACAAAAGAAATTACAAGAAATATTGAAACAACAACACCATCAGAAGTGACTACAGGTGCTGCATCAAACCCCACAGTAGAAAGTGGGACAAATACAGTACCCTCAGCAACATCAGAGGTGCCCATTAGTAGTGCATCTACACCACGAGTGACATCAAGTATGGCAGTCAAACCCACCCCAGAAGAGGTCACAGGTGTTGCAGCCACAACCAGTGTAGAAGGTGCCGCAAAGGTGGCACTTACAACCACAGAGGAAGCTGTGAAAAGCACTTCAGCCCCGATCACAGAAATACTGAGGACAACTGCTGCCACAAACACATCAGAAGAGACTCTAAGTTCTGCATCACCAACCATTAAAGAAGTGATCACAAAATCTTCAGAAGTAACCCAGCCATTGCTAACCACAAATGCTGCATCTACTACAGTATCAGAGGTGAGCAGAACATCTTCAGGCACAACTACATCACAGGTGATCACAGAAACTTCAATCAGAACTACTCCAGAAGTGGCAACATCTTCTTCGCTCACAACAATACCTGAAGAGACTACAAGTACTACACTCACTAAGACACCAGAGATAACCAGAAGTACTACTTCCACAACCTCTCTAGACCTGGTCCCTAGTTCTGAAGTCACAACAGAGGTGTCAACAAGAGTTGCAACATCATCGTCAGAAGAAACTACAGGCACTACACCAACAACCAAACTGGACGTAATAACTAGCCCTTCTTGGAAAACATCAACAGAAGTGGCAACTAATACGATAGTTACACCGGAGGTGATCACAGATACATCATTCAAAACCACACCACAGAAGCTCTCAAGTGTTGCAGCAACCATCACAGCAGAAGAGGGCACAAGTACATTGTCTCCCAAGACAACAGAAGTGCCCACAGTTGCTGCAGCTGAAACTACCCCACAGAAAGTCACTGTCACCCCAGAAATCACAAACAGAATTCCAACCACAACCAACCCAGATATGGCTACAAGCAAACAAGCCACAATAGAAGTAACAACAATTATTGCAACAAGATCATCAGAACAAACTACAGCTGATGCAGGAACAACAAAACTAGAAAGCGGGATAAGTACAGTTGCAACAACAACGTCAGAAGTGCCTGTTACGAGTGCATCTACACCACAAGTGACAGCAAGTATTGCAGTCGAATCCACACCTGAAGAGGACACAAGTGTTACAGCTACTACCAGAGCAGAAGGTACATCAAGGTTAGCCGTTCCAACAACATTGGAAACTATAAAAAGTACTTCAGCCCAAATCACAAAAATAATGTTATCACCGGCTGCAGCAACATTTGTATCGGAACCCAACTTGAATTTTGAGACTACAACCATAAAGGAAGTGAGCTTAAGTAGTGCGAAAACATCCACACCACAGATAATCACAAGTACTGAAGCTACACCATCATTAACTCTGACCAGAACAACTTCAGAATCAACTACATCACAGCTGATCTCAGCACCTTCAACTAGATTTATATCAGAGGTGAAACCGCCTGCTTCACTCACAAGCATACCAGAAGAAACTGCAAGTGCTACTGTCACAATGGCACCAGAAATTACAAATCACATAGCTTTGACAAATTCACCAGGGGTGACCGCAATCACTGAAGGCAAAACAGAATTGACCACAAGTGTTGCAACAAAATCATCAGAACTGTCTACAGTCAGTGAAGCAACAACGAAGATGGAAAGTTTGACAACTTCTACAGTCACAACAACATCGGAAGTGGCCACTATCACTGCAGATCTGACAGACGTGACCTCTGGTACAACAGGCAAAACCTCAAAAAAAGTGGGCTCAAGTGTTGCAGCAACCACCTCAACAGAAAGCAGCACAAGTAACTTATTCCCTAAAACACCATCGGTGAGCACAAATGGCAAAGCAGAAACCACCCCTGAAAATGCCAAAGTCACACTAGACATTACCAGAGGCACTGCGCCCACAACATTCCCAGATATGACTATAAGTACTGAAGCCACAAAAGAAATTACAAGAAATATTGAAACAACAACACCATCAGAAGTGACTACAGGTGCTGCATCAAACCCCACAGTAGAAAGTGGGACAAATACAGTACCCTCAGCAACATCAGAGGTGCCCATTAGTAGTGCATCTACACCACGAGTGACATCAAGTATGGCAGTCAAACCCACCCCAGAAGAGGTCACAGGTGTTGCAGCCACAACCAGTGTAGAAGGTGCCGCAAAGGTGGCACTTACAACCACAGAGGAAGCTGTGAAAAGCACTTCAGCCCCGATCACAGAAATACTGAGGACAACTGCTGCCACAAACACATCAGAAGAGACTCTAAGTTCTGCATCACCAACCATTAAAGAAGTGATCACAAAATCTTCAGAAGTAACCCAGCCATTGCTAACCACAAATGCTGCATCTACTACAGTATCAGAGGTGAGCAGAACATCTTCAGGCACAGCTACATCACAGGTGATCACAGAAACTTCAATCAGAACTACTCCAGAAGTGGCAACATCTTCTTCGCTCACAACAATACCTGAAGAGACTACAAGTACTACACTCACTAAGACACCAGAGATAACCAGAAGTACTACTTCCACAACCTCTCTAGACCTGGTCCCTAGTTCTGAAGTCACAACAGAGGTGTCAACAAGAGTTGCAACATCATCGTCAGAAGAAACTACAGGCACTACACCAACAACCAAACTGGACGTAATAACTAGCCCTTCTTGGAAAACATCAACAGAAGTGGCAACTAATACGATAGTTACACCGGAGGTGATCACAGATACATCATTCAAAACCACACCACAGAAGCTCTCAAGTGTTGCAGCAACCATCACAGCAGAAGAGGGCACAAGTACATTGTCTCCCAAGACAACAGAAGTGCCCACAGTTGCTGCAGCTGAAACTACCCCACAGAAAGTCACTGTCACCCCAGAAATCACAAACAGAATTCCAACCACAACCAACCCAGATATGGCTACAAGCAAACAAGCCACAATAGAAGTAACAACAATTATTGCAACAAGATCATCAGAACAAACTACAGCTGATGCAGGAACAACAAAACTAGAAAGCGGGATAAGTACAGTTGCAACAACAACGTCAGAAGTGCCTGTTACGAGTGCATCTACACCACAAGTGACAGCAAGTATTGCAGTCGAATCCACACCTGAAGAGGACACAAGTGTTACAGCTACTACCAGAGCAGAAGGTACATCAAGGTTAGCCGTTCCAACAACATTGGAAACTATAAAAAGTACTTCAGCCCAAATCACAAAAATAATGTTATCACCGGCTGCAGCAACATTTGTATCGGAACCCAACTTGAATTTTGAGACTACAACCATAAAGGAAGTGAGCTTAAGTAGTGCGAAAACATCCACACCACAGATAATCACAAGTACTGAAGCTACACCATCATTAACTCTGACCAGAACAACTTCAGAATCAACTACATCACAGCTGATCTCAGCACCTTCAACTAGATTTATATCAGAGGTGAAACCGCCTGCTTCACTCACAAGCATACCAGAAGAAACTGCAAGTGCTACTGTCACAATGGCACCAGAAATTACAAATCACATAGCTTTGACAAATTCACCAGGGGTGACCGCAATCACTGAAGGCAAAACAGAATTGACCACAAGTGTTGCAACAAAATCATCAGAACTGTCTACAGTCAGTGAAGCAACAACGAAGATGGAAAGTTTGACAACTTCTACAGTCACAACAACATCGGAAGTGGCCACTATCACTGCAGATCTGACAGACGTGACCTCTGGTACAACAGGCAAAACCTCAAAAAAAGTGGGCTCAAGTGTTGCAGCAACCACCTCAACAGAAAGCAGCACAAGTAACTTATTCCCTAAAACACCATCGGTGAGCACAAATGGCAAAGCAGAAACCACCCCTGAAAATGCCAAAGTCACACTAGACATTACCAGAGGCACTGCGCCCACAACATTCCCAGATATGACTATAAGTACTGAAGCCACAAAAGAAATTACAAGAAATATTGAAACAACAACACCATCAGAAGTGACTACAGGTGCTGCATCAAAACCCACAGTAGAAAGTGGGACAAATACAGTACCCTCAGCAACATCAGAGGTGCCCATTAGTAGTGCATCTACACCACGAGTGACATCAAGTATGGCAGTCAAACCCACCCCAGAAGAGGTCACAGGTGTTGCAGCCACAACCAGTGTAGAAGGTGCCGCAAAGGTGGCACTTACAACCACAGAGGAAGCTGTGAAAAGCACTTTAGCCCCGATCACAGAAATACTGAGGACAACTGCTGCCACAAACACATCAGAAGAGACTCTAAGTTCTGCATCACCAACCATTAAAGAAGTGATCACAAAATCTTCAGAAGTAACCCAGCCATTGCTAACCACAAATGCTGCATCTACTACAGTATCAGAGGTGAGCAGAACATCTTCAGGCACAGCTACATCACAGGTGATCACAGAAACTTCAATCAGAACTACTCCAGAAGTGGCAACATCTTCTTCGCTCACAACAATACCTGAAGAGACTACAAGTACTACACTCACTAAGACACCAGAGATAACCAGAAGTACTACTTCCACAACCTCTCTAGACCTGGTCCCTAGTTCTGAAGTCACAACAGAGGTGTCAACAAGAGTTGCAACATCATCGTCAGAAGAAACTACAGGCACTACACCAACAACCAAACTGGACGTAATAACTAGCCCTTCTTGGAAAACATCAACAGAAGTGGCAACTAATACGATAGTTACACCGGAGGTGATCACAGATACATCATTCAAAACCACACCACAGAAGCTCTCAAGTGTTGCAGCAACCATCACAGCAGAAGAGGGCACAAGTACATTGTCTCCCAAGACAACAGAAGTGCCCACAGTTGCTGCAGCTGAAACTACCCCACAGAAAGTCACTGTCACCCCAGAAATCACAAACAGAATTCCAACCACAACCAACCCAGATATGGCTACAAGCAAACAAGCCACAATAGAAGTAACAACAATTATTGCAACAAGATCATCAGAACAAACTACAGCTGATGCAGGAACAACAAAACTAGAAAGCGGGATAAGTACAGTTGCAACAACAACGTCAGAAGTGCCTGTTACGAGTGCATCTACACCACAAGTGACAGCAAGTATTGCAGTCGAATCCACACCTGAAGAGGACACAAGTGTTACAGCTACTACCAGAGCAGAAGGTACATCAAGGTTAGCCGTTCCAACAACATTGGAAACTATAAAAAGTACTTCAGCCCAAATCACAAAAATAATGTTATCACCGGCTGCAGCAACATTTGTATCGGAACCCAACTTGAATTTTGAGACTACAACCATAAAGGAAGTGAGCTTAAGTAGTGCGAAAACATCCACACCACAGATAATCACAAGTACTGAAGCTACACCATCATTAACTCTGACCAGAACAACTTCAGAATCAACTACATCACAGCTGATCTCAGCACCTTCAACTAGATTTATATCAGAGGTGAAACCGCCTGCTTCACTCACAAGCATACCAGAAGAAACTGCAAGTGCTACTGTCACAATGGCACCAGAAATTACAAATCACATAGCTTTGACAAATTCACCAGGGGTGACCGCAATCACTGAAGGCAAAACAGAATTGACCACAAGTGTTGCAACAAAATCATCAGAACTGTCTACAGTCAGTGAAGCAACAACGAAGATGGAAAGTTTGACAACTTCTACAGTCACAACAACATCGGAAGTGGCCACTATCACTGCAGATCTGACAGACGTGACCTCTGGTACAACAGGCAAAACCTCAAAAAAAGTGGGCTCAAGTGTTGCAGCAACCACCTCAACAGAAAGCAGCACAAGTAACTTATTCCCTAAAACACCATCGGTGAGCACAAATGGCAAAGCAGAAACCACCCCTGAAAATGCCAAAGTCACACTAGACATTACCAGAGGCACTGCGCCCACAACATTCCCAGATATGACTATAAGTACTGAAGCCACAAAAGAAATTACAAGAAATATTGAAACAACAACACCATCAGAAGTGACTACAAGTGCTGCATCAAAACCCACAGTAGAAAGTGGGACAAATACAGTACCCTCAGCAACATCAGAGGTGCCCATTAGTAGTGCATCTACACCACGAGTGACATCAAGTATGGCAGTCAAACCCACCCCAGAAGAGGTCACAGGTGTTGCAGCCACAACCAGTGTAGAAGGTGCCGCAAAGGTGGCACTTACAACCACAGAGGAAGCTGTGAAAAGCACTTTAGCCCCGATCACAGAAATACTGAGGACAACTGCTGCCACAAACACATCAGAAGAGACTCTAAGTTCTGCATCACCAACCATTAAAGAAGTGATCACAAAATCTTCAGAAGTAACCCAGCCATTGCTAACCACAAATGCTGCATCTACTACAGTATCAGAGGTGAGCAGAACATCTTCAGGCACAGCTACATCACAGGTGATCACAGAAACTTCAATCAGAACTACTCCAGAAGTGGCAACATCTTCTTCGCTCACAACAATACCTGAAGAGACTACAAGTACTACACTCACTAAGACACCAGAGATAACCAGAAGTACTACTTCCACAACCTCTCTAGACCTGGTCCCTAGTTCTGAAGTCACAACAGAGGTGTCAACAAGAGTTGCAACATCATCGTCAGAAGAAACTACAGGCACTACACCAACAACCAAACTGGACGTAATAACTAGCCCTTCTTGGAAAACATCAACAGAAGTGGCAACTAATACGATAGTTACACCGGAGGTGATCACAGATACATCATTCAAAACCACACCACAGAAGCTCTCAAGTGTTGCAGCAACCATCACAGCAGAAGAGGGCACAAGTACATTGTCTCCCAAGACAACAGAAGTGCCCACAGTTGCTGCAGCTGAAACTACCCCACAGAAAGTCACTGTCACCCCAGAAATCACAAACAGAATTCCAACCACAACCAACCCAGATATGGCTACAAGCAAACAAGCCACAATAGAAGTAACAACAATTATTGCAACAAGATCATCAGAACAAACTACAGCTGATGCAGGAACAACAAAACTAGAAAGCGGGATAAGTACAGTTGCAACAACAACGTCAGAAGTGCCTGTTACGAGTGCATCTACACCACAAGTGACAGCAAGTATTGCAGTCGAATCCACACCTGAAGAGGACACAAGTGTTACAGCTACTACCAGAGCAGAAGGTACATCAAGGTTAGCCGTTCCAACAACATTGGAAACTATAAAAAGTACTTCAGCCCAAATCACAAAAATAATGTTATCACCGGCTGCAGCAACATTTGTATCGGAACCCAACTTGAATTTTGAGACTACAACCATAAAGGAAGTGAGCTTAAGTAGTGCGAAAACATCCACACCACAGATAATCACAAGTACTGAAGCTACACCATCATTAACTCTGACCAGAACAACTTCAGAATCAACTACATCACAGCTGATCTCAGCACCTTCAACTAGATTTATATCAGAGGTGAAACCGCCTGCTTCACTCACAAGCATACCAGAAGAAACTGCAAGTGCTACTGTCACAATGGCACCAGAAATTACAAATCACATAGCTTTGACAAATTCACCAGGGGTGACCGCAATCACTGAAGGCAAAACAGAATTGACCACAAGTGTTGCAACAAAATCATCAGAACTGTCTACAGTCAGTGAAGCAACAACGAAGATGGAAAGTTTGACAACTTCTACAGTCACAACAACATCGGAAGTGGCCACTATCACTGCAGATCTGACAGACGTGACCTCTGGTACAACAGGCAAAACCTCAAAAAAAGTGGGCTCAAGTGTTGCAGCAACCACCTCAACAGAAAGCAGCACAAGTAACTTATTCCCTAAAACACCATCGGTGAGCACAAATGGCAAAGCAGAAACCACCCCTGAAAATGCCAAAGTCACACTAGACATTACCAGAGGCACTGCGCCCACAACATTCCCAGATATGACTATAAGTACTGAAGCCACAAAAGAAATTACAAGAAATATTGAAACAACAACACCATCAGAAGTGACTACAGGTGCTGCATCAAACCCCACAGTAGAAAGTGGGACAAATACAGTACCCTCAGCAACATCAGAGGTGCCCATTAGTAGTGCATCTACACCACGAGTGACATCAAGTATGGCAGTCAAACCCACCCCAGAAGAGGTCACAGGTGTTGCAGCCACAACCAGTGTAGAAGGTGCCGCAAAGGTGGCACTTACAACCACAGAGGAAGCTGTGAAAAGCACTTTAGCCCCGATCACAGAAATACTGAGGACAACTGCTGCCACAAACACATCAGAAGAGACTCTAAGTTCTGCATCACCAACCATTAAAGAAGTGATCACAAAATCTTCAGAAGTAACCCAGCCATTGCTAACCACAAATGCTGCATCTACTACAGTATCAGAGGTGAGCAGAACATCTTCAGGCACAGCTACATCACAGGTGATCACAGAAACTTCAATCAGAACTACTCCAGAAGTGGCAACATCTTCTTCGCTCACAACAATACCTGAAGAGACTACAAGTACTACACTCACTAAGACACCAGAGATAACCAGAAGTACTACTTCCACAACCTCTCTAGACCTGGTCCCTAGTTCTGAAGTCACAACAGAGGTGTCAACAAGAGTTGCAACATCATCGTCAGAAGAAACTACAGGCACTACACCAACAACCAAACTGGACGTAATAACTAGCCCTTCTTGGAAAACATCAACAGAAGTGGCAACTAATACGATAGTTACACCGGAGGTGATCACAGATACATCATTCAAAACCACACCACAGAAGCTCTCAAGTGTTGCAGCAACCATCACAGCAGAAGAGGGCACAAGTACATTGTCTCCCAAGACAACAGAAGTGCCCACAGTTGCTGCAGCTGAAACTACCCCACAGAAAGTCACTGTCACCCCAGAAATCACAAACAGAATTCCAACCACAACCAACCCAGATATGGCTACAAGCAAACAAGCCACAATAGAAGTAACAACAATTATTGCAACAAGATCATCAGAACAAACTACAGCTGATGCAGGAACAACAAAACTAGAAAGCGGGATAAGTACAGTTGCAACAACAACGTCAGAAGTGCCTGTTACGAGTGCATCTACACCACAAGTGACAGCAAGTATTGCAGTCGAATCCACACCTGAAGAGGACACAAGTGTTACAGCTACTACCAGAGCAGAAGGTACATCAAGGTTAGCCGTTCCAACAACATTGGAAACTATAAAAAGTACTTCAGCCCAAATCACAAAAATAATGTTATCACCGGCTGCAGCAACATTTGTATCGGAACCCAACTTGAATTTTGAGACTACAACCATAAAGGAAGTGAGCTTAAGTAGTGCGAAAACATCCACACCACAGATAATCACAAGTACTGAAGCTACACCATCATTAACTCTGACCAGAACAACTTCAGAATCAACTACATCACAGCTGATCTCAGCACCTTCAACTAGATTTATATCAGAGGTGAAACCGCCTGCTTCACTCACAAGCATACCAGAAGAAACTGCAAGTGCTACTGTCACAATGGCACCAGAAATTACAAATCACATAGCTTTGACAAATTCACCAGGGGTGACCGCAATCACTGAAGGCAAAACAGAATTGACCACAAGTGTTGCAACAAAATCATCAGAACTGTCTACAGTCAGTGAAGCAACAACGAAGATGGAAAGTTTGACAACTTCTACAGTCACAACAACATCGGAAGTGGCCACTATCACTGCAGATCTGACAGACGTGACCTCTGGTACAACAGGCAAAACCTCAAAAAAAGTGGGCTCAAGTGTTGCAGCAACCACCTCAACAGAAAGCAGCACAAGTAACTTATTCCCTAAAACACCATCGGTGAGCACAAATGGCAAAGCAGAAACCACCCCTGAAAATGCCAAAGTCACACTAGACATTACCAGAGGCACTGCGCCCACAACATTCCCAGATATGACTATAAGTACTGAAGCCACAAAAGAAATTACAAGAAATATTGAAACAACAACACCATCAGAAGTGACTACAGGTGCTGCATCAAAACCCACAGTAGAAAGTGGGACAAATACAGTACCCTCAGCAACATCAGAGGTGCCCATTAGTAGTGCATCTACACCACGAGTGACATCAAGTATGGCAGTCAAACCCACCCCAGAAGAGGTCACAGGTGTTGCAGCCACAACCAGTGTAGAAGGTGCCGCAAAGGTGGCACTTACAACCACAGAGGAAGCTGTGAAAAGCACTTTAGCCCCGATCACAGAAATACTGAGGACAACTGCTGCCACAAACACATCAGAAGAGACTCTAAGTTCTGCATCACCAACCATTAAAGAAGTGATCACAAAATCTTCAGAAGTAACCCAGCCATTGCTAACCACAAATGCTGCATCTACTACAGTATCAGAGGTGAGCAGAACATCTTCAGGCACAGCTACATCACAGGTGATCACAGAAACTTCAATCAGAACTACTCCAGAAGTGGCAACATCTTCTTCGCTCACAACAATACCTGAAGAGACTACAAGTACTACACTCACTAAGACACCAGAGATAACCAGAAGTACTACTTCCACAACCTCTCTAGACCTGGTCCCTAGTTCTGAAGTCACAACAGAGGTGTCAACAAGAGTTGCAACATCATCGTCAGAAGAAACTACAGGCACTACACCAACAACCAAACTGGACGTAATAACTAGCCCTTCTTGGAAAACATCAACAGAAGTGGCAACTAATACGATAGTTACACCGGAGGTGATCACAGATACATCATTCAAAACCACACCACAGAAGCTCTCAAGTGTTGCAGCAACCATCACAGCAGAAGAGGGCACAAGTACATTGTCTCCCAAGACAACAGAAGTGCCCACAGTTGCTGCAGCTGAAACTACCCCACAGAAAGTCACTGTCACCCCAGAAATCACAAACAGAATTCCAACCACAACCAACCCAGATATGGCTACAAGCAAACAAGCCACAATAGAAGTAACAACAATTATTGCAACAAGATCATCAGAACAAACTACAGCTGATGCAGGAACAACAAAACTAGAAAGCGGGATAAGTACAGTTGCAACAACAACGTCAGAAGTGCCTGTTACGAGTGCATCTACACCACAAGTGACAGCAAGTATTGCAGTCGAATCCACACCTGAAGAGGACACAAGTGTTACAGCTACTACCAGAGCAGAAGGTACATCAAGGTTAGCCGTTCCAACAACATTGGAAACTATAAAAAGTACTTCAGCCCAAATCACAAAAATAATGTTATCACCGGCTGCAGCAACATTTGTATCGGAACCCAACTTGAATTTTGAGACTACAACCATAAAGGAAGTGAGCTTAAGTAGTGCGAAAACATCCACACCACAGATAATCACAAGTACTGAAGCTACACCATCATTAACTCTGACCAGAACAACTTCAGAATCAACTACATCACAGCTGATCTCAGCACCTTCAACTAGATTTATATCAGAGGTGAAACCGCCTGCTTCACTCACAAGCATACCAGAAGAAACTGCAAGTGCTACTGTCACAATGGCACCAGAAATTACAAATCACATAGCTTTGACAAATTCACCAGGGGTGACCGCAATCACTGAAGGCAAAACAGAATTGACCACAAGTGTTGCAACAAAATCATCAGAACTGTCTACAGTCAGTGAAGCAACAACGAAGATGGAAAGTTTGACAACTTCTACAGTCACAACAACATCGGAAGTGGCCACTATCACTGCAGATCTGACAGACGTGACCTCTGGTACAACAGGCAAAACCTCAAAAAAAGTGGGCTCAAGTGTTGCAGCAACCACCTCAACAGAAAGCAGCACAAGTAACTTATTCCCTAAAACACCATCGGTGAGCACAAATGGCAAAGCAGAAACCACCCCTGAAAATGCCAAAGTCACACTAGACATTACCAGAGGCACTGCGCCCACAACATTCCCAGATATGACTATAAGTACTGAAGCCACAAAAGAAATTACAAGAAATATTGAAACAACAACACCATCAGAAGTGACTACAGGTGCTGCATCAAACCCCACAGTAGAAAGTGGGACAAATACAGTACCCTCAGCAACATCAGAGGTGCCCATTAGTAGTGCATCTACACCACGAGTGACATCAAGTATGGCAGTCAAACCCACCCCAGAAGAGGTCACAGGTGTTGCAGCCACAACCAGTGTAGAAGGTGCCGCAAAGGTGGCACTTACAACCACAGAGGAAGCTGTGAAAAGCACTTTAGCCCCGATCACAGAAATACTGAGGACAACTGCTGCCACAAACACATCAGAAGAGACTCTAAGTTCTGCATCACCAACCATTAAAGAAGTGATCACAAAATCTTCAGAAGTAACCCAGCCATTGCTAACCACAAATGCTGCATCTACTACAGTATCAGAGGTGAGCAGAACATCTTCAGGCACAGCTACATCACAGGTGATCACAGAAACTTCAATCAGAACTACTCCAGAAGTGGCAACATCTTCTTCGCTCACAACAATACCTGAAGAGACTACAAGTACTACACTCACTAAGACACCAGAGATAACCAGAAGTACTACTTCCACAACCTCTCTAGACCTGGTCCCTAGTTCTGAAGTCACAACAGAGGTGTCAACAAGAGTTGCAACATCATCGTCAGAAGAAACTACAGGCACTACACCAACAACCAAACTGGACGTAATAACTAGCCCTTCTTGGAAAACATCAACAGAAGTGGCAACTAATACGATAGTTACACCGGAGGTGATCACAGATACATCATTCAAAACCACACCACAGAAGCTCTCAAGTGTTGCAGCAACCATCACAGCAGAAGAGGGCACAAGTACATTGTCTCCCAAGACAACAGAAGTGCCCACAGTTGCTGCAGCTGAAACTACCCCACAGAAAGTCACTGTCACCCCAGAAATCACAAACAGAATTCCAACCACAACCAACCCAGATATGGCTACAAGCAAACAAGCCACAATAGAAGTAACAACAATTATTGCAACAAGATCATCAGAACAAACTACAGCTGATGCAGGAACAACAAAACTAGAAAGCGGGATAAGTACAGTTGCAACAACAACGTCAGAAGTGCCTGTTACGAGTGCATCTACACCACAAGTGACAGCAAGTATTGCAGTCGAATCCACACCTGAAGAGGACACAAGTGTTACAGCTACTACCAGAGCAGAAGGTACATCAAGGTTAGCCGTTCCAACAACATTGGAAACTATAAAAAGTACTTCAGCCCAAATCACAAAAATAATGTTATCACCGGCTGCAGCAACATTTGTATCGGAACCCAACTTGAATTTTGAGACTACAACCATAAAGGAAGTGAGCTTAAGTAGTGCGAAAACATCCACACCACAGATAATCACAAGTACTGAAGCTACACCATCATTAACTCTGACCAGAACAACTTCAGAATCAACTACATCACAGCTGATCTCAGCACCTTCAACTAGATTTATATCAGAGGTGAAACCGCCTGCTTCACTCACAAGCATACCAGAAGAAACTGCAAGTGCTACTGTCACAATGGCACCAGAAATTACAAATCACATAGCTTTGACAAATTCACCAGGGGTGACCGCAATCACTGAAGGCAAAACAGAATTGACCACAAGTGTTGCAACAAAATCATCAGAACTGTCTACAGTCAGTGAAGCAACAACGAAGATGGAAAGTTTGACAACTTCTACAGTCACAACAACATCGGAAGTGGCCACTATCACTGCAGATCTGACAGACGTGACCTCTGGTACAACAGGCAAAACCTCAAAAAAAGTGGGCTCAAGTGTTGCAGCAACCACCTCAACAGAAAGCAGCACAAGTAACTTATTCCCTAAAACACCATCGGTGAGCACAAATGGCAAAGCAGAAACCACCCCTGAAAATGCCAAAGTCACACTAGACATTACCAGAGGCACTGCGCCCACAACATTCCCAGATATGACTATAAGTACTGAAGCCACAAAAGAAATTACAAGAAATATTGAAACAACAACACCATCAGAAGTGACTACAGGTGCTGCATCAAACCCCACAGTAGAAAGTGGGACAAATACAGTACCCTCAGCAACATCAGAGGTGCCCATTAGTAGTGCATCTACACCACGAGTGACATCAAGTATGGCAGTCAAACCCACCCCAGAAGAGGTCACAGGTGTTGCAGCCACAACCAGTGTAGAAGGTGCCGCAAAGGTGGCACTTACAACCACAGAGGAAGCTGTGAAAAGCACTTTAGCCCCGATCACAGAAATACTGAGGACAACTGCTGCCACAAACACATCAGAAGAGACTCTAAGTTCTGCATCACCAACCATTAAAGAAGTGATCACAAAATCTTCAGAAGTAACCCAGCCATTGCTAACCACAAATGCTGCATCTACTACAGTATCAGAGGTGAGCAGAACATCTTCAGGCACAACTACATCACAGGTGATCACAGAAACTTCAATCAGAACTACTCCAGAAGTGGCAACATCTTCTTCGCTCACAACAATACCTGAAGAGACTACAAGTACTACACTCACTAAGACACCAGAGATAACCAGAAGTACTACTTCCACAACCTCTCTAGACCTGGTCCCTAGTTCTGAAGTCACAACAGAGGTGTCAACAAGAGTTGCAACATCATCGTCAGAAGAAACTACAGGCACTACACCAACAACCAAACTGGACGTAATAACTAGCCCTTCTTGGAAAACATCAACAGAAGTGGCAACTAATACGATAGTTACACCGGAGGTGATCACAGATACATCATTCAAAACCACACCACAGAAGCTCTCAAGTGTTGCAGCAACCATCACAGCAGAAGAGGGCACAAGTACATTGTCTCCCAAGACAACAGAAGTGCCCACAGTTGCTGCAGCTGAAACTACCCCACAGAAAGTCACTGTCACCCCAGAAATCACAAACAGAATTCCAACCACAACCAACCCAGATATGGCTACAAGCAAACAAGCCACAATAGAAGTAACAACAATTATTGCAACAAGATCATCAGAACAAACTACAGCTGATGCAGGAACAACAAAACTAGAAAGCGGGATAAGTACAGTTGCAACAACAACGTCAGAAGTGCCTGTTACGAGTGCATCTACACCACAAGTGACAGCAAGTATTGCAGTCGAATCCACACCTGAAGAGGACACAAGTGTTACAGCTACTACCAGAGCAGAAGGTACATCAAGGTTAGCCGTTCCAACAACATTGGAAACTATAAAAAGTACTTCAGCCCAAATCACAAAAATAATGTTATCACCGGCTGCAGCAACATTTGTATCGGAACCCAACTTGAATTTTGAGACTACAACCATAAAGGAAGTGAGCTTAAGTAGTGCGAAAACATCCACACCACAGATAATCACAAGTACTGAAGCTACACCATCATTAACTCTGACCAGAACAACTTCAGAATCAACTACATCACAGCTGATCTCAGCACCTTCAACTAGATTTATATCAGAGGTGAAACCGCCTGCTTCACTCACAAGCATACCAGAAGAAACTGCAAGTGCTACTGTCACAATGGCACCAGAAATTACAAATCACATAGCTTTGACAAATTCACCAGGGGTGACCGCAATCACTGAAGGCAAAACAGAATTGACCACAAGTGTTGCAACAAAATCATCAGAACTGTCTACAGTCAGTGAAGCAACAACGAAGATGGAAAGTTTGACAACTTCTACAGTCACAACAACATCGGAAGTGGCCACTATCACTGCAGATCTGACAGACGTGACCTCTGGTACAACAGGCAAAACCTCAAAAAAAGTGGGCTCAAGTGTTGCAGCAACCACCTCAACAGAAAGCAGCACAAGTAACTTATTCCCTAAAACACCATCGGTGAGCACAAATGGCAAAGCAGAAACCACCCCTGAAAATGCCAAAGTCACACTAGACATTACCAGAGGCACTGCGCCCACAACATTCCCAGATATGACTATAAGTACTGAAGCCACAAAAGAAATTACAAGAAATATTGAAACAACAACACCATCAGAAGTGACTACAGGTGCTGCATCAAACCCCACAGTAGAAAGTGGGACAAATACAGTACCCTCAGCAACATCAGAGGTGCCCATTAGTAGTGCATCTACACCACGAGTGACATCAAGTATGGCAGTCAAACCCACCCCAGAAGAGGTCACAGGTGTTGCAGCCACAACCAGTGTAGAAGGTGCCGCAAAGGTGGCACTTACAACCACAGAGGAAGCTGTGAAAAGCACTTCAGCCCCGATCACAGAAATACTGAGGACAACTGCTGCCACAAACACATCAGAAGAGACTCTAAGTTCTGCATCACCAACCATTAAAGAAGTGATCACAAAATCTTCAGAAGTAACCCAGCCATTGCTAACCACAAATGCTGCATCTACTACAGTATCAGAGGTGAGCAGAACATCTTCAGGCACAACTACATCACAGGTGATCAGAGAAACTTCAATCAGAACTACTCCAGAAGTGGCAACATCTTCTTCGCTCACAACAATACCTGAAGAGACTACAAGTACTACACTCACTAAGACACCAGAGATAACCAGAAGTACTACTTCCACAACCTCTCTAGACCTGGTCCCTAGTTCTGAAGTCACAACAGAGGTGTCAACAAGAGTTGCAACATCATCGTCAGAAGAAACTACAGGCACTACACCAACAACCAAACTGGACGTAATAACTAGCCCTTCTTGGAAAACATCAACAGAAGTGGCAACTAATACGATAGTTACACCGGAGGTGATCACAGATACATCATTCAAAACCACACCACAGAAGCTCTCAAGTGTTGCAGCAACCATCACAGCAGAAGAGGGCACAAGTACATTGTCTCCCAAGACAACAGAAGTGCCCACAGTTGCTGCAGCTGAAACTACCCCACAGAAAGTCACTGTCACCCCAGAAATCACAAACAGAATTCCAACCACAACCAACCCAGATATGGCTACAAGCAAACAAGCCACAATAGAAGTAACAACAATTATTGCAACAAGATCATCAGAACAAACTACAGCTGATGCAGGAACAACAAAACTAGAAAGCGGGATAAGTACAGTTGCAACAACAACGTCAGAAGTGCCTGTTACGAGTGCATCTACACCACAAGTGACAGCAAGTATTGCAGTCGAATCCACACCTGAAGAGGACACAAGTGTTACAGCTACTACCAGAGCAGAAGGTACATCAAGGTTAGCCGTTCCAACAACATTGGAAACTATAAAAAGTACTTCAGCCCAAATCACAAAAATAATGTTATCACCGGCTGCAGCAACATTTGTATCGGAACCCAACTTGAATTTTGAGACTACAACCATAAAGGAAGTGAGCTTAAGTAGTGCGAAAACATCCACACCACAGATAATCACAAGTACTGAAGCTACACCATCATTAACTCTGACCAGAACAACTTCAGAATCAACTACATCACAGCTGATCTCAGCACCTTCAACTAGATTTATATCAGAGGTGAAACCGCCTGCTTCACTCACAAGCATACCAGAAGAAACTGCAAGTGCTACTGTCACAATGGCACCAGAAATTACAAATCACATAGCTTTGACAAATTCACCAGGGGTGACCGCAATCACTGAAGGCAAAACAGAATTGACCACAAGTGTTGCAACAAAATCATCAGAACTGTCTACAGTCAGTGAAGCAACAACGAAGATGGAAAGTTTGACAACTTCTACAGTCACAACAACATCGGAAGTGGCCACTATCACTGCAGATCTGACAGACGTGACCTCTGGTACAACAGGCAAAACCTCAAAAAAAGTGGGCTCAAGTGTTGCAGCAACCACCTCAACAGAAAGCAGCACAAGTAACTTATTCCCTAAAACACCATCGGTGAGCACAAATGGCAAAGCAGAAACCACCCCTGAAAATGCCAAAGTCACACTAGACATTACCAGAGGCACTGCGCCCACAACATTCCCAGATATGACTATAAGTACTGAAGCCACAAAAGAAATTACAAGAAATATTGAAACAACAACACCATCAGAAGTGACTACAGGTGCTGCATCAAACCCCACAGTAGAAAGTGGGACAAATACAGTACCCTCAGCAACATCAGAGGTGCCCATTAGTAGTGCATCTACACCACGAGTGACATCAAGTATGGCAGTCAAACCCACCCCAGAAGAGGTCACAGGTGTTGCAGCCACAACCAGTGTAGAAGGTGCCGCAAAGGTGGCACTTACAACCACAGAGGAAGCTGTGAAAAGCACTTCAGCCCCGATCACAGAAATACTGAGGACAACTGCTGCCACAAACACATCAGAAGAGACTCTAAGTTCTGCATCACCAACCATTAAAGAAGTGATCACAAAATCTTCAGAAGTAACCCAGCCATTGCTAACCACAAATGCTGCATCTACTACAGTATCAGAGGTGAGCAGAACATCTTCAGGCACAACTACATCACAGGTGATCAGAGAAACTTCAATCAGAACTACTCCAGAAGTGGCAACATCTTCTTCGCTCACAACAATACCTGAAGAGACTACAAGTACTACACTCACTAAGACACCAGAGATAACCAGAAGTACTACTTCCACAACCTCTCTAGACCTGGTCCCTAGTTCTGAAGTCACAACAGAGGTGTCAACAAGAGTTGCAACATCATCGTCAGAAGAAACTACAGGCACTACACCAACAACCAAACTGGACGTAATAACTAGCCCTTCTTGGAAAACATCAACAGAAGTGGCAACTAATACGATAGTTACACCGGAGGTGATCACAGATACATCATTCAAAACCACAGCACAGAAGCTCTCAAGTGTTGCAGCAACCATCACAGCAGAAGAGGGCACAAGTACATTGTCTCCCAAGACAACAGAAGTGCCCACAGTTGCTGCAGCTGAAACTACCCCACAGAAAGTCACTGTCACCCCAGAAATCACAAACAGAATTCCAACCACAACCAACCCAGATATGGCTACAAGCAAACAAGCCACAATAGAAGTAACAACAATTATTGCAACAAGATCATCAGAACAAACTACAGCTGATGCAGGAACAACAAAACTAGAAAGCGGGATAAGTACAGTTGCAACAACAACGTCAGAAGTGCCTGTTACGAGTGCATCTACACCACAAGTGACAGCAAGTATTGCAGTCGAATCCACACCTGAAGAGGACACAAGTGTTACAGCTACTACCAGAGCAGAAGGTACATCAAGGTTAGCCGTTCCAACAACATTGGAAACTATAAAAAGTACTTCAGCCCAAATCACAAAAATAATGTTATCACCGGCTGCAGCAACATTTGTATCGGAACCCAACTTGAATTTTGAGACTACAACCATAAAGGAAGTGAGCTTAAGTAGTGCGAAAACATCCACACCACAGATAATCACAAGTACTGAAGCTACACCATCATTAACTCTGACCAGAACAACTTCAGAATCAACTACATCACAGCTGATCTCAGCACCTTCAACTAGATTTATATCAGAGGTGAAACCGCCTGCTTCACTCACAAGCATACCAGAAGAAACTGCAAGTGCTACTGTCACAATGGCACCAGAAATTACAAATCACATAGCTTTGACAAATTCACCAGGGGTGACCGCAATCACTGAAGGCAAAACAGAATTGACCACAAGTGTTGCAACAAAATCATCAGAACTGTCTACAGTCAGTGAAGCAACAACGAAGATGGAAAGTTTGACAACTTCTACAGTCACAACAACATCGGAAGTGGCCACTATCACTGCAGATCTGACAGACGTGACCTCTGGTACAACAGGCAAAACCTCAAAAAAAGTGGGCTCAAGTGTTGCAGCAACCACCTCAACAGAAAGCAGCACAAGTAACTTATTCCCTAAAACACCATCGGTGAGCACAAATGGCAAAGCAGAAACCACCCCTGAAAATGCCAAAGTCACACTAGACATTACCAGAGGCACTGCGCCCACAACATTCCCAGATATGACTATAAGTACTGAAGCCACAAAAGAAATTACAAGAAATATTGAAACAACAACACCATCAGAAGTGACTACAGGTGCTGCATCAAACCCCACAGTAGAAAGTGGGACAAATACAGTACCCTCAGCAACATCAGAGGTGCCCATTAGTAGTGCATCTACACCACGAGTGACATCAAGTATGGCAGTCAAACCCACCCCAGAAGAGGTCACAGGTGTTGCAGCCACAACCAGTGTAGAAGGTGTCGCAAAGGTGGCACTTACAACCACAGAGGAAGCTGTGAAAAGCACTTCAGCCCCGATCACAGAAATACTGAGGACAACTGCTGCCACAAACACATCAGAAGAGACTCTAAGTTCTGCATCACCAACCATTAAAGAAGTGATCACAAAATCTTCAGAAGTAACCCGGCCATTGCTAACCACAAATGCTGCATCTACTACAGTATCAGAGGTGAGCAGAACATCTTCAGGCACAACTTCATCACAGGTGATCAGAGAAACTTCAATCAGAACTACTCCTGAAGTGGCAACATCTTCTTCGCTCACAAGAATACCTGAAGAGACTACAAGTACTACACTCACTAAGACACCAGAGATAACCAGAAGTACTACTTCCACAACCTCTCTAGACCTGGTCCCTAGTTCTGAAGTCACAAAAGAGGTGTCAACAAGAGTTGCAACATCATCGTCAGAAGAAACTACAGGCACTACACCAACAACCAAACTGGACGTAATAACTAGCCCTTCTTGGAAAACATCAACAGAAGTGGCAACTAATACGATAGTTACACCGGAGGTGATCACAGATACATCATTCAAAACCACAGCACAGAAGCTCTCAAGTGTTGCAGCAACCATCACAGCAGAAGAGGGCACAAGTACATTGTCTCCCAAGACAACAGAAGTGCCCACAGTTGCTGCAGCTGAAACTACCCCACAGAAAGTCACTGTCACCCCAGAAATCACAAACAGAATTCCAACCACAACCAACCCAGATATGGCTACAAGCAAACAAGCCACAATAGAAGTAACAACAATTATTGCAACAAGATCATCAGAACAAACTACAGCTGATGCAGGAACAACAAAACTAGAAAGCGGGATAAGTACAGTTGCAACAACAATGTCAGAAGTGCCTGTTACGAGTGCATCTACACCACAAGTGACAGCAAGTATTGCAGTCGAATCCACACCTGAAGAGGACACAAGTGTTACAGCTACTACCAGAGCAGAAGGTACATCAAGGTTAGCCGTTCCAACAACATTGGAAACTATAAAAAGTACTTCAGCCCAAATCACAAAAATAATGTTATCACCGGCTGCAGCAACATTTGTATCGGAACCCAACTTGAATTTTGAGACTACAACCATAAAGGAAGTGAGCTTAAGTAGTGCGAAAACATCCACACCACAGATAATCACAAGTACTGAAGCTACACCATCATTAACTCTGACCAGAACAACTTCAGAATCAACTACATCACAGCTGATCTCAGCACCTTCAACTAGATTTATATCAGAGGTGAAACCGCCTGCTTCACTCACAAGCATACCAGAAGAAACTGCAAGTGCTACTGTCACAATGGCACCAGAAATTACAAATCACATAGCTTTGACAAATTCACCAGGGGTGACCGCAATCACTGAAGGCAAAACAGAATTGACCACAAGTGTTGCAACAAAATCATCAGAACTGTCTACAGTCAGTGAAGCAACAACGAAGATGGAAAGTTTGACAACTTCTACAGTCACAACAACATCGGAAGTGGCCACTATCACTGCAGATCTGACAGACGTGACCTCTGGTACAACAGGCAAAACCTCAAAAAAAGTGGGCTCAAGTGTTGCAGCAACCACCTCAACAGAAAGCAGCACAAGTAACTTATTCCCTAAAACACCATCGGTGAGCACAAATGGCAAAGCAGAAACCACCCCTGAAAATGCCAAAGTCACACTAGACATTACCAGAGGCACTGCGCCCACAACATTCCCAGATATGACTATAAGTACTGAAGCCACAAAAGAAATTACAAGAAATATTGAAACAACAACACCATCAGAAGTGACTACAGGTGCTGCATCAAACCCCACAGTAGAAAGTGGGACAAATACAGTACCCTCAGCAACATCAGAGGTGCCCATTAGTAGTGCATCTACACCACGAGTGACATCAAGTATGGCAGTCAAACCCACCCCAGAAGAGGTCACAGGTGTTGCAGCCACAACCAGTGTAGAAGGTGCCGCAAAGGTGGCACTTACAACCACAGAGGAAGCTGTGAAAAGCACTTCAGCCCCGATCACAGAAATACTGAGGACAACTGCTGCCACAAACACATCAGAAGAGACTCTAAGTTCTGCATCACCAACCATTAAAGAAGTGATCACAAAATCTTCAGAAGTAACCCAGCCATTGCTAACCACAAATGCTGCATCTACTACAGTATCAGAGGTGAGCAGAACATCTTCAGGCACAACTACATCACAGGTGATCAGAGAAACTTCAATCAGAACTACTCCTGAAGTGGCAACATCTTCGTCGCTCACAACAATACCTGAAGAGACTACAAGTACTACACTCACTAAGACACCAGAGATAACCATAAGTACTACTTCCACAACCTCTCTAGACCTGGTCCCTAGTTCTGAAGTCACAACAGAGGTGTCAACAAGAGTTGCAACATCATCGTCAGAGGAAACTACAGGCACTACACCAACAACCAAACTGGACGTAATAACTAGCCCTTCTTGGAAAACATCAACAGAAGTGGCAACTAATACGATAGTTACACCGGAGGTGATCACAGATACATCATTCAAAACCACAGCACAGAAGCTCTCAAGTGTTGCAGCAACCATCACAGCAGAAGAGGGCACAAGTACATTGTCTCCAAAGACAACAGAAGTGCCCACAGTTGCTGCAGCTGAAACTACCCCACAGAAAGTCAGTGTCACCCCAGAAATCACAAACAGAATTCCAACCACAACCAACCCAGATATGGCTACAAGCAAACAAGCCACAATAGAAGTAACAACAATTATTGCAACAAGATCATCAGAACAAACTACAGCTGATGCAGGAACAACAAAACTAGAAAGCGGGATAAGTACAGTTGCAACAACAATGTCAGAAGTGCCTGTTACGAGTGCATTTACACCACAAGTGACAGCAAGTATTGCAGTCGAATCCACACCTGAAGAGGACACAAGTGTTACAGCTACTACCAGAGCAGAAGGTACATCAAGGTTAGCCGTTCCAACAACATTGGAAACTATAAAAAGTACTTCAGCCCAAATCACAAAAATAATGTTATCACCGGCTGCAGCAACATTTGTATCGGAACCCAACTTGAATTTTGAGACTACAACCATAAAGGAAGTGAGCTTAAGTAGTGCGAAAACATCCACACCACAGATAATCACAAGTACTGAAGCTACACCATCATTAACTCTGACCAGAACAACTTCAGAATCAACTACATCACAGCTGATCTCAGCACCTTCAACTAGATTTATATCAGAGGTGAAACCGCCTGCTTCACTCACAAGCATACCAGAAGAAACTGCAAGTGCTACTGTCACAATGGCACCAGAAATTACAAATCACATAGCTTTGACAAATTCACCAGGGGTGACCGCAATCACTGAAGGCAAAACAGAATTGACCACAAGTGTTGCAACAAAATCATCAGAACTGTCTACAGTCAGTGAAGCAACAACGAAGATGGAAAGTTTGACAACTTCTACAGTCACAACAACATCGGAAGTGGCCACTATCACTCCAGATCTGACAGACGTGACCTCTGGTACAACAGGCAAAACCTCAAAAAAAGTGGGCTCAAGTGTTGCAGCAACCACCTCAACAGAAAGCAGCACAAGTAACTTATTCCCTAAAACACCATCGATGAGCACAAATGGCAAAGCAGAAACCACCCCTGAAAATGCCAAAGTCACACTAGACATTACCAGAGGCACTGCACCCACAACATTCCCAGATATGACTATAAGTACTGAAGCCACAAAAGAAATTACAAGAAATATTGAAACAACAACACCATCAGAAGTGACTACAGGTGCTGCATCAAGCCCCACAGTAGAAAGTGGGACAAATACAGTACCCTCAGCAACATCAGAGGTGCCCATTAGTAGTGCATCTACACCACGAGTGACATCAAGTATGGCAGTCAAACCCACCCCAGAAGAGGTCACAGCTGTTGCAGCCACAACCAGTGTAGAAGGTGCCGCAAAGGTGGCACTTACAACCACAGAGGAAGCTGTGAAAAGCACTTCAGCCCCGATCACAGAAATACTGAGGACAACTGCTGCCACAAACACATCAGAAGAGACTCTAAGTTCTGCATCACCAACCATTAAAGAAGTGATCACAAAATCTTCAGAAGTAACCCAGCCATTGCTAACCACAAATGCTGCATCTACTACAGTATCAGAGGTGAGCAGAACATCTTCAGGCACAACTACATCACAGGTGATCAGAGAAACTTCAATCAGAACTACTCCAGAAGTGGCAACATCTTCTTCGCTCACAACAATACCTGAAGAGACTACAAGTACTACACTCACTAAGACACCAGAGATAACCAGAAGTACTACTTCCACAACCTCTCTAGACCTGGTCCCTAGTTCTGAAGTCACAACAGAGGTGTCAACAAGAGTTGCAACCTCATCGTCAGAAGAAACTACAGGCACTACAACAACAACCAAACTGGACGTAATAACTAGCCCTTATTGGAAAACATCAACAGAAGTGGCAACTAATACGATAGTTACACCGGAGGTGATCACAGATACATCATTCAAAACCACAGCACAGAAGCTCTCAAGTGTTGCAGCAACCATCACAGCAGAAGAGGGCACAAGTACTTTGTCTCCCAAGACAACAGAAGTGCCCACAGTTGCTGCAGCTGAAACTACCCCACAGAAAGTCACTGTCACCCCAGAAATCACAAACAGAATTCCAACCACAACCAACCCAGATATGGCTACAAGCAAACAAGCCACAATAGAAGTAACAACAATTATTGCAACAAGATCATCAGAACAAACTACAGCTGATGCAGGAACAACAAAACTAGAAAGCGGGATAAGTACAGTTGCAACAACAATGTCAGAAGTGCCTGTTACGAGTGCATCTACACCACAAGTGACAGCAAGTATTGCAGTCGAATCCACACCTGAAGAGGACACAAGTGTTACAGCTACTACCAGAGCAGAAGGTACATCAAGGTTAGCAGTTCCAACAACATTGGAAACTATAAAAAGTACTTCAGCCCAATTCACAAAAATAATGTTATCACCGGCTGCAGCAACATTTGTATCGGAACCCAACTTGAATTTTGAGACTACAACCATAAAGGAAGTGAGCTTAAGTAGTGCGAAAACATCCACACCACAGATAATCACAAGTACTGAAGCTACACCATCATTAACTCTGACCAGAACAACTTCAGAATCAACTACATCACAGCTGATCTCAGCACCTTCAACTAGATTTATATCAGAGGTGAAACCGCCTGCTTCACTCACAAGCATACCAGAAGAAACTGCAAGTGCTACTGTCACAATGGCACCAGAAATTACAAATCACATAGCTTTGACAAATTCACCAGGGGTGACCGCAATCACTGAAGGCAAAACAGAATTGACCACAAGTGTTGCAACAAAATCATCAGAACTGTCTACAGTCAGTGAAGCAACAACGAAGATGGAAAGTTTGACAACTTCTACAGTCACAACAACATCGGAAGTGGCCACTATCACTGCAGATCTGACAGACGTGACCTCTGGTACAACAGGCAAAACCTCAAAAAAAGTGGGCTCAAGTGTTGCAGCAACCACCTCAACAGAAAGCAGCACAAGTAACTTATTCCCTAAAACACCATCGGTGAGCACAAATGGCAAAGCAGAAACCACCCCTGAAAATGCCAAAGTCACACTAGACATTACCAGAGGCACTGCGCCCACAACATTCCCAGATATGACTATAAGTACTGAAGCCACAAAAGAAATTACAAGAAATATTGAAACAACAACACCATCAGAAGTGACTACAGGTGCTGCATCAAACCCCACAGTAGAAAGTGGGACAAATACAGTACCCTCAGCAACATCAGAGGTGCCCATTAGTAGTGCATCTACACCACGAGTGACATCAAGTATGGCAGTCAAACCCACCCCAGAAGAGGTCACAGGTGTTACAGCCACAACCAGTGTAGAAGGTGCCGCAAAGGTGGCACTTACAACCACAGAGGAAGCAGTGAAAAGCACTTCAGCCCCGATCACAGAAATACGGAGGACAACTGCTGCCACAAACACATCGGAAGAGACTCTAAGTTCTGCATCACCAACCATTAACAGAAGTGATCACAAAATCTTCAGAAGTAACCCAGCCATTGCTAACCACAAATCCTGCATCTACTACAGTATCAGAGGTGAGCAGAACATCTTCAGGCACAACTACATCACAGGTGATCACAGAAACTTCAATCAGAACTACTCCAGAAGTGGCAACATCTTCTTCGCTCACAACAATACCTGAAGAGACTACGAGTACTACACTCACTAAGACACCAGAGATAACCAGAAGTGCTACTTCCACAACCTCTCTAGACCTGGTCCCTAGTTCTGAAGTCACAACAGAGGTGTCAACAAGAGTTGCAACCTCATCGTCAGAAGAAACTACAGGCACTACACCAATAACTAGCCCTTCTTGGAAAACATCAACAGAAGTGGCAACTAATACGATAGTTACACCGGCGGTGATCACAGATACATCATTCAAAACCACACCACAGAAGCTCTCAAGTGTTGCAGCAACCATCACAGCAGAAGAGGGCACAAGTACATTGTCTCCCAAGACAACAGAAGTGCCCACAGTTGCTGCAGCTGAAACTACCCCACAGAAAGTCAGTGTCACCCCAGAAATCACAAACAGAATTCCAACCACAACCAACCCAGATATGGCTACAAGGAAACAAGCCACAATAGAAGTAACAACAATTATTGCAACAAGATCATCAGAACTAACTACAGCTGATAAAGGAACAACAAAACTAGAAAGCGGGATAGGTACAGTTGCAACAACAACATCAGAAGTGCCTGTTACGAGTGCATCTACACCACAAGTGACAGCAAGTATTGCAGTCGAATCCACACCTGAAGAGGACACAAGTGTTACAGCTACTACCAGAGCAGAAGGTACATCAAGGTTAGCCGTTCCAACAACATTGGAAACTATAAAAAGTACTTCAGCCCAAATCACAAAAATAATGTTATCACCGGCTGCAGCAACATTTGTATCGGAACCCAACTTGAATTTTGAGACTACAACCATAAAGGAAGTGAGCTTAAGTAGTGCGAAAACATACACACCACAGATAATCACAAGTACTGAAGCTACACCATCATTAACTCTGACCAGAACAACTTCAGACTCAACTACATCACAGCTGATCTCAGCACCTTCAACTAGATTTATATCAGAGGTGAAACCGCCTGCTTCACTCACAAGCATACCAGAAGAAACTGCAAGTGCTACTGTCACAATGGCACCAGAAATTACAAATCACATAGCTTTGACAAATTCACCAGGGGTGACCACAATCACTGAAGGCAAAACAGAATTGACCACAAGTGTTGCAACAAAATCATCAGAACTGTCTACAGTCAGTGAAGCAACAACGAAGATGGAAAGTTTGACAACTTCTACAGTCACAACAACATCGGAAGTGGCCACTATCACTGCAGATCTGACAGACGTGACCTCTGGTACAACAGGCAAAACCTCAAAAAAAGTGGGCTCAAGTGTTGCAGCAACCACCTCAACAGAAAGCAGCACAAGTAACTTATTCCCTAAAACACCATCGGTGAGCACAAATGGCAAAGCAGAAACCACCCCTGAAAATGCCAAAGTCACACTAGACATTACCAGAGGCACTGCGCCCACAACATTCCCAGATATGACTATAAGTACTGAAGCCACAAAAGAAATTACAAGAAATATTGAAACAACAACACCATCAGAAGTGACTACAGGTGCTGCATCAAACCCCACAGTAGAAAGTGGGACAAATACAGTACCCTCAGCAACATCAGAGGTGCCCATTAGTAGTGAATCTACACCACGAGTGACATCAAGTATGGCAGTCAAACCCACCCCAGAAGAGGTCACCAGTGTAGAAGGTGCCACAAAGGTGGCACTTACAACCACAGAGGAAGCTGTGAAAAGCACTTCAGCCCTGATCACAGAAATACTGAGGACAACTGCTGCCACAAACACATCAGAAGAGACTCTAAGTTCTGCATCACCAACCATTAAAGAAGTGATCACAAAATCTTCAGAAGTAACCCAGCCATTGCTAACCACAAATGCTGCATCTACTACAGTATCAGAGGTGAGCAGAACATCTTCAGGCACAACTACATCACAGGTGATCAGAGAAACTTCAATCAGAACTACTCCTGAAGTGGCAACATCTTCGTCGCTCACAACAATACCTGAAGAGACTACAAGTACTACACTCACTAAGACACCAGAGATAACCAGAAGTACTACTTCCACAACCTCTCTAGACCTGGTCCCTAGTTCTGAAGTCACAACAGAGGTGTCAACAAGAGTTGCAACATCATCGTCAGAAGAAACTACAGGCACTACACCAACAACCAAACTGGACGTAATAACTAGCCCTTCTTGGAAAACATCAACAGAAGTGGCAACTAATACAGTAGTTACACCGGAGGTGATCACAGATACATCATTCAAAACCACACCACAGAAGCTCTCAAGTGTTGCAGCAACCATCACAGCAGAAGAGGGCACAAGTACATTGTCTCCCAAGACAACAGAAGTGCCCACAGTTGCTGCAGCTGAAACTACCCCCCAGAAAGTCACTGTCACCCCAGAAATCACAAACAGAATTCCAACCACAACCAACCCAGATATGGCTACAAGGAAACAAGCCACAATAGAAGTAACAACAATTATTGCAACAAGATCATCAGAACTAACTACAGCTGATAAAGGAACAACAAAACTAGAAAGCGGGATAGGTACAGTTGCAACAACAACGTCAGAAGTGCCTGTTACGAGTGCATCTACATCACAAGTGACAGCAAGTATTGCAGTCGAATCCACACCTGAAGAGGACACAAGTGTTACAGCTACTACCAGAGCAGAAGGTACAACAAGGTTAGCCGTTCCAACAACATTGGAAACTATAAAAAGTACTTCAGCCCAAATCACAAAAATAATGTTATCACCGGCTGCAGCAACATTTGTATCGGAACCCAACTTGAATTTTGAGACTACAACCATAAAGGAAGTGAGCTTAAGTAGTGCGAAAACATCCACACCACAGATAATCACAAGTACTGAAGCTACACCATCATTAACTCTGACCAGAACAACTTCAGAATCAACTACATCACAGCTGATCTCAGCACCTTCAACTAGATTTATATCAGAGGTGAAACCGCCTGCTTCACTCACAAGCATACCAGAAGAAACTGCAAGTGCTACTGTCACAATGGCACCAGAAATTACAAATCACATAGCTTTGACAAATTCACCAGGGGTGACCGCAATCACTGAAGGCAAAACAGAATTGACCACAAGTGTTGCAACAAAATCATCAGAACTGTCTACAGTCAGTGAAGCAACAACGAAGATGGAAAGTTTGACAACTTCTACAGTCACAACAACATCGGAAGTGGCCACTATCACTGCAGATCTGACAGACGTGACCTCTGGTACAACAGGCAAAACCTCAAAAAAAGTGGGCTCAAGTGTTGCAGCAACCACCTCAACAGAAAGCAGCACAAGTAACTTATTCCCTAAAACACCATCGGTGAGCACAAATGGCAAAGCAGAAACCACCCCTGAAAATGCCAAAGTCACACTAGACATTACCAGAGGCACTGCGCCCACAACATTCCCAGATATGACTATAAGTACTGAAGCCACAAAAGAAATTACAAGAAATATTGAAACAACAACACCATCAGAAGTGACTACAGGTGCTGCATCAAACCCCACAGTAGAAAGTGGGACAAATACAGTACCCTCAGCAACATCAGAGGTGCCCATTAGTAGTGCATCTACACCACGAGTGACATCAAGTATGGCAGTCAAACCCACCCCAGAAGAGGTCGCAGGTGTTGCAGCCACAACCAGTGTAGAAGGTGCCGCAAAGATGGCACTTACAACCACAGAGGAAGCTGTGAAAAGCACTTCAGCCCCGATCACAGAAATACGGAGGACAACTGCTGCCACAAACACATCGGAAGAGACTCTAAGTTCTGCATCACCAACCATTAACAAAGTGATCACAAAATCTTCAGAAGTAACCCAGCCATTGGTAACCACAAATCCTTCATCCACTACAGTATCAGAGATGAGCAGAACATCTTCAGGCACAACTACATCACAGGTGATCACAGAAACTTCAATCAGAACTACTCCAGAAGTGGCAACATCTTCTTCGCTCACAACAATACCTGAAGAGACTATGAGTACTACACTCACTAAGACACCAGAGATAACCAGAAGTGCTACTTCCACAACCTCTCTAGACCTGGTCCCTAGTTCTGAAGTCACAACAGAGGTGTCAACAAGAGTTGCAACCTCATCGTCAGAAGAAACTACAGGCACTACAACAACAACCAAACTGGACGTAATAACTAGCCCTTATTGGAAAACATCAACAGAAGTGGCAACTAATACGATAGTTACACCGGAGGTGATCACAGATACATCATTCAAAACCACAGCACAGAAGCTCTCAAGTGTTGCAGCAACCATCACAGCAGAAGAGGGCACAAGTACTTTGTCTCCCAAGACAACAGAAGTGCCCACAGTTGCTGCAGCTGAAACTACCCCACAGAAAGTCACTGTCACCACACAAATCACAAACAGAATTCCAACCACAACCAACCCAGATATGGCTACAAGGAAACAAGCCACAATAGAAGTAACAACAATTATTGCAACAAGATCATCAGAACTAACTACAGCTGATAAAGGAACAACAAAACTAGAAAGCGGGATAGGTACAGTTGCAACAACAACGTCAGAAGTGCCTGTTACGAGTGCATCTACATCACAAGTGACAGCAAGTATTGCAGTTGAATCCACACCTGAAGAGGACACAAGTGTTACAGCTACTACCAGAGCAGAAGGTACAACAAGGTTAGCCGTTCCAACAACATTGGAAACTATAAAAAGTACTTCAGCCCAAATCACAAAAATAATGTTATCACCGGCTGCAGCAACATTTGTATCGGAACCCAACTTGAATTTTGAGACTACAACCATAAAGGAAGTGAGCTTAAGTAGTGCGAAAACATCCACACCACAGATAATCACAAGTACTGAAGCTACACCATCATTAACTCTGACCAGAACAACTTCAGAATCAACTACATCACAGCTGATCTCAGCACCTTCAACTAGATTTATATCAGAGGTGAAACCGCCTGCTTCACTCACAAGCATACCAGAAGAAACTGCAAGTGCTACTGTCACAATGGCACCAGAAATTACAAATCACATAGCTTTGACAAATTCACCAGGGGTGACCACAATCACTGAAGGCAAAACAGAATTGACCACAAGTGTTGCAACAAAATCATCAGAACTGTCTACAGTCAGTGAAGCAACAACGAAGATGGAAAGTTTGACAACTTCTACAGTCACAACAACATCGGAAGTGGCCACTATTACTGCAGATCTGACAGACGTGACCTCTGGTACAACAGGCAAAACCTCAAAAAAGTGGGCTCAAGTGTTGCAGCAACCACCTCAACAGAAAGCAGCACAAGTAACTTATTCCCTAAAACACCATCGGTGAGCACAAATGGCAAAGCAGAAACCACCCCTGAAAATGCCAAAGTCACACTAGACATTACCAGAGGCACTGCGCCCACAACATTCCCAGATATGACTATAAGTACTGAAGCCACAAAAGAAATTACAAGAAATATTGAAACAACAACACCATCAGAAGTGACTACAGGTGCTGCATCAAACCCCACAGTAGAAAGTGGGACAAATACAGTACCCTCAGCAACATCAGAGGTGCCCATTAGTAGTGCATCTACACCACGAGTGACATCAAGTATGGCAGTCAAACCCACCCCAGAAGAGGTCACAGGTGTTGCAGCCACAAGCAGTGTAGAAGGTGCCGCAAAGGTGGCACTTACAACCACAGAGGAAGCTGTGAAAAGCACTTCAGCCCCGATCACAGAAATACGGAGGACAACTGCTGCCACAAACACATCGGAAGAGACTCTAAGTTCTGCATCACCAACCATTAACAAAGTGATCACAAAATCTTCAGAAGTAACCCAGCCATTGGTAACCACAAATCCTGCATCCACTACAGTATCAGAGATGAGCAGAACATCTTCAGGCACAACTACATCACAGGTGATCACAGAAACTTCAATCAGAACTACTCCAGAAGTGGCAACATCTTCTTCGCTCACAACAATACCTGAAGAGACTATGAGTACTACACTCACTAAGACACCAGAGATAACCAGAAGTGCTACTTCCACAACCTCTCTAGACCTGGTCCCTAGTTCTGAAGTCACAAAAGAGATGTCAACCAGAGTTGCAACCTCATCGTCAGCTGATGCAGGAACAACAAAACTAGAAAGCGGGATAAGTACAGTTCCAACAACAATGTCAGAACTGCCTGTTACAAGTGCATCTACACCACAAGTGACAGCAAGTATTGCAGTCGAATCCACACCTGAAGAGGACACAAGTGTTACAGTTACTACCAGAGCAGAAGGTACATCAAGGTTAGCAGTTCCAACCACATTGGAAACTATAAAAAGTACTTCAGCCCCAGTCACGAAAATATTGTTATCACCTGCTGCAGCAACATCTGTATCGGAACCCACCTTACATTTTGAGACTACAACCATAAAGGAAGTGAGCTTAAGTAGTGCAAAAACATCCACACCACAGGTAACCACAAGTAGTGAAGCTACAACACCATTAACTCTGACCAGAACAACTTCAGAATCAACCACATCACAGCTGATTACAGCATCTTCAACTAGATCTACAGCAGAGATGTCTGCTTCAGTCACAACCATACCAGAAGAAACTGCAAGTGCTACTGTCACAATACTACCTGAAATTAGAAGAAGTACACCTTTGACAAACTCAGCAGGTGCTAGCAGTACAACAGAAGGAGATATAGAAGTGATCCAAAGCATTGCAACAACATCGCTAGAAGTGTCTGGGAGCACTGCAGCAACAACAAGGCTGGAAAGTTTAACAAATTCTACTTTAGAAAAAGCCACTAACACTGCATCTAAAATAGATGTGACCTCAAGTACATCAATCAAAACAACAACAGAGAAGGTTTCAATTGTTGCATCTACAAACACAGCAGAAAGTAGCTCAGCCAGGAGCACAGAAGAAAACATTTCCACAAGTGCTATAGCTAGAGTGTCATCTGGAGTGACCAACAACACTAAAGCAGCTGTAACATCAATCCAAAAAATGGTCACACCAGAGGTGGTTACACATAGAACAGCAACCACAGAGGTTACCAGAAGTATTGCAACCACAGCAGGAAAAACCTCAAGTGCTGACACCCCATCCACATGGGAGGTGTTCACAAGATCAGCAATCACAACCACCCCAGAAGAAGGTGCAAGCACTGCAGCCACACCCAGAACACAGGTTAGCACAAGGACTTCAGCTTTCAATGCACCACAAGCAATAACAAATGCTGCTGCCACAAGCATAAAAGCAGTGATCACAAGTACTGCAACAATATCAACACCAGAATTCCCCACAACGTCAGCCACCAAAGCAACATCAGTTGTGTATAGAGGTGTTGCAGAAAGTACATCAGAGAAGACCAATAGCACAACCACCACAATCCCACTAGAGGTGACCCCTAGCACTGTAATCATACACAGACCAGAGGAGTCCCCGAGTACTTCATTAACAATCACATCAGAGATTGTCGGAAGTATTGAAACCACACCAGAAGTGACCACCAGAGTCACAGCTTCAAACACAGAAACTGCTAGCACAAGTACCTCACCGCTGACCACAGAACAAGTAGTAACAAGTGCATCTACCACACCTACATCAGAAGCGCCCATAAAACCTGCAGCAACAAAGATGCAAAAACTGATCACAAGTCCTACAGAACTAACGACACCATTAGCGGCCACAGGTGGTTTAACGGCAGCAATAATAACAGGAAGTGCCACAAGTACTGCTTCTGAAAGCGAGATGTCCACAGTTACATCCATACCAGAAAGTCGCACAAGCACTTTGGTCTCACATTTACCTGGAATGGATACCAGTACTGCAGTCATATTGACGGAAGAAGCGATCTTAAGAACCGCAGCCACCAATGCATCAGAAGTGGGCTCAAGTACCATAGAAGTGACTACTAATAATGCAGAAATATGGAAACCAAAAGTGACAACAAGACCTGCAGCACCAAACGCATCAGAAGTGACGTTAAGCGTTGGACCCACAACCATACCAGATGTGACCTCATTGGCTCCTGTAACCACCCATGAAGTTTTAGGTAAGATTTAGACTTTATTTCTAAAAAGATTTCCAACTAGCCAATCAAATTTCTATTTAAAATGAGAATTTCTTTGGAAGGTGATGTTGCCTTCCTTTCTATGTCCCTTTTGGTAATCACCACTCTATTAACCAGAGAAACACCATTTCATGAATAACATTTCATTAAAAGCAACTTATCAATAGAAAAGACTTTGACCATCTGTTGCTAACAAAGAACAATTTTAATTCACCCGAAACAGGGTTCAGTGCTCAAGTGATCACACGGTGCATAAATAAAAATATTCACAAGAAATATGTATTATGTAAAATGGATAAGCTCTATACAATAAATCGCCAATGTTGGCATAAATATATTCAAACAAAATCAAAATTAAAATAGGAATAAAATGAAATTCAGTAATCGAACCAGGGTTTCAACCTACGATCTTCTGAAAGGTCATCATCAGGACAGATAGATATAGTACAGCAGTAAAGACAGATATCTATCTATTTGTGAATATATATATAGTATGGTCTGAGGAGTTGCTGTTTATGACGTTAGACATCGAATCGTTATATACTAGTATAGAACATGCAACGGGCCTAAATGCTATAAAACACTTTCTGGATACAAGACCATTGGATTGCTATGTTCATAACAAGATGCTTTTAGACTTAATAACCTGGTGTCTTTTTAACAATTATTTTTTGTTTGGCAATGAAGTGTTTGTACAAAAGAGGGGTGTGGCGATGGGGCCTGCTTCTCCCCCAGTTATGCATGTTTGCATGTTGGCTGGTGGGAGGAGCAGGTCCTGATGCGCGCATTCCATTCTGATTATTGTAAGCATGTAGCACAATGGTGGCGTTACATTGATGATGTTTTTATTATTTGGAGAGGGGATGAAACAAGTGCTAAGGATTTCATTAATAGAATCAATGTCAATACTGCCAATTTAAAGTTCACCTCTCAGATTAGTAAACAACAGGTGGAATTTTTAGATGTCAAAATATACATTAAAAATGGGCGTATAGCAACAACTCTTCATAGAAAAGCCACAGCTGGCAATACAATCTTACATGCCAGCAGTGCGCATCCCAAGCATACAATCAAAAGCATCCCTTTAGGAGAATTAATACGCCTTAAGCGAATCTGTAGTACAGATGAGGATTTCACTGTATGCAAACAAGAGGCCTTACAAAGATTTAAAGCTAGGGGCTACAGTGAAACCGATCTGACTGAGGCAGTTCAAAAAGTTAATATGAAATCTAGGAATACACTCTTGTCTCAAGTGAAACATACAGAAAAGATAGATACCTCCATGAATGCACCAAGATTAATCACGGCTTTTAGTAAACAGGAGAGGAGAATCAGGTCAATCATTAGGCGCAACTGGCCTATTATTATGACAGATGGAGTGTTGGCTCCAATTTTACCATCACAACCTACGATCACATATAGGAAGGGCCCTTCCATGACTACACATATTGTGAAGACGTTTCCCGAACTAGCGACAGCAAAAATGGCTACAACCTAAGCAAGGTTTCACTAAGTGCTCTTCCTGCAGAGCATGTAGGTTCGGGATAAATACTACCTCGTATTTAACGCCTTTTAGTCCAGATAAGGTTGTGATTAGGGGAAGTTTTCATTGCAAAACTGAATTTGCGGTCTATATTCTGACTTGCACCTGTGGTCTTAGGTATGTAGGCAGCACCAAGCTACAGGTGCATGTCAGAATATTGCAGCATTTGCGGGCCATTGTCAACAATGATTCTACTTACCCGGTGGCCCGACATTTTAAATCTATACATAACAACGATCTCAATTGTTTGCAGTACTTTGTCGTGGCAGCAATTCCCAAATCCCGGAGGGAGGCAATAGGGAAAAGATGCTGAGAAAGTTGGAGTCAAAAATGATATTAGAGTTGGACAGTAAAACACCGAATGGTTTGAACAATACAGAGGACCTGTACCATTTCCTGTAAAGTTTTATGATTATTGGACAGTCAAATGAATTAATGAGTTTAGTTATGATCGCTTTATATCAGATTGATTAGAATGCCGTAGGTATTTAAGGTTTTTAGTCCTTTTTTATTATCTGTGTTAAGTAAGAGTATTACCTTATTACCTAATGGTTATAGTTGTTGTATATTGATTTTAAATATCATTAGCACTAGCACTTTACACAGGGTCTATTTTGGATCTTGTATAGCACTTTATAGTTACACTGGCACTTTCTTTTGCGATTTTGCACATTCCAGCCTGAATATTAAGTATGGGTATTTTCCAGCATTTAAGCAGGAAGTTGAAAAAGATAGGCACTGTACTAAATACAGTCATGAGCTATTCATTTATAATGTTTACAAACAATTATAGCGATTTTGCACAGACATAGTTTTTTATCATTACTATGATTTTCATGTTTTTAACAAAACGTTAATTATATGTTTTATGAATTTAATATGTAATATTTCAAGTAGATAAGTGAATGAATATTTTTAATTATTTAATTATTTATTCACTGTGTAAAATTATTACCTTGAATTTTACAGTGCAATTTCTATGTATTTATATCTCATATGCATGCATTTATGCAGCAATGATTGTGACTCATGCTTGAAAAACAAGGTTCCCATTGATGGCTGTATTATGAAATAGTTTAGAAAACAGACTTGTCATAAGTGTTATATAAAATTACCAGGGTGTTTTTTCTACTTTCTCTTTTTTCTCTTTTTTCTATGTTTATCAACCACGTGGTGACAACACTCTAACACAGCATTGCATTTAAAATGGCGAAGGCAGTTTCTTACTTGACTTGTGAGCAAGGGTACTAGGTATCCGAAACGCGTCAGGTTCGAGGTTGTATACAATAAATAACATCTAGCCTCACATCGTTGGGTTCGTGTCTCTGTTCGCCAGTTGGATGGAAGTGCAGAGATTTTGGAGCATTTTATACATATATATATATATATATATATAGGCTTTTGGCCAGCCCTCTTCATCCACATATAGGGTGTGCCCATTCACATATTTCTTCTCCCCACTACAGCATAGGGCAGTGGGCCAGCCCACTTAAGCCATTGTCTAACTTCACTATGAGTGTTTCAAAACAAGCACATCCACACACAAGTAGATTGCTTCAGTGCCAATGAACTACGACATTGTGTTGTTTTTTTTTGCCAAACAAAAAATCTTACTTTAAGCCAATGCTTATGTTTTTATGTTAATGGCGCCCCAACAGATCATGCAACAATAAAGGTTTACAATAAACATGGCAAATTAAAATATGCACCGGCAAAACGAAAAGGCTAGTACCCATTGCAGACTTATTGACTTTGCCAGTGCTTATTTATTTAGTATAACTTTTTAGAAACATGTTGTTAGTTTTGGGCAAAATTTACAGTCAACGTGAATTGTTCTCAAAGTCATGCATTTAATAGGAACGGAATATGTTCTGCAGTGAAAATCGTTGCCAATGATTTAATATTACCAATAAGTTTCGCAAACGTTCGCAACACCGCTAAGTATCACTTGGAAACAAATTAAAGGTTATGTCAATGTGCAGTAACTCCTTACATGCGAATACATATTCTTTGGCAAGATGTGTCTGCATTGGAGGAGAAATACCCACGAAGATCTCTGAATTAGGTAGGTTGATATGAAAAGATAGATATTCTGCCCCCAATTACTACAGAAAAAGCAAAAACATATAAAAGTATGAAAACAGATCCATAAGATAAAACATGGTAGGGAATTAGAGGATCTCTAATAGAAACCCCAATCACTATGCAATGATATTTTTCAGAGAGAGGTCTCTTGTTTCCAGAATACTGGAGTTTGACTGGAGGATGAACCTCAGAAAACATCTCGTTCAGTGGGAGGGTGAGGACCAAAGCCATAAATCACAGCTCTCTCCCAGCCACACTTTGCACCCTCAAGTGTTTGGGAAGGAGGACATGTTCCTTTTGCAGAAGACTGAGGTCAGATTGTTTGCATACTTCTTCAGAAAAAAAAAATCAGCTCTTCATAAAGTGAATTTTTTGATTGAGTGTGTACGCGTTGTGGAGCTGCTCTTTGTCTTAAGGGTCTTATTCAGGAGCTCCTCAGCTTTGTCCTCCATAACATCATAATACTGCGAAACTGCGTCTTCCCCATGGGTTTGAAGGCTTGGAGAGATTGCTAAGGATGATGGCGAGGTAAAGATGCCCATATCTATTTCACCTTCCTTGGATTCTACCTATGGCAGTCGAAGCTGGCTTGGCAGGACATGGTAGTCCAATTTTGGTCCACGAGGGCCAGATTCATTGCTGGATTTTCAGGACAGTCGCGTGATGTAAATGTACATCCAATTAATGCAAAGGAGAATTATCTGCATAGTTAGTAGTAATTCTGAACATTATAATGGAATAAACCCTTCTGGTCCATTGCTGGTTGATAATCCATTACTCCATCATTGATTTAAAAAATTGTTTAAAGCATATTAATTCGAGATTGAAATGCTAATTATGCAATGTTTTTAGCCTTTTGAAAATCGATTAATGAATTTGTACCCGCTAACAATTTGTTGGTAATTTAGAAGTTGTGCTATCTCATTTAATTTTGGCCATCAGAGGCTGGTTTGAGCAGAAAATGTCTCACGGAAATGCTGAAACCACAGGCAAGAGATGTTTTATATTCAAACCAGTCCCCACCCTCCTACTAGTATCTCATGAGACTTTTTACCTGCTAGATACGCCCTTGGTTTCACTTTTTATGCAATATGCCAGTAAAATGGATCACAATAATATGCATAATTTTGTAGAGCCATCAATGCTCCTCTGAAGAAACTAAATGTGTGCTGAGTGTTAGTCATGTTTCAGGTGGCCGTTCAGTACATTTTTTGTTGCCCAAAAAAAAAAACTGTCTAAGTTATAGGTTCTTTTTGAAAGACAAAAACCCAATGACTCTGCCACCCTTGGAGTTTTTTTCTAGGCTATCAGGGTAACTTTTAATATTTTCTTCTTAGGACCACTAGGATACCTCTGGCGGTCCCGAAAAGGAAAAAAATAGTACATCAAACCGTTTGTTCTAAATAGGTCGGTTGGTCTGATGTAACTTCACCAGGGGGCGACCCCTCCATTGGAGCGGAGGAGCGTCGCCCCACTTAAATACCCCAGAGACGAAAAATAAAATGGAAATGAAGCTAATCATTACCATTTCATTTTTTGGCAACCCGTCCTGACTCAGGAAGGGGCGGGCCTGCTGAGTGGCAGCAGTGGTGGGCTGCCAGTGCACTAGTTTATAGTGCGCATGTCCCTTCGGCTGGCTGTCTTGCGATGGCCAGCCTGTCATGCGCACTATAAACCTCTCAACCCAGCTGCCCTATACAGCTGGGTTGAGAGCCTCCACAATCCTCTACTGTTCTCGGGAGCGCTAAGAGACGCTGCTCCCTCCAATCCTGGAGCTTCTTTCATGCTGAGAGCAGCGCCAGGATTGGTTAAGTAGGTTAGCTGGGGCCCTGGACGTGATGTCGGAAAAGAAGAGGGCCAAAGATAGGAGGACATGTCTGTACAAGCAGGTAAGTGTTTTTTGTATTTATTTCATGTATATATGTAGTGTATTTATTTTTTGCCCCCACCCATTTGCCCGCCTCTCCAATCAGCATACTTGCCAGCTGCCACTGAGCTACACCGACGGCCCCAATTCCATCAAGTCATCAGTGTAGGGTTTTGAACAGCAGAGTCAACAGGGGCAACACCATTCAGAAACATGATGGTCCGCGCGACTCTCAAGAGAGGAGCAGGCCGTTCAGTTTGGCGGACAGGGTACTACTCCGCCTCGTTTGTAGTGGAATACCCTGTCTGCCAAACTCTAATTTAGGCCCAAAATATCTTATTAACTGCTACTGCTCTCTGAGTCCTTTCAGGTTGTATTATTGATCACCTGTTGCACATCTTCTGATGTCTGCATGTTCTTTACAACAGCAATAACGGAATTATATGTATCTTTTAGTCTCTACAGTCGCAGAGGAGGTCATTATTCCAGTCAGTAACAAAGCGGTTGAGCAACTGCCAGCTTCAAACAATGTAACAACAGCGCGAGCAACATTTCCCTCCACAGGGAGTGGTCTAACTACGGTTACAGCGCGAGCTGCCACCAGTGTAACAGCAACCACCACACCAACCGCTTCCGCACTAACCACAACTGTAACACCAGTAACAGCCACAGCGGCAGCCCTGGTTTCAAGTGCGCCACCTACTGTCCCAGGTAAGTGCTAAGCCTTGTTTTCAAAAACTGCTTTTATAATGTTTGTCATTTAATTGCTCTGTGCACTAAAAACAATGGCCTACAATATATTAATTAAAACATGGTGAAATGGGTGAAGCACTTATGTATCTCTTCTGATATGTCCCATGAGTTGCTTAGTTACTTTTTGTCACTGTGTTGATGCCTTTATTATAGTTAAAGGTTCACTTCTTTCAGTTTATCCTTTATTTGGATAAAATTCCATAAATTAGGCTTTCTTCTGGTTTCCAGGAATGCTGTAGTGGGAGAGGAAAAAAAACTTCTGTGCCACTGCAGGCAATTTTTTTCAGTTCTTCGATCAAAGGCACTTTACCACAGCTAAATAATATTTACTAAACAGGGTTCCTTTCGTGATGTCTGGTACCAGAATCTCGTTCTCACGTTCCATTCTGGCATAAATATTGTGTCCTATATATTCAAGCGCCTGGATACCCTCTCGGACGATTAGTGCGCTATACAAATCAATATAACATAACATATATAGTTTAGAAAAATATCGGTCCATTGGACTTAATAATATAAAACTGGATCCTATTGGATAATAAACCTGATGCTAAACATTAATGAGTTTGCGAATCGGTCCTATCTATGGAGATCTAACCTATATCATGAAATTTAAGCTCACAATGAAGATTAACTTATCACAATTAACCCTACAGGGCCTTATTTAAAAGAGGTCCTAAAAAGGGTCTCGCCCACCCTCCTGCAAGCTCCTGTGTCTCATTTCCAGCATGGAAGGTTGTGCTGTTCTCAATGCAGGACCAGAACAGTCTTTGCTACCATGAAAAAACCCTGAGTGAACCAGCTCTGGCAGAAATGGCTTCCGAGGGCTTCGGAGAGGAGACAAGTGATGTGGTTTGATAGTTCCAACTGTGCTCTTTCTAGCACAGTCTGGCATGTAAGCCATGGTATTCATTGATAGGGGGGTGCAAAATTTGCTTACTTTGCTTTTGAAAAATAACGTGAAATGCTGTGAAAAAAATGCAAAGTTTGCTTATTTACATGAAATATAAACCTGTCATTTGCACTATATTTGCATAAATGCATCGTCGCATCGATTTTTGGCACAAGGACGCATTTTAACAAAGGGAGCACAAACAGCAGCCGCTTACATTCAATTGTTCCCGGGCTTTTGCGGCAAATTTTTATCACAGTAAGTTTTTACTGCGAATGACATCGTTATGGCTCATTTTCAGGAAATGTCAGTAATACGCGTAATTACGCTGGTGTAATTTATATTTCGCTGAGGCGTAGTCATTGACAGAAAAATCATTGCAAGCTGTTGTACATGAAAAAAAATCCCTGTACATGAGGAACATTATTTATGCTATCTCCATTGGTGGATCACTTCTTTGAGGGTCTGCCTACAAGTAAAACTTAAGTGATGATGAAAGCCAGGCACACATTCATTCTCACTGACGTCATTCGAACAGCCTGCTCTGTTAGAGAATATATATCTCGTTTTAGAGGGGGTATGTCTATTCAAATTAATCTTAACATAAATTACATCGACTCATCGAGACCTCGATGTAAATCTCCAGGGGTCACGTCACAGAAATTTGCACGTGTAAAATATATTTGCATCGTTTTTGCTGCTTGTGCGATCAATTCCATCATTGTAAATTGTATTCGTGACAAGGATTTAGTGACTAAATTCTCCACGATTCACTTAAGTGGATGTTAAAGCCATGGAAGATTCATATAGCGGCTTCCTCTCTATTTTCGCCTCTGTGCTAAAATATTTCTTTAATTTGGACTGGAACAAAGTCGGTTTGCTCTCCTCTTCGTATTGCTCATACCACGCCCAGCGAAAAAAATGTCAAGGGAGTCCGCCTTTTTATTTGTTTGCACAAGTGCCAAGTTTCTATGATATGGTCCCTTTGCCTATAGACTTATGAATCGTTTGGTAATTAGATACCGTAAATCTTCCAGCAGCCTGCGGCGCCACCTGCTGTTCTCGATGAGTTGTGCAGCATGGACAGCGAGTGCTCTGCGAAGGGGAACATCCGTGAGAAAGGATGTTCTTTTTTTACAGTTTACGCCAACTCGACCCGAAGGTGTTGGACTCGGGAGCTCTTTACATGAGCACCAGCCACATTACCCAAGGAGACATTCATGTTTTAGGTTCGGGGAGGTCGCTTAGATACCTTCAGGTTGAGATCGCGCTATATAAAACTAAAAAAAAAATGATTTGAGCCGAAGCCGGGACTCGAACCTGCTTCCCAGTTCCAAATTCTGCAGTTCTGTCCTTAAAACGGGTTGTTAAAACATGTCTTCTTGGATACCGTTTCTACAAATAAAGGGCAAACTGCTTTCGGACCAATTTCATCTTGAAGATATCATTTTCATTCACTACTTTTCCCAACAGAAACATCCCACAAGAGTACCTGAATGCACGTGCACCGTAGCGCCATGAGGCGGAGCAACAGTATTTGTCTGTCGGGTTTGTGATGGGTACTTGGATTATCATTTTTTTGATAGTTTTATATAGCGCAAACTCAACCCGAATGTTTTTGCAGCGCTGAGCGTGAGTAGGTTACATTGCACACGGTCACATTCATTTTTTAGGCATGGGGAGAGATATTCAGTGATTTACTGCCCAGAATCACAGGTTGTAGAATTGACGCCGGGACTCGAATCTGCTTCCCCGGTCCAAAATCGGCAGCTCTGGCCGTAAGTTCAGTGGCAAATTGTCGCCCTTTGCTCAAGAACTCCCCAGTGGCAAAATACCAAAATAGCCACATATTCTGAAGAAAATGGTAGCTTCTGCGGAGAAATAAAAAATGAAATAAAATCGACAATTTGGTCAAGCGTTCGTTGTCGAAAGCTCATCGGAGCCACGTTGCAGAGCCCTGCTTTAAGAGCCCCCATAGCAGGGTCCAAAGGTGTGTGTGATCAAGAAATCCTCGCGTGATTTCTGAAAATATTTATTAGTGCCGTATGCCAAATGAAAGGCTTTGGGCGTGGTGTCAAAGAGCAGAGAAGCCTCAGGCGCCTCTCTTGACTTTTAGTTTTTCATCTAAGCAAGCACGCACACTGAATTGCCCCTAGCGTTTTTAGGTCTGGCTTTTGACAGCTGAGATGTCAACCAGAGATACTGGTTTCAGTATGTATAAGTGGTCATTGGGTCTGCCGCATTCAACCATCTGCTCTCGTCATCCAGCCTTTTTCAGCCATTGCCTTGATTCTTTGTCAATCATACCTTGGATCAGCTCAGTGGGGCATTCGCCTCTCACTTAATGCTATTGGCTCTTTGGGTGTATCCTTCTGCCTCAAAAAAATGCATTGGGTGAAGGGAAATGTAAACCAGGAAACGATTCAACTTCATAAGTGCAAAAACTAGGAGATTTGAGAAAATTTGCTGGCGTGAAAAAATTGCACACCCGTTATTTTCGAAAGCACTTGGTTGAAACCTGAGATCAGTGTATGCAGGATGCAAAAATAATTAAATAAATACAATACTTAATCACCCAACTCAGTTTAACCTACAGCAGAAGGATGAAAGATGAACTGGCCCCACTAAGTGCCTTCTCTGTTACCAGCAAGTGCCACGTGGATCTAGACGGCAGGCTATCAACCCACTGAGCAATAATGCCGCAGCAGCCCTACAAGAAAACATTAACCCTAATCACACTTTATGAAATGAAGGCAATAGATTCTGAGTTGGACGTTTTTAACGTGTTACACACAAAGCAATGTGAGACTTTGACATCTGCCCCACTTGCACCCTCGCCCCAGGTCATGCGAGTCCCTGCTGCAGACTTCAAAGATGTTTTACTGTCACTGCTGCAAAGCCCTGACACAGCCACATATTTAAGAAAGTTGTTGGGTTGGTTGAGGCAGCCGCTGCAATGTTCCCTCCAGTAACCTTTTAAGTGTACACTCATTTTTGAGTGACGGTGCACGTAGAAAAGCTGAACCACCAGGGAGAAATTCAATAATTCTGTGAAAAGCTTGTGCTTCTAAAAGAGCTGAAGGTCTGAGGCACAGATCTCAAGTTGTCCCAGGTCAGTTGCGGGCAGAGCATCGAGTTTTGTTTTGCGCTTTGCATTCTGGTACTTGTAGTTCTGCTTTTTCCATTGTTATCCTTTTGTTTCATTTGGTTGCAGCATGAGCCTGGCTTGTTGCCCCTTCAACATTACATGGGGCAACAATAAAATATATTATTGTTCAGGGCTGCCAATTTTAGAATGCAAAAGGAAAAAACAAAACTGAGTGAGGTTTTCACACCTCACATGGGAGGCCATGAGAACTCTGCATGTGTCAATTGGATAGCTGAGTAGGCCCTTGTCCTCCCACTTCTGGATGGCGGAAACGCCCTGGTCCAGTGGTCAGCAGACCCCATACTGGCCCCTCTTTAAGAGTATTCTACACCCTCAGCATGTCTCAACACCCACAACCTGATGGAACCAGTTATTAATTAGATAAAAAATACACGGGTGCCAGGGCCCTCGTCAGGAGGCCACAGCAACCTACACCACCCATTGCCTCTGCCATGCTGCCAATGACAGTACAAACGCACCTAGTAACTATCACACTCCTACTAGTGTGACAATTCAGACTATTCAAGGGCCCAGAGCAATAAGAATGGCTTGTGCGGCAGGTATTAGTCATTTCAGATGTATATTGAATTAATAAACAACTGTTGTTGTGCTCATCTCTAAATATAGCAAACAGCGCCACCATGTGGCAGACTGTCATAAGAGCCGGTGGTGGCAATTAAGTGCTGTTGCCGAGAACTGAAAAACGCCTGCTCAAATTAAGCACTGGATGGAACCCCTTTGGCTCCCTTTGCTGGCCTGTACCATTTTGAAAACCAAATGTCACATATACAAGGCCATCACAATCTGCACATCCGCCTCTTTGGCGGACAAGCTCACTATCTCTGGTGGCTCTCGTTAAACCATCAGCCAGTATGCTATCCCACTGGAGCCAAAGAAGTCTACAAAAAAAAGAATAAGGTAATACACCTTTTCCATGTATGCACCCCGAATCTGGAACAACATCACTGTATCAATCAGAACCTCCATAATCCTGTTCGAAGGAAAGATTGGAAGAGGCACCTCTTTAAAGAACACTACATTATGATGCAGAAACAGTCTACAATTCAGCAACTTCTCAAATCATGGATTGTATTATTCCCTTTGACCCTGTAAAGCGTCCCATTACTTTGGCTAGGCTGGCTCTACACAGATACCACATTCATACGTAAATAATGCCATGAAGATGAAGTTGTTTTTCAACCAGGCCTGGAATGTCAGCCAACAGATTCAAGCATTTTAAAGCTTGTAGTGTCACCTTTTTTTTAATTATCACATGAGTCTAAAAGCATCTTGATCAGCTGGCTGAAAAAGTAGGTCTGGCTGAAAGGCACCCTGGTGATCTGGTGCCTTTGGGGTGCATGATTTAAATGGCCAGCTGATATTCATATCTGTCAAGTAGGTCCATGTTGTTTTCAGCCAACAGTAATTTTAAGCAGGTGTTCATTCACACTTCTCTTGTTGCCTTAAAACCAGGCCTAGCTGAAGGGGTCACACATCTAACCACTTAGTGGAAATGAATTCATTAAGCCAAATTACTCCAATATATTACATTGTTCTGAGAAGATGTTCTACGGCTTTTGAGTGTAGCCAACTTTCGTACTTCACGAAAAAGCAATGTTTGCTTTGCACAACTTTAACCTGGACTGAAGTTTCCCACTATAAATTCATTGGCAGAGAAACACATTGCAAAACATTTTGTCTGGCTAAATATCCTAGCCAAAAAACCTTTTTGCTAGAAAATATAAAACATTTTGTGTAGTGGATTTTAAAACCTTTCTGGGAGGGGGAGAATTCTTCTAACAATAGGTTTAAAAGGGCTTTTTATTTGCTGATAAAACTCTCTCGTTGGAAAAAAACCTCTGTTTTTGAAGATTTTTTGTGCCTGTTTATTAAAAAAACTTTAAAAGTGAATAAAGTTTACAAAGTTTGTGATAGATAATAATATGTTTTACAACATTGAAGTGGGTGAAGTTCCATGACTTTGCCTCCATTCACAGAGCTCTCCAGTTTACCAGGGCCAGACATGGGAAGCTCACATTTCACTGGTCCGTCAGTGGCTTATCCAGTCCAGATTTTTGCTTCACATTGTGGGCCTTGTGCATGTTTGTCCTATTATAAAATCAGAACTACAACTAACACAATGCACAGGGAAAATGACATGGATGAGCCACCACATACATGTAGACCTGGGAAACATTGGAGCTCTGCCTTCATAATGGTGTTAAGTGAGCTTTTAATGAGTAAAAACCATCAGTGTAAATAAAGTAAACTGGGCTTTACTCTCTGGTTTAGTATATTTTTCTGGCAGGAAAATAGAGCATGCAACCTGATATCATTATCACATGATTTTTAACATTTTTACCTGTGCATTGAATCGGTATTTGGAAGGGGTGTGTTTAGGGCGCCCCTTCCAAATAGTGATTAGGAATGGGATGTATTACTGTTTTGCAACCAAAATTAATATGTTACTGAAAGGTAGTGGCAAAGCATTCGCAAACGTGAAAGGTTTCCCACAGGACCCCTTTGTGAATGTTGATAAAAACATTTTTTAAGAGCTTGCAGTGGTTCCACGGACCATATCCTAGTCTTGAAAAATGTTTGTTAAACTTTTCATTTTCGTTTAATGCAATCCATTTCCTATTTTATTAATCATTACAAAAATGATTGCTTTATTTAAAAGTAACCGTACAGATGGTGGTCTGCTGACATCGGCAGGCTACCATCCCTGTGATGTCAGCGAACCATAGTGGGCCGAAATATGTAACCTACCTCAATAATATTCACCAGGTAGGTTGAATTGCTACCCACCATGGTTCGGTATTTTGCGAACAACATGTTAGTCCATAGGTCGATTTGCAAAATACCGCACTGTTCACAAACATAATGGTGTTCATGGCGTTCTGTGGTACATCATTTACGATGGTTTAAAATTATGCCTAGGGGAAATTCCCATTTTGCCAGTGTAACCTAGCGTAATTTTCGCAAACCTTTCCCAGAATTAAGCCATTATGCAATGTGGTTAATTACGCCACGTTTAGAACAAATTTTTAGAGCGGTAGCACTGAAACAACACAAATGAGTAGAACACAAATCGTTGCATCCTCATGTCCAAAATCGATGTGAAAACGCATTTTATACAAAAATATAGTGCTAAATGCAAGTTTTACATTTTGTATAACAGCAATTTTTGCAGAATTTCACCTAATTATGCAAAAATACATTACATAAAATTTGCAATACTGCTATTTAAAGTGCTTGAGTGATTAAGGATGTCTTTGTATTTGTTTTGCATATAAGCACTAAAAGGTCCAACATCCCTCCCTTTGCACATGGTACTAACTTCAGATAATTCTAGCTCCCACCCGTCTTCGTAGGACAATAGTGTACATCTTGGTAAACGCACTCACACCAATACTTAGGTCATATTTACTACTACTTCGCAGTAAGGGAACTTGCTGCGCTGTGTGAAAGATCAAAAATGCTCCATATTCACAGAGATATGGAGCATTTCTGCTCTCTCTCTTGCGCTAGTGCACTTTGTGCTGCCTAGCGCCAATGCAGGCACCCTTGCGCTATGATGCAAGAGATTCTGCATTACGGGCAGGATTATTTGTGTGAAGAAAGCAGCACCTTCCTGCACAAAAAAAATCCTTAGAGGCATACTCCTCTTTCTACTTCTGCTGCAGCATGCTGGACACATGGAAAGATGAAGTAACAAGGATAAATAAAGATATTTCTCCCCGCTACGCTTTTGTCGGGTAGGCGCACCATTGTGATGCAAATCCAGGTTTACACATCCTTGTAATTCTGTGTTTGCATCAAAATACATGAGTGATGCATGGGAACACCCATTCTCCACCCATTTAAAGCCCACTCGTTGCAAAGTAACTCAAAGAAGCACTATGTGCTGCCTTGCGCTACTTTGTATTTACTAAAGCAATTAAAACTACGCAAAGTGGCTCTGTGTGGCTTATTAAATGGCAAAAATGATTTTTCAATAGGCTGCACCACAAAAGTGACACAACCCCAATGCAAAATCATTTCAAACATAGGCTGCAGTGTTCCAGTTGAGTCGTGGAACACTGAGGCATATGCGCAGGCATGCAGGTAGGTCACGAGTTTTGCGCTCTCTGTTGCTTTATGGCAAGAGGTTCTTCCTGAGTTCATGTGAGGCTCTTGGCATCCATTTGATGATGGCGGGTATTCAAGATGCGATTGTTTGTTAGTTATAATTCCCTGTCCCCGCCTCCAAATGATCATTGCAGTAAGTCCTTTCCGTAGATGTGAGCAGGCTCACACAATCATGGCTGCACGTAGGCCGCCTCTTTCCCATCAGGTGTTTACTGCTTTAGGAGTCTATAACTTTCTTAGAATTTTTGGTCATAGCATCTGACACCAGAGGTCTGTTCCTCCTAACCTCTGGTTTGTTCCCTTCGGGTTCTTCCTCGTGCTCCAGTCTAGCGTTTCTTCTGCAAGACAAGCCTAGAGCTAACAAGGTTCCATATTTTTGCACTAGAGGTGGTCCAATCCAAGGACAGGCTCCCAGAAGTGTTTTTTCAAGTGCTTCTTGACACTACTTTTCAGGGTGAGAACTTCAGTAGCGATGTTTCTGTGAGGGAAGACAGTATGGCTTGAGGATGAGGTCATCCGCACTTCAAGGCGCTTAAGGCTCCACCCACTAATTGACCCAAGAGGCACGCAGTTCTGCCTCAACTGTCCTTTCCAAAGGTGCCTCCAAAAGGTGTTTGTCAGACATTTACAATTAAATCATCATAGCAAGTGTTGAAACACAGGGAAGAGGGTATACATCTTTTAAAGTCATATTCCATCTCTGGATGATTAGAGATTTACTCCTTTTAAGCCATATTCCATCTCCCTCTTTGGATGGTTAGAAATTTACTCATTTTAAGCCATATTCCCTCTCTGGTTGATTAGAGATGTATCCCTTTTAAGCTATATTCTCTCTCTGTATGATTAGAGATGTACTCCTTTTAAGCCATATTCCCTCTCTGGAAGATTATATATTTACTCATTTTAAGCCATATTCCCTCTCTAGGTGAATAGAGATTTACTCCAGTCAAAGGCAACAGCGAATTCCGATGTTAGATCTGAACGGGAAGGAAATACCACAAACTTTGTGGTAGAAAGAGTTTCTCCTTGGAAAATAATTTTCTCCATGGAGAAAAATAAAAAAGTTAGCAAGTGCACAGACAACATTGATAAGAATTTAATCCGCTTAAAACACAGCACGCACATTATACAGGCGTAAAACATAAAGTTTTGAATACTTTTGGAAGCGGTGACAGTCAAAACTTCCCAGGAACCGACTTGGAACTTATTAAAAATGCAAAAAATGGTAAAGTTTCTTTAAATAAAGGATCATTTCTAAGAAGTCAATTTACAACTTTTTATGAATCAGGTCCCTAGTCCTTGTTTGCCTCACTGTCTCCTTTCCTTTGCCTGTTACCTCTTCACCACAGCAGGGTCACAGGTGTGGATGTGAGCTAAAATGGACGCAATTCACATGCACAATTTTCATAAAATGCTTAGAAACGTAATAAAGTTCATGAGATTTGTTGAAACGTGCAAAGTATTTTTAGACGACAGAAGCAGAAAAACAAAACGAGCAAAATAGATTTTAAGGGAGAAAAGAAACTGCAAATTGGCAGTTTGCTGATTAATTCAGTTAAGTGCAACATTGCCAAGGGGTTTTCTAAGTGTTTTGCTGAAAAATACATAGTAAATTCTCTTTTCCGGTCTGAAAATGTACTTCTAGGGACGTGAGAATATCACCAGATGCTTGTTAGGAAAACATAAAACTTCATATAAAATATATAATAATGAGTTGTACCAACTATGCCAGCGGAGTCGTAATTCTGCCGATTCCTGGCCCTCTATCATAAGGACCCTTGATCACTTCCGCCACATTCTTATGAGTTGCAATGCCCCTGCACAAACTAAGGAGTGTATTTACTATCATTTTGTGCTAGGTTTGCGTCACAAAACTTGTTTTGCGATGGAAAGTAAATGTCAAACAAATACTTTGCGCCGACTTGCATTGTTTTGTGCTGGAAAGTCACCCGAAAGTAACCCAAACCAACGCCTAGTTATTCTTTACATTACTCAGCCTCTAGGGGGCGTCCAGTGGATGGTAGATGAGCGTTCCATGCAACCACCCATAGTTCTTGATGCATAATCCTTTCTACTAAAAAAATATGTGGTTTAACTTTAAAAAAATAACGCTGTTTCGACATTGGCATTATCGAGGAGAAATGCTTTCCTTTCTCCAATCTTTTCTGGCTTTGCATGTGTGCTGCACTGCACAGCACACATACAAAATAAAAAATAAAAGCATTGTATTTTGTACTGGAAGTGAATTCTTCCAGTAAAAAACCTATGCTAGACATTATGTGCACACATCTTGCACTAAGGTGAAAGATGTGTGTGGAGCGCTGGCATACGGATTGTGCGCCAGGGCTTGGGAAAGAGCAGGGCTGTGCCATATCTGTTTAGATTAAGCGCTTTTTTTCTCTCTCGCTCTTATGCAATGCGGCAACGTTAATTGCTGCTTTGCAATACATTTTAGTAAATATACCCCTGACCGTGGCACACGCATGCAAATGTGTAGTTCTATAATGGGCGTTAAACAAAAAGAGAGTAAGGGTATTAAAGTTGGGAACAGACTCCCAGTCCCCTAGGGTCAATATATCAAAACAAAAGAGGGAGTATCCCAAGGACATTGGATGTCCTCGTGAAATGGGGAAATGGAGAGAGATAACACAGGAAAAAGTTTTCCTTTTTAAGAAACCCCTCACTCACCAACCTAGTTGGTGACATGCTTCATCATAGGGGTCCACCCGAGTAGCCGAATGCCACTCAGGTGTGCTTCAACGCCTGTAGTACAGCGGAGCAGCTGTTTTTTTAACAATGTGAAAAAAAGTGTGAGTGAGTGGATTAAAATTGTCTTTATTGTATTCCCTAAGTTTTAATATGGAGCAATAAGACAAGATTAAAACCAAGTGGATACTTAAAATGGCTTGAATGACCAAAAGTATCAGTGAGAAGTGAGAAAATCACTGATCACTGACAGGTTCTACGGCGGGCTCTTGTGTTATAGAACAATGCAACTATAACCAGCCCCCCCACGGTCTCCATGGGGCGAGACTGAATACAGTTTTCTAAAACCCCCTTTTTTTGCCTTCACAGAATGCTGAAAGGTTGCCTCACCGTAAGTACACGGTCTGGCTAATTGCAGATCCAGGGACGGGTGCGCCTTAGCGTGTGCACACCTCCCGGTTCTAACATTTGGTCCTGACGAAAACCTTGTATTATCACGGATAGGTTGAAACATGTTGACCAGTGATTTTCTCACTTCTCACTGATACTTTTGGTCATTCAAGCCATTTTAAGTGTCCACTTGGTTTTAATCTTGTCTTATTGCTCCATATTAAAACTTAGGGAATACAATAAAGACAATTTTAATCCACTCACTCACACTTTTTTTCACATTGTTAAAAAAAAAAACAGCTCCGCTGTACTACAGGCGTTGAAGCACACCTGAGTGGCATTCAGCTACTCGGGTGGACCCCTATGATGAAGCATGTCACCTACTAGGTTGGTGAGTGAGGGGTTTCTTAAAAAAGGAAAAACTTTTTCCTGTGTTACCTCTCTCCATTTCCCCATTTCACGAGGACATCCAATGTCCTTGGGATACTCCCTCTTTTTGTTTTGATATGTTCTATAATGGGCCCCACATGAAAGGTGCGGCAAAGCTTCTTGAGCAATTCCAAAAATGTCCTGTGGCGTGTACGCTGGCATTAAACAACAGCACAACCTTTCTGTGCCCTAGGGCTTTTTCACTCCCTACTCTCTCTCATTCTCCTTTGTCACAACGTGACGTCAGCATGTTCTTTTCGTTTTCCTCGTTGTCACTCCCTCATCGTATTACGTCACTTCTTTCTTGTTCTCTTGTCATGTTACATACCTTTCTCTTACTCTATTGAGTAGCTGTGCGCGCTATAAATCCCATAAAACATAAACATATAGTTCTCACTTTGACGCGGCTAGAAATCTGCACAGCTCAAGTGGAGTGCACACAGAGAGCGTTGTCAGCAAACTCAGACTCTGCAAATAATGTCAAACAGTGGTGCAAAGTTTTTATAAGGAGCCCACCGCATCTACTGGTCCAGGTGGTCATTGTCATTTTCCCTATGTTAGCATGAGCCCGTGGCAGGCTATCTTCTGCTTTGCGCATGTTACTATACGAACATATTTTGCTTTGTGCCACACTGCAACTTTCACACAGAACATGCTGTTGTTTTTACGTTCTGTTCTTCCCTAGGATTTAGTCTGAACACTGCAGACAAGGTCGAACAACAATGCCCCTTGTTATTTTGTTCTGGTCAGGCCCTAGCACCTATACAAAACACGCAGATGCAGCTGTTGTTTGGGAACATGTTCTTTAGTCGTATAGGTATACACGGGTGGGTAACACACAGTTCGAGAGGGATCTTTCCATAGAAGGGAATGTGACATTACCTGTGATGTAGATCATCCATCTATAGACTGAGGTACGGGGTCTGCTGCTAAACACCCAGAGATCATCTAATATATAATCATCTTGCTTCTGTAGAAGGGGATGGGGGTTAGGCCCCACTGTCGTTTACAATGACAGCACCTTTTATGATTTATGGACTACTTGCTATGCTAACCGTATTTGTGTTAGGCATGTTTCTACTTGTTGTGGCACATATACTGCATACTAGAGCATGTTATTTAAAATAAACATTTTAAACTTTTCTCGTGTCTCTGTCAAAGGGCTCAATAAGGAGGAGTGCCAGCAGGAAATTTCAATTGTCAAGGCTAAAATACATCAACATTTTTGTTCGGGGGTGGCTGCTAAATATATACAATATAGGGCGGAACAGTATGAATTAGGGGAGAACACCGAGCGGATCCTGGCAAAACGCTTACGACAACGAGAGGTAGCGAACAGAATCGTCAAAACTAAAGACCATTTAGATCAAACTCAAGAATCCCCAACAGAAATATTAGATGTTTTTAAAAAATATTACGAGCAACTATACACTGAGGGAGAGACCCCATTAGATGGAGGGCTCGAGACAGCATTTTGTAAGGATCTAGAAACGAAGATGGTCACAGATGCACAAAATGAAATTCTTTCATCACCGATCACCCTGCAAGAATTAGAAACAGCCTTACATTCTTTAGCTCTTGGTAAGGCCACTGGCCCTGATGGTATTCCCTTGGAGTTCTACAGGACATTTTTTAAATCTTGTCAGCAGGAGATTCTGCAAATATTTCAAAAGGCTCAAGAGGGATATGCTCCATGCTCATGGCAGAAATGGCTATAGTAGAATTTAAAAAAAAGGGGAAAGCTGATCTGATACCAGCATCGTATCGGCCTAGTTCACTCATAAACTGTGTTGGCAAAATCTACTCCAAGATACTTGCAACTAGATTAGGCAAGGTCATTACTCCTCTAGTCTCTCCTCATCAGCATGGATTTATTCCTGGCAGGGATACAACAGACCATGTACGTCGGGTTATGGCTTTATTAGATTGGGCTCAGGCCACGGAATCACCGCTGGGGGTAGCCCTGTTGGACGCCGAGAAAGCGTTCGACAGGTTCTCCTGGCGGTATCTGTGGTTTGCCTTACAATGGAAGGGATTCTGTGGAGAGTTTGTTCAGGCGATTAGGACATTATATCTTTCTCCAAAAGCTGTAATCCGTATATCAGGTCAGAACTCAAAGGAGTTTAATATTAGCAGAGGTACAAGGCAGGGTTGCCCGTGCTCACCTCTGCTTTTCGCCCTCTATTTAGATCCTTTTTTACAAAAATTGGAGCTGGACATTAATATTGAGGCGGTGAAGGTTGGTGATATCAACTATAGAGCACTCGCGTATGCTGATGACATCGCAGTTCTTCAGGCAAGACTAGGCGGCCGCCTAGGGCGGCAAAAGGGGGAGGGCGGCAAAAAACATGAGTTTGGGAAATTCCCCTTGAACGGCTTGAAAGCGCATTGGGTAGCGCCTTCACGTTCACGTCACGTTCGGCGCCACGGGCAGGGGCCGAGCACGCCATATGCGACTTCCGATTTTGCTCCCGATCGGAGTCGGACCTCTGAGTGAGGTAAGAGAGCGCCTCGCACTTCCGCCCGGGACTACTCTCCCCAACCCCCAAATCTCTTCTAGTCAGAGGAGCTGCCAGTCCGGCTCCGGGGCGCAGCTCTCCGTGAAGGATGCAGGCCTGGAAGGATGACGAGGTTAATGAGGCGCCGCTGCAGTAGCTGAGCTCACAGATACTTCTTGGCTTGGAGGCCATCATTTTCTATCTCCTCCTGTTGAGTTTTGGGGTTCATGATCTAGAAACTGACTCTTTCGAAGACTAGAAGTAGATTCCATAGAGTTCTGTGTGAAATAATGCCTTAGCTCTAGCCAGGCACGAGCTGCCAGGATACAGGAAGACATGTCCCCGGGCACGGGGAATGGCCTGAATACAGGGAGGTAGCCGAGCTCTTTCAGAAAGGTGGGAGAACCCTTTCCCTCCTTCAGCTCCACAAACAGTGACATGTGACAGGTGCCAGAGGCAGGGCCTGACTGGAATCGTTTCATTCTACAAAATTTCCAAATGGTCTCCATAGACAGGAGGAGGCACGTGCCTTCCTCTCCTTCCTCCCTCTCCAAAAATGATTCCTCTCCCTGGAGTTTAGTGGTATCATCCGCCAGGAACTCTCGCATTACCCCCTCCTTGGTAGCCTCAATATGCCGCGGAAAATACGTAAAGACCCAATATTCCGGGCCAGATTTTCGTTCTACAAAGCATTGATGTATACAGCTGTTGCCCAGTTGTTTCATTTTAGATTTTGCTGGACTACAACTCCCAGAATGCACTGCTGGTTATATGACAACTCAGCACTTGCGGTCCCCAATGACATGGAATTAACTGTCAATCTTAGTTAGGTGTGCAGTTTGAGATACTGTACTCGGTCCCTGGGAGCAGCTCCATCATCTCTATGGTTGAATGAATGCTGCACTTATCTGCTTACCACGCGCCAAGTACTACAAACTAGCAGTGCATGCGCAGGACTCGCAGCAGGGCCTGGTGAAGGCTGATGCTGCTGGCGCCACTTTCATAACTTTCTAGGACTGTCACCTAACGCCATGTTGGTAGGACGCCAGTCCTGGGTTTTCTTTTATTATGTTATTTACAGGGTGTGGTAAATACCGCGCAACTCGTAATCATCAATCAATCAATCAATCACAGAATTTGTAGAGCGCACTACTTACCCGCGAGGGTCTCAAGGCGCTGGGGGAAAAAAAAAGGGGGGGGGGTGCTGCTACTGGTCGAACAACCAGGTCTTGAGTAGCCTCCTGAAGGTCAGCAGGTCTTGGGTCTGTCGTAGGCTTAGTGGAAGGGTGTTCCAGGTCTTGGCGGCGAGGTGGGAGAAGGATCTGCCGCCGGTGGTAGTTCTTCGAATGCGAGGGACGGTGGCGAGGGAGAGGTCGGCGGAGCGGAGCTGGCGGTTGGGTACGTAGAAGAGGAGTCGTCTGTTGAGGTAGGCTGGGCCAGTCTTGTGGAGTGCCTTGTGTGCGAGGATGAGGAGTTTGAAGGAGATTCTCCTGTCGACGGGGAGCCAGTGCAGGTTCCTCAGGTGGGGGGTGATGTGGCTGTGGCGTGGTACATCGAGGATCAGGCGTGCGGAGGCGTTTTGTATGCGTTGCAGTCGCTTGATGAGCTTGGCCGGGGCTCCCGCGTAGAGGGCGTTCCCATAGTCAAGTCTGCTACTGACGAGGGCCTGGGTGACTGTTCTTCTTGTATCTGTCGGGATCCACCTGTAGATCTTGCGAAGCATGCGGAGGGTGTTGAAGCAGGAGGAGGAGACTGCGTTGACTTGCTTGGCCATGGAGAGCGTTGAGTCGAGGATGACTCCCAGGTTGCGTGCGTGGTCGGTGGGTGTCGGGGCTGCTCCTAGTGTCGTTGGCCACCAGGAGTCGTCCCAGGCTGAGGGGTTGGAGCCCAGGATGAGGACCTCTGTCTTGTCCGTGTTCAGTTTTAGTCGGCTGATCTTCATCCACTCGGCGACGGCCTTCATTCCTTCATGGAGGTTGGATTTGGCGGCGAGGGGGTCCTTGGTGAGGGAGAGGATCAGTTGAGTGTCATCGGCGTAGGAGATTATGTTGAGGTCGTGCTGCCTGGCGATGCGTGCGAGCGGGGCCATGTAGATGTTGAACAGTGTTGGGCTGAGGGATGATCCCTGGGGTACGCCGCAGATGATCTCGGAGGCTTCGGATCGGAATGGTGGGAGGCGGACTCTCTGGGTTCTGCCGGCGAGGAAGGAGGTGGCCCATTCCAGGGCCTTGTCTCGGATCCCTGCGTCGTGGAGGTGTGCGCGTAGAGTGCGGTGGCAGACAGTGTCGAAGGCGGCGGAGAGGTCCAGCTGGATGAGGGCTGCGGTCTCACCGTTGTCCAGCAGGATCCGGATGTCGTCGGTGGCGGCGATGAGGGCAGTCTCAGTGCTGTGGTTGCTGCGGAACCCCGATTGGGATGGGTCCAGGATGCTGTTTTCTTCGAGGTGTCGGGTTAGTTGTTTGTTGACGATCTTCTCGATGACCTTGGCTGGGAACGGAAGCAGGGAGATGGGCCGGAAGTTCTTGAGGTCTCTCGGGTCCGCCTTGGGTTTTTTGAGTAGGGCGTTGATCTCTGCGTGTTTCCAGCTCTCTGGGAAGGTCGCGGTCTCGAAGGAGAGATTGATGACGTTGCACTTGTGGGGTGCGATGGAGCTGCTGGCTTTGTTGAAGATGTGGTGCGGGAAAGGGTCTGACGGGGAGCCGGAGTGTATTGTGCTCATGGTCTTGATGGTGTCATCGATGTTCACGCTGGCCCAGGCTGGGAGGGGGTCGTGGTCGATGGTGTGTGGCGGGTCTGGTGCATCGATCTTAGTTGGGGCTGTCTGGGTGTTGAAGCTGTCGTGGATGTCGGCGATCTTGCGGTGGAAGAAGGTGGCGAGGGAATCGCACAGGGCTTGCGACGGCGGGATGTCGTTGGTGTTGGAGCTGGGGTTGGAGAGTTCCTTCACGATGTTGAAGAGCTCCTTGCTGTTGTGTGCGTTGTTGTCCAGGCGGTCTTTGAAGGAGATTCTCTTGGCGGACTTGATGAGGTGGTGGTGGTTACGGATGGTGTCTTTGTGGGCTGCGTGGCTGTCCGGTGTCTTATCACTGTGCCATTTCTTCTCTAGTTTCCGGCAGGTACGTTTGGAAGCTAGGAGTTCCGAGGTGAACCAGCTGGCTCTTTTGGTGGTGTCACTGTAGGTGGGTTTTTCAGCGGGGCGAGGGTGTTGGCACAGTCGTCTATCCATCGTCTGAGGTTGCAGGCAGCATCGTCGGTGTTGGATGGGTCGGAGTGAGGGCTGAGAGCGAGGTTTGCCCGTAGTTGGTCTTCGGTGACTTTGCTCCAGCAGCGGTGTGGGATCTGTTGGGTGCGGTGGTGTGTGGTGGGTTTCTGGAAGGTGAAATGGATGCAGCGGTGGTCGGTCCAGAGGAGTTCCGTGGTGTGGCTGAAGGAGACGTGGGAGCTTGAAGAGAAGATGGGGTCAAGCGTGTGGCCGGCGGAATGGGTCGGTGTTGTGACGAGCTGGCTCAGACCGAGGTTGGCGAGGTTGTCGATCAGGGTGGTGGAGTTGCTGTCGTTGTTGTTCTCCAGGTGAAAGTTCAGGTCTCCGAGGAGGATGTAGTCGGTAGAGGTCAGGGCGTGCGTGCTGATGAAGTCGGCGATGGAGTCGCTGAACTGGGGTCGGGGCACAGGGGGCCTGCAGGGGGTAATCATGCCCCAAGTGGACGTGTGTTCAAAATTCCAAGCATATTTCGTGCGCTTGGCTGTAACGCCAGGTTGACTGAGAGTGGCACACAGGATCGGGGGTACTTACATGTCAGGCAGTGTTGCTAGTGCAGTTGGTTCGATGTAAAGAAACAAGTACTCCATATCGAAGAATGTAATAATAATAAGGTTGTCAAATGAAAGCTCAGGGCTGGAATGTGCTTGTCCTGCAAAAATGGGGTGGGAATGTAACGATGTGTGTTATGTTTTTTGCCTCAACCATTCTATTGTGTTCCAGCACATTCCGTAGCTTGGCGCTGTTTCCTGCGGGTGTTGGAATGCCACTGAACTTGACAAACCATTGTTTGAAACTGTATGTCTTTTGCTAGTGTTAAAGTAACATGAGTGCAGGCTTGGAAGTTCTGTGTGGTGTTTTTCTGTTAATGGGTGGGTGTGCTGAATGACTTCTCTGCAGTGGTCCAAGTGCATTAAAAAAGTATGGGAACTGTGATGCTGCGCAATGGAGGCGGGGGTAAGTGAGAGTAGTAAAAGGGAGGGGGCGGCATTTTTCAATTCTCGCCTAGGGCGGCAAAACACCTAGAAACGGCCCTGCAGTTCTTACAACAGATGTTATTTCTGCAATTCCAGAGGTAAAGCTTTTAGCAGAACAGTTTGGAGCCTTCTCAGGTTATAAATTAAATATTGAAAAACACAAATTTTATACTCTGGACCTGCTCAGACGCTAGATTTCCCGATTGTCCAGGAGGCAATTTACCTGGGGGTAAGGATCACAGCTGCAATAGAAAAAATACCTGATATGAATATTACTCCAATAATGGATAATGTGAGTAAAAAATTGGAGAGGTTAGATCATCTTCACCTCTCTCTTTGTGGTCGTAGTAACGTCATTAAAATGTCGGTCCTCCCAAAATTTGTATACATTTTTAGAACGGTTCCGTTACAATTCTCCTCTTCCACCCTAGCAAAGATCGATGGGATTTGCCAGAGATTCTTGTGGGGGTACCGTAAACGAAGAAGAGCGGCCAAATGGATGACCCTCCCAAAACAACGGGGAGGATGGGCAATTCCCAGCTTTTTCTTTTATTATTGGGCGGCAATGTTACAACATAAGGGTATCCTTTTAGTGGGGGATAAAGCAGACATCCCAGAGGAGGCTAAACAAACAATATACGAAATAGGATTGGGGTCGGAAGTTAAGGGATATCTGGTCAAGATCCTTGAACCTAGTTACTATAAAAAACGAAATTAAAAATTTTAAAAGCAGCTTACGGGGTGTGGAGACAAGTGCGGCGAAAATTAGAGATTCCAAATTTAAATACATATACTCCATTTTTTGCGCCGGGCCTACTCCCACCAATCTTTCAGGATCAAATTACTTTTAGATGGAGGGAAAAAGGAATTAACGACCTTGGTGATCTATGTAGTGAAGGTCAGCTTATGTCTTTTTTGAATTTGCAGGAAAAAGTTGGGGTAGATAAAAGGGATTTTTTCAAATTTTTACAGATACGAAGCTTTCTTGGCAATAATGAGAGCAGGATAAAGGGGATTTCAGAAAGGAGTTAATCAGGAACAAGTCCAGGATTGGGAAGATCTATCAAAACTTAATTCAATCTGTTCCATATGATTTGGAAGCTCAGAATAGCAAATGGGAAAATAGTCTGGGTAAGGATGCAATATATATAGAGGATTCATTGGAGCTTGCAAACCAGGTTTTATTAACAGGAAGTCTTGGAAGCCAACACTATGTGTCAGCTTTTGATCTATATTATACTCCAGCAAAAGTAGCTAAATGGGTGAAAGGGGGAAGGGGAGGAAAATGCAACAGATGTGATCTAGTTGCTGCTGATACTCTACACATGTTTTTTACTTGCCCGAAAATGGATATCTTTATGCAGGAACTAGAGGCCTTTTTAACTAAGATCTTAGGTTTCCCGGTTTTAATCACTCCGACGTTATTTATTTTAGGGCTAGTAGACAGTATAGAAGCAAATAAAAGAAATAGATCAGAGATAGGGTTCCTGTTTATTGCTATGGCCATTGCTCGCTCTTGCATAACCTCTCAATGGATCAGCACAGATCCTCCTACCTTCTCCAATTGGAGATCTAGGATGCTGGCCATTTACAACATAGAATCTTCAGTTTATTTGTTACAGGGCAGAAGGAAAAGGGAGTTTGGGCAAAAATTATGGGGCCCGATCAGTAATTTGATGAAGTAGTAAATTGGTAATTATTAATCTATTTATTGCACAGACACTTTATCTCCGCTATATTATATAATCTGAGCTGCTATGTGGATATTTTTTTGTACATCTATGAATGAATTATGGTCTGTTATTTATTGTCTTTCCAAATATTTGAGGTGGTCCTTTTTACTATGTATTCAGAAAATGTCATGACATGTAATAATAAGTTTATTTTTGGAAGTTTAAAAATCAATAACAAAAGAAAAAAAAAAGTATTTTGTACTGGAAGTGAATTCTTCCAGTAAAAAACCTATGCTAGACATCATGTGCACACATCTTGCACTAAGGTGCAAAGATGTGTGTGGAGCGCTGGCATACGGATTGTGCGCCAGGGCTTGGGAAAGAGCAGGGCTGTGCCATATCTCTTTAGATTAAGCGCTGTTTTTCTCTCTCGCTCTTATGCAATGTGGCAACGTTGATTGCTGCTTTGCAATCATTTTAGTAAATATACCCCTGACCGTGGCACACGCATGCAAATGTGTAGTTCTATAATGGGCCCCACATGAAAGGTGCGGCAAAGCTTCTTGATTAATTCCAAAAATGTCCTGTGGCGTGTACGCTGGCATTAAACAACAACACAACCTTTCTATGCCCTAGGGCTTTTTCACTCCCTCCTCTCTCTCATTCTCCTTTGTCACAACGTGACGTCAGCATGTTCTTTTCGTTTTCCTCGTTGTCACTCCCTCATCGTATATGTCACTCCTTTCTTGTTCTCTCGTCATGTTACATACCTTTCTACATATAGTTCTCACTTTGACGCGGCTAGAAATCTGCGCAGCTCAAGTGGAGTGCACACAGAGAGCGCTGTCAGCAAACTCAGACTCTGCAAATAATGTCAAACAGTAGTGCAAAGTTTATATAAGGAGCCCACCGCATCTACTGTTGTCTAGTGGTCCAGGTGGCCATTGTCATTTTCCCTATGTTAGCATGAGCCCGTGGCAGACTATCTTCTGCTTTGCGCATGTTACTATACGAACATATTTTGCTTTGTGCCACACTGCAACTTTCACACAGAACATGCTGTTGTTTTTACGTTCTGTTCTTCCCTAGGATTTAGTCTGAACACTGCAGACAAGGTCGAACAACAATGCCCCTTGTTATTTTGTTCTGGTCAGGCCCTAGCACCTATACAAAACACGCAGATGCAGCTGTTGTTTGGGAACATGTTCTTTAGTCGTATAGGTATACACGGGTGGGTAACACACAGTTCGAGAGGGATCTTTCCAGAGAAGGGAATGTGACAGCACCTGTGATGTAGATCATCCATCTATAGACTGAGGTACGGGGTCTGCTGCTAAACACCCAGAGATAATCTAATATATAATCATCTTGCTTCTGTAGAAGGGGATGGGGGTTAGGCCCCACTGTCGTATACAATGACAGCACCTTTTATGATTTATGGACTACTTGCTATGCTAACCGTATTTGTGTTAGGCATGTTTCTACTTGTTGTGGCACGTATACTGCATACTAGAGCACGTTATTTAAAATAAACATTTTAAACTTTTCTTGTGTCTCTGTCAAATCTTATTGTGGACTAGTACGAGAGTGAGAGCGAAAGGGTGTGTCCTGCAACCGCGATTCCTAAGAGGGTCAGGAGTGTTGTGTTCTGGGGTGTCTAATCACTTGTTCCTCTGTGAGTGAGTAGGAGGGCAAGTGAGACACTATAGCTAGTCGGTCCCCGGGCTCATGGGTACTCAGGTGGTAGGATGACTCGGTCCTTGCCCACTAAGGTTCCATGATCCCATGCATAGTTCTGTGACTCCGCAGAGTCCCTGCAACATGGCTCCACCAACGTTTGGTCTGGTACTGATTTACGGAATGCCTGAGTAGCGCTTGTGCAGGTCCACAATACCATCACACCAGTTGCTGGTCCACAATACCCTCACACGGTTTCCGGAGACGTCCGTGGTGGGAGGGCTGTACCTCCTCGGTTGATAGGGTACACCTATTACTGAAGGTTATTCAAACTTGAATTCTTTTAAAAAGGCCTTTTGACCCGTTTTTGTGCTACCGACAGATCCAGTTCATACTTTCCGTTATGGCTCAACCCATCACGATTCCGGCACATTGCCGTCCAACGGTTACACACCATTTGTTACAACATGTGGTCCCCAATGCGGGGTTTCCAATAGTTTTTGTAGTTGAAGCGGATCCAGCATACCACTTTGAGGTTTTTTATTCATGGGTTACGTTTCCAGCAGTGGATGGGAATGACAATTCCTTTCATTCTTACACGGTTACGGCGGTTCCGTCAGCATATCGTCCTTATGCGGTGGTTGAAGTTCCTCTTACAGCCTGGGAGCACCAGATTTGGTTTGATGGCGCCCTTCCCCACACTCTTTCCTTCGTTCGTATGGGCCCTTAAGTATTGACGGGGCCACATGGCCTGTATTGGCCGGTTTTACTCTGCATCCCAATTATCTTAATGCTAATTTCGCTGAAGTTCATTTACTGTATGGGCAGGTGTGTTTTCTATATAGACGCCTAATTCAGTTTATTTCACGTCCCTTTTTGGTGGCTCCACCTAGGGCTTCGCCTCCGGTGCAGACGCATGGTGGCGCCCTTGTAATTTGCCCAGTTCTTATTAATTCAGTCATGGGCAAACGTCCTCAGGCCCGTGAGGACCTACCATTTTGGATTGCTCAGAAGATTAAACAGCTTGATGCTGTCTTCCCTCACACGGGTCCTGTGGAGAAACACAGGATCATTACTATGTGTTTACCAAGTGGTCTGATTCCTCCACAGGCAGATTGCAACACCTGGGGGACGGTGTTTGCCTCAGTGTATACACTTTGTTTTGGAACCCCCTTCATGAGCGTTCTTCCGAGCGTTCTGAAACAAATACATAATGAACACGGGGCAGGTCCTGCTCTAGATTTGAGGATGAAATTAGTGGGAATTTTTCCCTTTGTCTCCGAAATGATTCTTTCTAATATTAAGGGTGAAGCAGTTTGTTTACAGGTTCCCCAACGTCTTTCGGCGGTGGCCGACATTGATCGGGAACGTGAGTTACCGATTATTATTGCCGATGTGTATACATCCTTGGGTCACAATAATTTGGGGGTCAGACCTTCTACCCAGACCCAGGGTAAGCCACCTCCTGAGAAGGTGGGACTTCCGGTCTTTCCTAAAAAGACATGGGACAGAAATAAACAGCAGCAGAAGCCTAAGTCTTGTGCTGGTTCACCACCACCTGATGCTTCTGAACGAGAAATGATTTACGTGATTGCTCTAAGATTATAACTCCTGAGAGGTTTCAGGTTCCTGATCATCGTTCTCCTCGTACCTTTCAGGAATCGTCTGATCAACAATTTGGCGGAGGGGGACGACAGGATCAAAGACAGGGCGAGTTTGTGCAACCTAGGCTGGACCCGCAGCGCCAGTTTGACGTGAAAGTCAAATGGGAGGAACCACCTCTGTATCAAGCCCCATTTCAGAAGAAGAAAATTGCCACTTTGACTGCGAAGTATGCCCCAAACAGTGAGAACCCTTCTCCTGGACAGCAGTTGGGGGATGACTCTTTTCGACAGCACAGCGGAAGTTACTGTAGTGCGGTAGACACTTCGCCAGTTTCTGGAGGCCAAAGCAAATAACACATTTGTAACTGTTGAAACCATGGACACCCACATAGCTCTTCCTGATCGACTTTATCATGTAAACCTTCAGATCGAAGATGATATTAAACGCACCATAAACGCTGTTTTTTGGGACAACTTGACGTCTTCTTATGACATTTTACTAGCTGAGTTGGATTGCCTCCCACATTTGTTCTTGCATGTCTTCGTGGCAAAAAGGTGATTATTCCTTCTTTTTCGCAATATGTCCCAGATGAGACTAAGCATGCTTTGCTTCAGAGTGGGCTCTTGCCTTAGCTCCTGCCTTATACTGCAACCAGGCGGGTTGGGATAAGGGTTCACCTTTCCATGTTGTGCCTGTTCGCTCAACTTCTCAGCCTCAAACTCAATATCCAATTAAACGTGAAGCAAAGGCATCCGTTAAAGAAATTCTGACTCAATTGGAATACCAGGGTGTAATTGAACCCTGTATTTCTGTGATGAATAATCCTCTTTTTCCTATTTTGAAACCTGATGGTTCGTATCACATTGTTTTGGATTACAGACTTTTGAATAGTCATACCCGTACCTTTGCCATACAAAACACGCATGCTACGGCACTTCTTACTAATATTGTGCTTAAAAAGTTTAAAACTACTTTAGATATTTCAAATGGCTTTTTTAGTCACAATTTGGCTCCGGAGAGCCGTGACTTGTCTGCATTCAGTGCTCTCAGCTCTCAGAAGCGCTATGCGAGATTACCAATGGGATATAAGAATAGCCCCGGAGTTTTTGCAGCACGTATCGTGTCCCTTTTAAATGAAATTAATCCTGATGCTTTTTTATATGTTGATATTTACCTGACTGATGAATTAAATCCTCATCTTGCGCGAGTAGATCACATCATCACTCGTTTTTTGCAACCTTAGGGTATAAATTAAACTTTGCGAAATCACATATAGCCTTTTTGGCCGTTCTTTTTCTTGGTTATGAATTAACAAATGAGGGTAGGGGTTTAGCACTCCACTTTCTGGAGAAGTGTGCTCAATAGCAACCTCCATTTACCCTTAAAAATTTACAGTCTCTGCTGGGATTTTTGAATTTCAGCAGAACTTACATTTCTGACTATGCTCAGCGTATAAAGCCACTCTACGCATTGATACACCCTTCATTTTCTGCTTCCTCGTGGAGTGCGTTACAAATGGATTTGCTTGCAACACAATATTTACAAACTAGAGTAAATACTACCAATTTGGTAATCTGGATCTTGCCCAGATCAATCGGTTTCACTTATGTGACTTTCAATGAGGGTGACACAGTTCCCATTTCATATAAATCACATCTGTATACTCCTGTAGAGTTGCGCTTCTCTTCTACTGAGAAAATTCTTACTGCTGTGCAGATGGCGATTCTAAAAGAACGTCCACTTGCACAAGGTAAACGTATTTTTGCCGTTTCTCCTGTGCCTGCCTTAGAGGCGGTCACGAAAGCTAGTGTGCCTAACTCTAAAGCTCTGCATACACATTGGATACAATGGGCTACTTCCTTGACGTCGGCTGATGTCGATTTTGTTTTTGACCCGTCATTACAAACTCAAGAGTTTCTTCAGTATGAACATGGCCACCCTCTCCCTTCGACGGTTTTTCCTCTTGATCAGTACAAATGCATCATCTACACTGATGACTCTGCTCAACCAGCCATTGGTTCTAAACAAGCTTATTCGGCAGCTTGCACTATTGTGGTGGGTGCAGTAGTGGATGGAGTTTTTCAGTCTACTTTGGTTCACACGCAGACCCTGGGTGACTGAACTGCCCAATTGGCCGAGTTGTGAGCTCTACTTTTGGCTCTTGAATTTGCTAATCCAGATTTGTCCACACTTATTGTGAGTGACTCTTTCTAATGTGTACAGTCTTACAATGACAATTTGTTTTTCTGGAAACAGAATGATTTTCGGGATTCTAAAGGTAGCACAATCAAGCATAAACTGCTTTGGGTCAGAGTGGCTGCTCATAAAGATCGTTTGCCACTTACACATGTTGTCCATACTTTGGGACATCAACGTGCGGGAGCGCACGCTGTTGGAAATTCAATGGCTGATGAAGCAGCCACATCTGCAGTTGCCACAGTTAAAGTGGCAGCAGTTAATAGGTCCATGAATAAAATTGACTATGACATTTTGGCGGCTATAGCTGCATCTAGGGATGGTACTCCTTTTCCGCAGGGTTTCCCTTTGCATTATACTTATCAAATGACTTCTGAAAAAGTCCCATTTGTGACAATTCCTACTGTTGGTGATCGCTTAATTCCCAACAATGACCACAGACTATCTGTCATAGTGGCCGCCCATGAAGGCTTGGCTTCTGCTCATGCAGGAGTGTCGGCTACATTTTCTCTTTTACAGCATCCCTTTTGGTGGCGCGGTTTATACCAGCAGACTCATAAATATGTGCTTTGTTGTGATGTTTGTTAACAAATTAAGACTTCTACTGTCTCGCATCCACCTCAGATTCATCTATTAATTTCTAACTATCCGTTCGGGTGTATTTATCTTAATCATTGCGGTCCATTAACATCCAATAATGCTTTCAAATATATTTTGGTTGCAGTGGATTCTTGCACTAGGTTCCTCTGGGTTTGACTGCAGCGCTCTGCTGACGCTCGTACTGTTATGAAAGATTTGCATGTCGGGACTTATGCCTGTGGCACTTTTCATTCAGACCTAGGTCCGGCTTTTGCCTCTAAGGCGTACCGTGATGAAATGAAGCCTATGGGAGTGCAGGTGCATTTCTCCTCTCAATATAGGCCTGAAGGCAATTCTGTTGTGGAGCGGATGAATCGGGACTTAAAACAGTCTTTAACAGCAAGGGTATTAGGTACGAGCCATTGCTGGTTAACTCACCTTGTAGGGGTTCAACTTGCACTTAATAATCTCCCTCGAAGATCTCTGGGTGGGCAGACCCCGTACAAACTGCTCTTTGGCATTAAGATGTTTGCTCCAGGCCTTGAGGGTCCAGACATTTTAGCGGCTGCTGCTACATTTGACGTAGATAACCACTGTACTGTATTACAGGATTTACAAAGGAGTCGTGACGCTCTGGCAAAAATACATTTGCCCTCAACCTCACCAGCGGATGCAGCAGTTCTGATTCCTGTTTCTGGCTGGCTCCCCAAAGTTGGTGATCTGGTACGTGAGAAAGTGGCGATCAAGAAAGAATTTGGTCCCTCGTACCGGGCTATGGTCCCGTGCTTGGTCTTTAGGGCACTCGAACTGTGATTTTACCTCCACTACCTGGATGAAAAACAATCGCTTTATCTCAATTGAACACGTCAAGTTACACCATATGGCCAATTCTTAATAGTATGCCAGGGAGTGTCCCACAACAGGATATTTCTTTACAGCCTGTGAGCCTCACTCGTTCTGATTCTCCCCGACTGCAGGAGGGGGATGTCGAGACTTCAGATGAACAATTATCAGTTTTACCTTTCTGACATTCTACAATGGAAATCGTTTATTCTGATCCACCTGTTGAGAGCCCTGTAGACCTGCACGCCTCTGTTCTGGATTCAGACTCTCAGCCTCCGCTGTTTCAGATTAATTCTTCTGGTTACTATATCGACCAGGATCATTTTTCTTCAAACAGTTCTTCTTTGTCTACAGCCCTCTCCCCTACACCGGCAAGGATTTGCATTCTTATCTCTTGGTTGAAATGCACTTATCTGGTTCCCCCTTGGACATATATCTGGATCGTGTTCTCCGTGGTGTTCCTGTTCATGTGGATTGGATTGGATTTGTGACTGTTTTCTTCCTTCTGATTAAAGGCCACTACCTTCCCGAGCGCTCCAAAGTGGAATCGGTCGACGGTGTATATTTGAATTCCGCCAACTATGCTGAGTTATTTTGTTACCAACACTATGGACATCATTTTCTGCATAGAACTAATGGACAGCGTCCCCTTTTTAATTATACTCAATGGGAACATTACCCTACTCCATCTCAGGGTAGTTCAAATACGCAAAAGCGAATATACACTCACGTTACCGGTTATAACCTTTCAGATCCAACTTCATATTTCTTTAAATTAGTTCCCATTTCTTCAAAAAAATATATGCTTACCCAAACTAAGTTAATCTATTCCTCTTCTTTCAACTGAAAATGTGGCGCGAAAGGGATATCATTATTGGAGAGATATTATTCATATATCAGTATGGGGCACTAAGACTTGGCAAGTGCAAGGCACTGAGTCCTTGTCCCGTGCATGTCTCATACCGACCCAAATCATCTTTCTCAATGATACAGTCCAACAAACTACTTGTTTGGGATTGACTAAAATTAAAGAATTAAATACTCCCACTATTCCATCACTGGCCCTTTATGATAACTGGCAGACTTATACAAATTATACTGAAAATCAGCTTAACTGCATGATAAGAAACAGCACTTTTAATTCCTCTACAATGAATCCAGCTTGGTGGGCTTTGTGGCCAGTGGGCATGAATGTTTGTCATTCGTGTTTCATGAATACTACTTCAGGGTTTTTCCTACATAGACCTGAACCACACTACCTTCAGGCATCCCATTTCAATATTGACACCACTTATTCTGTTGTAAAATTATGTCAACAATGGTTACAACATTCCTCACTGTCTTCAGTTAAACAACGTTCTCTTTTGTCTGGAGACATAAATCTTGCTGATTTCCTTTTGGGTCCAAAATCTCCTCACGCTAAGCATTTTGTTTATGCTGCTTATAATGAGTTTTGGAAATTGTCCCAACTAGAAGCTGCTGGATCAGGACAATTTGGATAAAGTCCTTGCCGTTGTCGATAACAGTATTAACACATTGTCATCTCGTATTTATACTTTAGACAATATTGTATCTTCCGTTATTGATATTGTACAAAATGAAGTTTATACATTATATCATGGTCAACACCAACCTAGATCAGTTATGCAATTTGGGTGGATACTACAAACACTTAAAAATGGGTGAGTTCCCTGGGATTATCTGAATGCAAGTGTGCTGTTCTTACCTTTCAATTTAACAAGTAAACAACAATTGATGGCCATGAAAGACGCTACATACACAATGTTGCATATAGAAAAACTCGAACAACTACTGTTTACTGTAGCATAAATTAATTCTGCAGTCTGGTTAATACATGGGGTCATTTCATTGTCCATCTCTATGTTTCAGTTTACAGTGTGCGTGAAACACTTTCCCGTAGGTAGATATGAGCCTCTTGGGAGCAGTTACATACATGAGTTATGGTCTTTACCGTTTACATATCGCTGTCAACGTGCGGATAGAGAAGTTTTTCTCATAAGGGATGAGTGAGATTCCACTGCCGGCCATTCCCTTCTATGTCAACAAGTGAAACTGCACGGTGCTGGTAATGTTTCTGCCCCTAATTTGGCTTGCTTTCTAAAAGGAACTCCTGTTCCCGCTATTATTCCCACTCTCACATTGCTTTCCAATGGCAGTTATCGAGTCCTTAATAATCAGGACTGCTGGGGTCTGCGGGCTGGGATCCCGTATGTGGTGACTGTTTCCCAGCTAGTTACTTGTTGCAACAATGTCCTGTTTCCCCCTCCACATGGGAGTGTAGATAGTTCGTTGTGGCCTTTCATTCCGACCCTGAAAACAGATTTCAATAAGCTAAGCAGACTCAAAGCGCTATTATTTCAACAAGAGGTAGCTCTCATGTCAGCCTGTGAGACCTTCGAATTGCAGGTGGCAAGAACGTCTAGTAAAATACAATCATTGTTAAACATGAATCTCCCCCTTCATTTCAGGGAATTGATACATCAAATATTTAATGCATCTGATACGAAAGGCCTAGCACACTTTTTTACACTCATGGGCTCTGGCCTCGTGTCCTCTTTCCAGAAGATTTTTGGAGTAATTCCTGCCTTTATACATTCTATTTTTTCCAGCATTTTCGGTGGGTTCCCACTGCTGCTCGTCTTGATTTGTGGCATTGCTGTCCTCTTTCTACTACTCTGCAATGGCTGCTCGATCTGTGGTTCTGCCCGGACAGGAACAGCTGCAGCTGTAGCTTGAGCGGATGCATCCGTTTTTCGGATTACTGACACTGGAAGCTCTGGATGTCGATTTCTGTCTGACCTTCCGCTATGCCTATTTCACCTGTGTGCAACCTGTGTTTTAGTGCATCCGGGTGCCCCTTCCAGTGGGCTCTGGATATCTGCCTGGCTACACCGTCACACGCTGCCCTGGATTATGAACTGTTGATGGGTCCGTTGATGTCCCATAACCAGGACTGTTCCTTGGGTATGCGGCTTGTGTATAATCCATTGTTGGTGCCAGTGGCCGACACAGCTTCCTACCCAGGTGCACACCAACTCTTGGATCTCAGTTTCATTGAAGTCAATACCGGCACTCCTTGGAGGGTCCTGGCAACCACTGGATATGAGAAACACAGCTGTTCATTTGACTTGCTCAATTGGATGGCTGCTCTTTTCATTTTGGAAGGTTCTCATGCCTTACTGGAGTTGATGGCGTTCCACTTGGCCGCATACATACTAGGCCCTCATGACACGCTGCAATTGGACATATTTTTGTGTACAAAAGATTCTCTTATCAGTTCATTAGGCCGTCTTCTGTCTTGGATGCTCACCTATAACGCTTTGGCTCTGCTTACTAGTGATTTCTGTAGCCATTACATGCTACTGTCCTGACCAAAGGGAGGGTGTCCCGTGGTCCAGGTGGCCACTGTCATTTTCCCTATGTTAGCATGAGCCCGTGGCAGATTGTCTTCTGCTTTGCGCACGTTACTATACGAGCATATTTTGCTTTGTGCCACACTGCAACTTTCACACAGAACATGCTGTTGTTTTTACGTTCTGTTCTTTCCTGGGATTTAGTCTGAAAACTGCGGACAAGGTCGAACAACAATGGCCCTTGTTATTTTGTTCTGGTCAGGCTCTAGCACCTAGACAAAACATGCAGATGCAGCTGTTGTTTCGGAATACGTACTTAAGTCATAGGTATACACGGGTGGGTAACACAGTTGGAGAGAGATCTTTCCAGAGAAGGGAGCGTGACAGCACCTGTGATCTAAATCTTCCATCTATAGACTGAGGTACGGGGTCTGCTGCTAAACACCCAGAGATCTTCTAATATATAATCATCTAGCTTCTGTAGAAGGGGATGGGGGTTAGGCCCCACTGTCGTATACAATGACAGCACCTTTTATGATTTATGGAATACTTGCTATGCTAACCATATTTGTTTTAGGCATTTTTCTCTTGTTGTGGCACGTATACTGCATACTAGAGCACGTTAGTTAAAATAAACATTTTAAACTTTTCTCGTGTCTCTGTCTAATCTTATTGTGGACTAGTATGAGAGTGAGAGCGAAAGGGTGTGTCCTGCAACCGCAATTCCTGAATGGGTAGGGAGTGTTGTGTTCTGGGGTGTCTAATCACTTGTTGCTCTGTGAGTGAGTAGGAGGACAAGTGAGAACTATAGCTAGTCGGTCCCCAGGCTCATGGGTATTCAGGTGATAGGATGACCCAGTTCCTGCCCACTAAGGTTCCATGATCCCAAGCATAGTTCTGTGACTCTGCAGAATCCCTGCAACACTAACGAATGCCGGGGTTGCTGAATACCAAAGCTGCCTGTTTTTGATTACATCGCATGTCTCTTTCTTCCGCCATTTTTCGCTTCCAGCTTTGGTCAAACCCTTGCAGGTTCTGTTTCATCATTGCTTTCTCCCTTAGTCACTGTTTTTCCCTTCCTCAATCTTTCTCTCTTTCCAGTCTTTCTCTCTGGTGATCTGGGTCAAAGTTTAATGTTGTAAAATAGGTCCTGGTCCGCTAAAATAGGATTAATTGGACCACCCTCCATATAGGCCTCCAAGGACTCATGATGAGAAAGGCAAAAAAAGATCTGGCCCCTGTAGTGGCCAAAGGTTGATTTCCCGCAAGTAGTGCCCACGGCAACCTATGAAATCAGACACCTAAATTTATTTTCTATTTTCATTATTTTGAACTTAAAATTAACTTTTCTCCCCTAGTTTGGCATCCCACCTAACGTCCTAGGCTCAAATAAGAGCTGCCTTTACCACTGGATGTGATGGCTGCCGTACGAGGTACGACCAATTAGAAGCATGAACTAGCATTTTCCGCATCTTGCACTGATCCATGTCCTGCTGGCTCAACCTCATCTCCATTCTGCTTGACGGGGTCCAGGCCTACTCATTAATGCTGCATGCCTGCAAAGTTGTTCAACCAGTCTCTGCCACAGGCTACCGCTCGATGTTAACCCTGCACGACCATAGGGGCACATACTGCAGCAACATGGCAGCCCAGATTTTGAGAATGACAAATACAGCCTTAGAGCCCGCAGCAGGGGGCTCTACGGCCATTAAAAGCCCGCTCCAGCATTCGGCTGGGGCCTTTAACAAGGGAGCGGGTCTTTAATGGCTGGTAGAGCCCACTACAGAGGGCTTTAAGGCTATTAGAACATTCCGCCCCTAGAGGACAGAATGTTCGAATTTGTAAAACAAAGGCCTCACAGAGCCTGAGGGGTTGAAATCCCCTTGGGCTCCGTGAGGCCTAGAATGTTGATGCTCTGGGCTTATAACAGCCATTAGAAGCCCAGAGCACTCCATTGTTTCAATGGAGCGCTCAACATTCCAATGTTCTAATATAGCCTTATAGCCCTTCGTAGCGAGCTATACCGGCTATTAAAGGCCCGCTCCAGCGTTAAAGGCCCGAGCCGAAGGCGAGGGCCTTTAACAAGGGAGCGGGACTTTAATAGCTGGTATAGCCCAGCTACGAAGGGCTATAAGGCTATTAGAACATTCTGCCACTAGAGGGCAGAATGTTCTAACAAATAAAACAAAAGCCTCTCGAAGCTCGAGGGGATTTAAATCCCCTCGAGCGACGAGAGGCCTTTGTAAAACATTGGAATGTTGCTCTGCGGGCCTTTACCGGCCTGTAGAAGCAGGGAGCACTCCATTGTCTACAATGGAGCTCCCAACATTCCAATGTTCTAATAATATATGGTCAACAGGGATGTATGTAGATCTTATGCCCAGTCCAGGCATATGAAAACCAGCAGGATTGGGATAGATTCTGTTGCGTCAGGTTAGCGCAAATTCCTACTCTGCAGTCTTACCCTTTTCTCGAGGCATGCGACAATCAGGGGATCTGCCCATTTCTCACCAGGCAGGTCACCTTTCCCTGTGAAATTAGCTTCTGCATGCCAAGGGGTCTGCAGGTTGGGTGAGATGCAGATTATTGACTCTCAAACTGGATGTTCTCTTTTGGTAACAGGCGTCAGGCGGAATGGACATGGCTGATGGGCATCACCTTTGCCACTGCTTTGACTGCTTCACCTTACCCCACCCACTTTGGCTACTTGAGGGAAGCATGCAGCACAACCAAGTTGAACTCCAGTAGATAAGGGAAAGGTTGTCATAGACTGTGCATCGACCTTTCCATATGGGTAGAAGGATCAGCCTGGACAGAGGTCTACCAACTTCCCTGAAGGGCCTAAAGACCTCTGTTTGGAATGCAACGATTCGTGGTCACAGTATCAGAGACATGAAGAATGTGCCTTTGCATTCTGACCTTGACCAATAGCAAACAATCACCTGCTCCTCAGAGGGACATCTGGTGGGATGGCTTTTCAGCCCATACCTGTGATCAAAAGATGTCTACTGAGGAGAGCTTGACTCTTAGGAACAAATCTCTTCTGAGACCTCCTAAGGTCCTCTGGGATGTGTGGTTGAGTGCACAATGGCATGCTGGCCATAATTGGACAAATGACCAGCCGGTCTGCTGCATCACAGCATCGGCCTCCGCTGATCACATGTATCGCTGCACGCGACAATTGAATTGGGACTGACAAAGAATTTTTTATTGCCAACTGAGCAAATTTCAATGAAATTCATTACAGACCTCTAAGAAATTGCAAAGTTTTATACTTTGCGAGATTTACATAACAAGTGTGACCTTTGAAACTAGTTATTGTACTAAACGTAAACTTGAAGAGAAAAATGCAACAAAGATTTGTAATACAAAAACACTACAACAGGAAAAATTCAGAGAAAAAGTCTGACTATAATTACTATCTTGACTGGGACTGTTTAGAATGAAAAGTATTCCTGAATGCTTTGAAAACGATCTTGCAAAGCAGCTAAGAAACTTTATCCAGGAGTTCCTGGAAGAGTGATTCTACTGAACTTTTTTTTTTACAAAAATGTAACTGATTAGCAATAAGAGCTGGTCCCCCTCAGCTACCTCTCAAACCCTGAGTCTTAAAAGGGTTCTTCAAACACAAGGACAGGGGGTCTGTACTGCCCGGATGCACATATCACCAACCCGTTGATGGCCGTCAGAGTTTCAACCAACCAGCAGCTCGTTTTTAGGTCTCGGGCCTAGCGTTGCAGTGCGCAGCCCTGCTCGCACAGCCCGAGACCTCTTGTATGGGCTTTTGAAAGCTGCCCACACGCTCGTGCGTGTGGTTTTGTTTTCGCCGGCTGCCATTGGGTTTAGCGTGTTTTTTTTTACAAAGTAATGCACGCAATTGGGCAAAGGCGGGCACATGTCCCGCCTTTGCTCCGCCCATTCCCATCGGTGGCTAGCACGTGCAGCAGCGCGCGTTCGCATCGCTGCCGCGCTCCCTTTCCCCCACCCGCTCCTCTGTGGTGCGCGCGCACCACTGGTTTCTCTTCTAGTTTACTGTGATTTTAATGCTGCTGCACGTGCCAGAATGTGAAACGTAGAGTGCACAAGCTTCTCACGCACAGACTTGGGAACCTCTTATCCTAAGCCAAGTCAAGCGTATGTGCGAATGTACTCATATCAGTGTGAATGTGCGGTAAGTGTGGCAACATTAATGTGAGTAACAGAGAGCTTTCACCGCACTTACATCTATGTGCCTGTATGTGACACCTTGTTAATACCAGTTTAACACCCGAATACAGCAATATCAAAAGAAGGGGGAAGTGTCACCCTTTGCGAAGGGTGACACTGCAGGTCAACATCAAGGCGCTGCTTACACTCCATTTCCTCTCCCCTGACTTCCCCCAACACCCACACCCGCCCCTGAGTGGGTAAGTTTATCTGGAACAATGGTAAAGGGCTTCCTGCTTATTTACATAGCATTCTCACTCTGCTCGCCTGTAAATCTTTAGGTGTGAACGTACTCGGATCTGCTGCTACCTCCCCCTCCTGCTGGTTTACATTACTGGCTGCCAGAGCACGCTTTAACCCTCTACACCCCAGCACACCCCTTGCAGATAAGCCAGTTTGTTTTACGCCAGTGGGCTACTGGCTGGGCCGGACTGGCCGTAGCGGGCACCGGGCGTTTCCCCGGTGGGCCGCCAGGGTGGGGGCCGCTTTTGGACCCCTGGGGGCCGTTTTTGTTACCGGGGGCCGGCAATATCGGCCCCCTGTAACAAAATCGGCCGAAACCGGCCCTAGCAAACAACTCGGCCGCACCCCCCCTGCTCCACAGGGGGTCAGCCGAGCAGTTTGCCAAGGCCGGTTTCGGTTCCCAGTCCGGCCCTGGCTACTGGACTGCAAAATCCTTCCTATTTCCTTACTTTTGTTACAGGAATCAGATAAGAGGGCTGCTGGGGAACAGAGTGCCTGCTCTTCATTGTGATGGAGGGAGCCTCAAATTGCAGTCTGGCAATCTCCACCAATTCACCCCAAGTGAGGGGAGCTGCGTCTGATATTACTGGGAAAATGTGTTTTCTTAAGCCGAGGACCCCTCGCCATATTTTGCAGGGGACAGTGGGTGGGGCATCATGTTTCATTACCTCTCTGCGGATTTGTACTTCTGAAAAACACGCACTGTGATTATTTTCTTGTCACACTAGGCGGACAAACAGGAATGGATACTACCCCCGCCTGTTTTTAAAAAACAATTATTACCAGGTATATAAAAAGCACTAACTTGTAAATGCTCAATGTACGGTAGAAAACTTATATTTTACTCTCTCAAAAAAAAGACACGTTATAATGTCAAATTGTAGCTATGTATACGGTCGGTAAAATAGGTGAGTTGGAAACTGAGATCTGTGCATGATATGTATGTTCCAACCTATGCAGGGCCGTCTACACCTTTTCATTTTTTGATGTGGGTAGAAAATACTTCCATCTTCACTACATACTTTATGCAATATGAATAGCAGTTCAGAAACATTACAGCAGGTCTTAAGCCCATACATAGCATTACTCCCCAACCCCATACCCTCGACTCTTCCTTAATGTAATTTGTAACCTCGACTCTCCCTAATGTAATGCGGTTTAACATCATTACTTTTCCACTTTATAGTGTGTTTTAAAAGTTTTATCATTCCAATTATTTTAAATTTAATAATAAGAATTTTATAGATGGATTTGTTGATCTCAGTTGAGGTCTGAATCAAATAAAAATTATTTGTATTTGTATTGTATTGTAATGCGGTTTAATGTACCGAGCGTAGAACAAGGGGAGGTTCTTTTGGACTTGGTAGGATCCGAATTTGTTTTCAATCAGACGCACGTGCAGCAGTAACTTCGTGCTTAAGCCACAGAGCAGCATTACCGTCAGTAGGCAGTATAAATCTAGATTTGTTTAGTGCACTGCATTTGGAAATTTGGGATTTTCTTTAAGTGCGTTGGCAGAAAAGGGCACAGTTGTGTTTATTAGTAAAGGAGACTACCATTTGGTACAATAAAATGCAAAGGTTGTGTGAGGTGTGAAGCTGTAGCAGTGGCATGTGACACACGGGCTGTAGGCTCAGACAGGCACGGCACCTTTTACTGCGGGTCACGCTGGTCTCCATTTCTTTTCTCAGGACCAGGGACCGCGTGAAGTGCCACTGATTCAAAAGTAGCAAGCTAAAAACATCAAATACCCACATTGTGTTCAAAGTGTGAAAGCATTTTGTCCCTGGTGGACACTTGTGATGGGAGGCGGAGGTTCAGGCCAGTCTCGAACAGTGGTCTTCAAACGTTTTAATGCTCCCACCCCCATCCTGTAAAAATGTCATCACGTATACCTCAGAATTAAAACAGTTTTCACTATTATTCTACAAAATTGGTAGCTCTTAAACATTTTGAACAATTCAAACACTGCAATTTTGTTCAGGGATGCCCTTAAAAATGCAAATACATGGTTGACAGCTTTGTTTTGGCAGCCTGGCATTCCTAAATTGCAAAAGTATCCACAGTGTGATTTTTAGGTCTTGTCTAGGCATCGTTAACACTGCCACGATTGCTTAAAACATAAATAAATATAATTTTTTTTTTGCAATGCAATAGGTCTCGCATTAATGAAAGTTTGAGCTATTGGCGTTGCAAATAATAATGCAACGCCAATAGCTCAAACTTTAAGTAATTCGAGACCTATTGCACTGCAAGTGCTTGTTATCTTTATTTCTAAGTATTTATTGGCATTTATACAGGTCAGGTTCAGAACTAGCTGGAATAGACCAGTGATGTTTTCTCCAAGTTGGGTAGGTTTCTGGGTCCCACTGATGAAAGGAGGCCTTACTGCTGAGTCGGGGCATTCTGTGATGCTATTGGACAGGACAAGTGGCAGAGGACCAGTTCTGTTTAACCCTCTCATGACCAATGCATAGATTCCAGCCCACTGGTTTATGTGTGTCAGGGCTATTTACTCTGACCTCTGTTAATAACCAGCTGACCCAGCCGCAGGTTAAGGTTGACAGTGGTGCACCTGCCTGATTCCAACCCCACAGGCAAGGGTGTTGGGTAGTTTATTTTACGCTGGGTGTGGTGCACCCGTGCAATTTCCTTGCAGCGAAGTGACACAGATCTTTTACAAGTAGACCCTCCCTCAAGGCTGTGTCGATTTAATGTTCAGCATTATTCATTTCTCTCTGCATTGCTTACGCAGCATCATAAATATGTTTCATTGCTGTCCTCCCCACAAAAACATAGCGCCTAGTGAGAGACACGAAATCAGGCCAGGTGGCTCTTAGGATCAATGTACCTGTTGCATAGGTACCTCTGAAATCCAAAAGGCACATGTTTGGTCCCAGGCAGGAACTACTCAACCTTTCATCCTTCTAAGGTTATTATTTCCTAGTGCTCAACACATGCCTTGGATATCCTGGTAGGATTTAAGTGGCATATACATAAACATATATTATTAAAATATATTCCTATACAATAATGAGGTCTCATTCAGCTCTAGCATAAGCCTCCCAGTAGTGGTGACAGAGACAAACCGGTTCAGACGTTTCCAGAATTACTTAGACTAACTTACCACAACCACACCCTTGGGGTCATAAGGTTATGTTCTGTGAATAACAAAAAAATGAAATGAGGGCAAACTATCCTCAAACTCTTAAGAGAAATATCCAGGCTGCACAGAAGACCACAAATAGCTGCACCCTGCAAACATAAAAGGAAACCTTTACAAAGAATACAACATTGTCAACTGTAATACACCCATTGATTGCCTGCAAAGCAGAACACCATTGTCAGTTTAGCTTTGTATAGAATAATGTACCCCCATCAAGCACATCTAAAGCATATCATGAGTACCTATATAGTTAGTAACCCGGGGTTCTTTATCTTCTAAACTCCTCTCAACATATATTATCTTTATAATCTAGAGAGTGGGTATTTGGCTCAATATAGGGATATGTGTGTGAATGTCTAAAAAAACTGACTGGGTTGCCAGACTATTTATTAAGAAAAACATTACCGTACAGAAGAAATAAATAATGAGGCACCTTACATATCTACTAATTTACTAGCTACTTAAATGAGTGGGGGTGTTTGCATTACAAATCGATGCAAAGTATCTGTGGTTTGTTGCCCTGTTCTTAATATCGAGGCTTCTAGTCCTTTGTTGGTTTCCCATTGCATTCTTCCCAAAAGATGAGATTTTCAAACAACCTGTTTCAGCAAAAAATGACAATTGGTTCAATATAGGCAAGTCAGAAATTATGAGGCAAAAGATGTCAAATTATGCAGCAGGGTTGGTTACATTATAGGGCAAATTAAACCGAAGGTTAGCTTATGGACGAATTATTAATATTTTGTGGCATCCATAGCTAGCTATTTTGACACACATTATTAAAAAAGAGATCTCATTAACTTGGAAAATACGAAATTTGCATAACAAAAACTATAAACAGTCAGTGGAATCCACCCAACATGTTGTTTGTGAAGAATGAATGATATTTTTCTTTCAGAGTACATGGGCATGACTTTATTATCACTGTCTTCGCAATCTCTTAGAGTACAAAAGTTTGTGCAAAACAAATACAATGTTGTTCTCAGCTAAAAAAACAAGTCTACAGGTTAGGGTGACCATACGTCCCGGTTTTGCCAGGACAGTCCCGGTTGTTGTAGAACTATCCTGGCGTCCTGACCAATGTTCCCTCTAGTTTATTTCCTCTGTTTGCGGCAATGAAAGGCTTCTGTGTACTGTAGCCATGGCTGTGTGCGCTGAAGACTAGAAAAAATACACTATGCAAGTAAGTATGATGCGTGAGCTTCTAAATTTAGTTGTGTTCACTCCGATGAAGGTTTATTTGAAAATGAATGCAAAATGGTTCATTTTGATTCAATTGATCAACATGGGAAAGTCACTTTTAAGGCAATTGATTTAATGTTGTTGCATAGCAAACCATGATGGTCATATCTACACCTTGTACTTTGCGTTCACTTACGGAAATTAGAAAACATACTCTCTCAGGCTGCCACAAACCAGCTATAAACAAAAACAACACACATCTGACTCCCTGATTTAATAGGTGTAGGAAGGTAGGATCCTTCTGCATGGTTACCCCCACTTTTTTGCCAGGTCTTGTTATGGTTTCTGACTAGTCTGACTGGGATCCTGCTAATCAGGAGCCCAGTCTCTATGCTTTCTCCCTTAAATTGGCTATGGTGATTCCTAATTGGCTGCTGGTGTACCCTAGTATGTCCCTAGTATATGGTACTAAGGTACCTAGGGCCTAGGTACACCAGGGGTCCCCCATGGGCTGCAGCATGTGTTATGCCACCCATAAGGGATCCTCCAATCTCTGACTACAGGCCTGCCATTGCAGCCTGTGTGAGTTGGTGCATGCACCTCTCACAAAAGATGTCTCATTATATCTAACATCACTGCACTTGAAACCTATAAGTCACCCCTCTAGCAGGCCTTTCAGTCCCAAAGGCAGGGTGCTTTGTTCCGAGTGTGAGGGTGGCACTGCATGAGCAGACCACCCCTACAAACCCCGGAGTCCATTCTCCAGGCTTTGTAAGTGAATCAGCCATTACGATATAGAGAGGCCATGCGTCATTGCGCGATGACCATCTCTAAACTGGCTGGAACGAACCTGGGCGTGTTTGCTATCAAACATGTTGGAATCATACCCCAACACCATATCCATCGTTGGAGGTATGATTCCATCCATGGTAGGGCCCCTCCGGGAAGCCCTCTATGCTCCCGGGGCCGATCTTACAGAGCCTGACAGCAACCTCGGACACAATTCTGCCCTCCTGCTGCTGGGCCAAATCCGAGCAGGGGAAGGTAGGACAATAGGTGTCCTGTCACAGGGAGGTGTGACCACCTCCCAGACAGGATTCAGTGTATTAGGCCGGGGTGGGGGCGCTTGCCAGCGCCACATAGTCTGCTGGATTGGCACATTTGGTTCCCTCCTTGCATACTCCAGTTCAAACCAGCTCAGGGAGCCGTTGGCTCCCGCTCTGGCTCGAAACTGGACAAAGGACATGGGAGTATCCTCCCCACTGTCGAGCCCCTCCTCTGGGAGGGACCCCTGAATTATCCCAACCCTCACCTTAGGGCACTTAAGGGCTTACCTCTGGTGGGACCCTAAATTTGTCGTGGGATTTGATTCAGATCTAACTCCGCGTCCTCTTCAAACCGTCTGGACATCCCGACCGAGTCGTGCTGACCGAGTCTTGACTGACCGCATCGAACTTCGCTTCAGGAACCGAGACTGCAACCAGGAAGACTCTGTCTGCTCCGGACCTATTCGTTCTGCAAGTCGCTGCACCATCAGTGTCCGTGCTCCATACAGGTTCCATCCTGGGCCTGTGGACATCCAAAGACATCCGAAGGAAACTCCCTTTGAGTGAAGGAGTTACTCCCCTGCATCAGCAGGCACCGCAACACAGCTGACCGAATCGCTGATCCTGGGCTCCTACGAACTCCAACAGGTTCAGTAACATACGAGATGGTTCTACAACGTCTTCAAGGCCCACACTGTCTTCAGACTGAGTCTGAGGCCAGGATCCCTCATCGACCTCCAGAACCGAGTCTCTGTGCATCGCATCGGCTGGCTGTTGCTAAGGTTGGGTGACTCTCATATCCAGTGATCTCCAGACCCTGTCGAGGGTCTGCCTTTGATTCTAGTAGGTTCCCCTGCTTGCTCAGGGCCTACTCTGACTTACTTGAACGTGGTGAGTCTCTCGGACCTTGCTGGTCCCAACACAGTATCTTTTTATCTACTTTCACGTGTTGCCGTTGCCAAGGCCTGCTGGTACTCTCGCCGGACACCGACCCCCTGGATATCGACATCTGACGTGGGACAGCTCGTACACCGTTTCTGGTCGTCCGCAACGGCACCTGGTCCTCATAGCTCAGAGACAAGGGCACCTTCAACTCTCCTGTAACTGCCGACATTGGTGGGCACTCGACTCCCGTGCCCCTGGTCACCCGAGTGACCTAGACTCTGTACCCTCTGCTTACAGGTATTCTTCTTCTTGAATCCACTCTTGGATTCCAACAGACTCTTACAGCTTCTTCGCCAGCAGCATCTACTTGAAGTCCTCCATTGGTGTCTACGGCGGCTCCCGACGCCACTTCATACCTATGCACCCGGCTTCCCTGGGACAGGTAACCTGGTCTGCTGGGTATCCACGGGTGGGGTGACTCTCGCAGGGTGTCTTCCAAGGGTGTCTTCCAAGTCCTCTGGGAAGGGTCCTTTTTCTTAAAAACAGTCACTCTCATCAGCTGTTTCATCACTCTGGGTCACACTTGACTCCTCCTAATTCTGGTCACCCCCACAAAGGGCCTCCCCACTCATGGCGGAGGCCCTGCAGTTTGTGGGGGAGTCTGTGCACTCACGGCGGAATCTTCGCAATGAGAATTCTCATTGCCACGAGTTTGGAGGCCCTCTGTGAATCAGGCACTTTGTTTATGTGGAGGGGGGGCCAGAATTAGGAGGAGTCATTGTGGAGATTCCACCCCGAGTGCGGAGATTCCCCCACGACATCGGGGCGTCCACCACGAGTGCCGGGGCCCTTTGTAAATCAGGCCCAAAATCTTTACATTGACAGACTATCACCATCCGGCCCTGAAAAAAAAATTATCCGCTCTTGTCGCCACTTTTTCTGAAAATGGCATTCCTGCCTTAATACCGCTACAACAGCACTTCAACAGCACCATCCTTGCAGGCGTCTCCTGCCACTCAAACCCTTGTTGATTTACATTGGCTTCCTATTGAGGCAAATATAACATTTAAATTGGCATGCCTAGCCCACAAGGCTGATCACGCTAGCTCTCCATCCTACGTGTCCAACATTCTCTAACTATCGGGCAGTATAGGAGGTCTCAAAAACAAAATAAGCCTTCCTCCAGGGTCCCCTAGTTTAAAAACCTCTCTTGCACGGCATTAATCCTTTACAGGAGCTGCCACGATGCTGTTACACTCTCTCCCTACCGACTAAGCTGGTGAAATTTAAATTATGCGGGCATAATTTGAGTAATTTTAGAAATTTCACGTTACGCTTGTTTCTAGGTGCTCCTAAATTTGACACTGCTATAAAAGGTAAAGTGATTAGCCCAAGAACACACAACTTGGTCAAGCAGGGCTGCTGTGAATAGTATATAGGTCTCCAAGTCCCCAGTTTCAATCCAGCTAAAACATAAGTGGATTTAGTTGGTTTTGCCTTCATCAGAATGCAAAATCTTAGCTTAAAATTAATTCACAGAGGGCGAAAATGAGGATTTCTTCTTTGTCATGAAAGTTTCTTTTTATTATTCATGTAAATTTGTATCTACATTGCAGGCACCTGTCTCTAAGCAGCACTTATTTCAAGGGGGCAATCGAAGTTTAGAAGAATCCGAACAGGTTGCAAATCGTAAGAAGTTCTGATGTGTTTAATTTTTCTTGTGCCTCCTAGTGAGAATGCACATATGAACTATACAGTCCTCTTCTACAGGATTGCTTCTTAGCAGGAACAAATGCTTCCAAAGCCCCTAATGTGTAGGAAGCCCAAAACGGAAGACCAGTTTGAAAAACTGCAGATTTATGCATAACGAAATAAGGAGCCGTATGCACCTATAGTAGGGTGGCCAGATTTTCAGAATGAAAAACCGGGACGGGCACAGACATAGACATAGGACTAAATGTCCTATTAAGTCTCGGGGATCATATATATATATATAAATATATATATATATATATATATATATATATATATATATATATATATATATATATATATATATATATATATATATATATATGTTTTCGCATTCCCTCCCCGTTCTGTGAAGAGCTTCAGGGTCCAGCTGCTGGTGGGCCCGATCCTGAGGTAAGGGCTCAAGAGCGAATCACCTAAAACAAAAGTTGCCTGTAAGCCATGTGCATCCACAGGATGTGGCTTGGCCTGTGTGACTTGAGACATGCAGTCCCACGCGATGGAGGACATGCAACTGCAGAAGCAGTGGTTGAGCCCCAAGAGGCTCCTGTGCCTCATGGAAACCAGGCTTTATTCTTAGCATGGCTCTCGCAGGGGAACATGCCACCGGAGGGACTGATCATTGGTGCTGGTGTGAAGGATCAACTAAGTTATCCCCACTGCTGTCTGGGCCCATAGTTGAGCTCTCAAGGGCAGACCCAGGAGATCCTCATAACCCCATTCCAACATGCCTTTCTGGTGTCAGTGCCACCCTGATAAAGAGGTCCAGAACGGTCCCCACAGTGTTGACAAAGTCTGACAAACAACATCGCTGTGAGGACCATTGTGCTACGCAGTGTAACATTTGTAGAAAATAGGTGTCAGGGCCTGCACCAGGAAGCCACTGCAACTTGCACCACCCATTGCCCCGTCAGTGCAGCTAGTGACACTAACAACACAAGTACAAACCATCACACTCCTACAGGTGTGACAATTCAGACTATTCCAAGCTCCAAGGCTATAGGAGCAGCTTGGGTGGCATGTAGTAGTCGTTTTTACTGTATAAACAATTGTTGTTGTTCTCACCTCCAAATTACACAAACAGCGCCACCGTGTGGCAGGCTGTCATAAGTGCTGGTGTTGACAATTAAGCACTGGTGCTGAGCACTGGAAACCACCGGCTCAAATTAGGTAGTGGTGCTACGGGGTGTGTGAGATGACTGAGCCGGTGTTGGTATAATGCCCTGCTAATGTACCAACATAAAGTAGGGGACAGAGGACACCCAGTAACATTAATAGGTAAAATACTCATCCCAAGAGCACTGGGAACCACTAGACTTGTATGGATATCCCTCATAAGACTCAAGGGAGGAAAGATACATTAAGTTGTCTTGTCACTTTCATTCCATATGTGTCCTATGCACGATCGACCATTGCAATAGGTCTGCGACAGCTAAACATGCAATGCTCTTTAACAGTGAAAGGAGGGAGATTAAGGTATTAGAGCAAAGACAGACCTTGTGAAAGATTATAGGGTACATTATTATCATAGGCCGGATGCTGGGCTTACTAAGTGGGATCTGTCACCAGTAAATATTAAATGTTTATAAACAAAAAGAGGGCCCAGAGCAGGCCTTTGCTGAACTTTCTACACCAATCTAGTCACCTTGAAATGGACTCAGCAAGTAACAGATAATCTTAGACCGAGGCAAAATTTCAATTATGCCGACATAATTGGCTTGATTTCAATAATTTTGTGTTATGCTTCCTATGCCAAGTCGCAGAAGTTCATAGAAAAATGATAACGCAGGAGCACAACAATGCGAAAGATCAAAACGCAAGCAGCAGTCGCTCGCAGTACTTCTGTTTTTGGCACTTGGACACATTCATATCAAGATAAAATATATCATTAATGCCATATTTGCATTTCCTGTAAATATGCATAATTTCTCATGATTTTCTGGAAATGCATGTGAAAGCAAATTACGAAAATTACGCACACCCTTAATAATCATCACACAATTGGAGACTGACATCCAGTGACCCTAAGTGGGGAAGTCGCAGTCCTAAGTCAAACTTGCAGCCTTTGCCAGGTGGAGGTTTCAAAGTCTAATTTGCTAAATGCTATAGGTCTTGATTCTTTTATTCAAATAACTGAAAAAATTTTAGCCACTACTTTGCAATGCCTAGTCAGAGAGACCTTCGTAGGAAGGCAACAACACATTATCTAACAAGAAAATCAGTTTTTAATATAGCTTAATTAGAAGTAATAAAAGCAGAAAGAAAGGAGAAATAGCTAAGGCGTTGTCAGGATTAAAGAGACGTTAAACCAAAGTTATCTGACCCTTAATATAGTAATAATGAACATTCTATGGAGCAATATTATCGGTTAATTGCCCACCACCGAAGATATGCTTCCCCAACCTGAAGCTGGTGTTATATACAAATGGGTTTAGAACATAACTCAATGATAATGCCTTTTAGAATAGTCAGTAATGCTTTCGAACACTGCCTGGTAGATCAGAAAGATTCTTCTGATATTTTAGTTTAAAACAGCTTACATGAAAGGCGTGCTTTTACCTAATTTAGGGGCATATTAGCAACGAGGCGATAAACAATTATCGCCGCTTTTGCGTCCGTTTTCGGACGAAAAGCGGCGATAATTTTATCGCCTAATCAGCAAGGTCACGCTATCGCGTGAATCCTTGCATTATCGCCCTTTCCTCAACGCCCATCTTTGCATCTCTAATGAGATGCAAAGTGGGCGTACCCGGATGGACTACGTTGCAAATATCGCTGATGTTCACATTGCGATATTTACAAGGCAGCCCACATGATTTTAGCAGAGGTTAGATTTCGGCGAAAACGGCCGTTTTCGCCAAAATCTAACGTCTGCTAAAATCCTGACTTAGCCATCCCTAACATAGGGGTGGATTCTGCTGATACGACCACAGGGTCGTATCAGCAGGTTATCGCCATTTTGCAGGGAACATCGCTGGAAAACCAGCGATGTTCCCTGCAAAACGGCGATAACCTCGCTATCTCTGGAATTTTTATCGCCCTGGAGAAGCGCGTTGTTAATAACGCGCTACCAGGGTGATAAATTCCAGAGATAGCCGGCGATAGGGAATCTGTCGCTAAGCACGGCCAGCGATAATTATCGCTGGCCGTTGATAATATGCCCCTTACTTTCTAAATTGACTGACATTGTTGTGTGACATTATAATGAGTACCTTGAGAAGAGCTGAGCAGCAGAGCAAGAAAGCTATGACAGTCGCTTTTTAGTTCCCTGGTGTAACATGGCTACATCACAAGCTCCAGATTTGTGTAAAGCAGGCCTTTATTGCTAGTTATTGACCACAGTGTAAACCTTCTTCTTGGTCGTACCTTGCAGCATATGTTCTAATGAATCTTGAAGCAAAATCTGGATCAACGAATAATGGTAAACCTAGAGATAGCAATGTGAACACGGAATAAGTTGTAGGTGCAAAAGACAAAGTCAAGTCTCAGTTGTGGTCATTCATAAACCTTACAAAGGTTTTTTACACTCAAAGGCTGGTCTAACTGTGCAAACTGGGTGAAAAAAACCTAGAGGAACAATTTTTTCAGGAGGGAAAAAAGTTAAGGTGCATTTGCTTTGCACAGGTTGGAAATCAATCGGTTTTGGTTTATGGGAATGTAGAAATATTGTAAATTGACATGCTCACCTAATGGGGATTTTTGTTAATCCCATAAAAAAAGAGTATTGTTATAGAATTCATAGGCATAAACCTGTGATTCAATAAGTTAGACTTTTTAACACTGTTTAAATAAAGTTGAAGTTTGCCACCAGAAATGCTGTCACAAAAAACAAGCAATGGCAAAGTTGTAGGTCTGACATTGGCTACAAACATTTTGGCTTTGGCAAGGCTTAGTTTGTTTTGACACAGTTTTTGCAAAACTGTACAGGTACGTGAGCTGCCGGTGCCCCGTCAACCTTGAAAAATTGTTGGATAAGGCAAAAATGTAGTTTTGGTTTAGACACACTTTCCATTGAAAAGGCATTTATTAATCGACCTATAACTTTTGAATCTGTGGACGGATTTTCAGAAAATATGACTGTGTATTAGCTTATTCGGCTAAGCCTTGGCATGCCTAGTTTTATAAGGAATCATTTATGGAAAAAAAGTTAAAGGGGACGGTGAAGAAGATGTGTTTTACCATTTTAGCTTTTATAGGAAATCTCGCTCATGCCTACAGCCTGAACCGCGTAATAAATTTACAATAAACTTGACGTGAATGTAGAACTTTACTCAGAACTGTGTATTTGTTTAGTGTCAATCTGTTCAGAAGGTTTAGCGATATTAGCAATTAGTATTTTAAAAAGCTGTAGAGTGGGGCTTCAGGGGTTAATTCTTTTGTATATCTTAGACGTTTTGGACTCGCAAATAAGCTGCGATTTCTGAAACTCAAAAAGTAAAAGAATATGGATGAACGAGATTGAAGAAGGGAGATTATTCTCCTGTCGTCCCTTCAGGATGTGCAGTATAAAGGTTGGTACCCCAGATAAAAGAGGTCTGCCAGGCTACTGCATGAGATCCAATTCTCTTGCGACAGCTATTACAGGACTCAGGGCACAGTCCCCGTGTCCAACAGTTTTAAAAACAATGGCGTACAAGAAAGCAGGGTTTGGACACGCTGTCCCTTGTGGAGGGATCCTCAAAAAGCCCCCACTTAGTTTAAGTTTTTTTAATACAAGGAGGAAAAAGTCACAGGACCTGCAAGTCGGATTTCTGATGAATTGCAACCCCACATTGGCCTGCATGAATCCATCTGTGTACTCACTCACCCATTCATGTTCTCTCTCGTCCATTTATCTAAGTGTACACTCATCCGTTCATCTAGCCCTCCACCCATACCTGCCTCACAAATTGAGGGCCTCGAGAAAACACAAACAGAAAACGGATGAAGGAAACACTGGAAATCTGGAGATGGTGCCAGCTAGAATAACACAACTATTGAAAAGTTTCATGTACCATAAACGAGTTAGACACCTATCACCTTCCATTTTTTTTTACCTTTTAGACTACGTCCTGCAGAAGCTCACACAGTTCCTCGAGCAACATCAAACATAGGAGCAGGCCCTAACCACTCTTCAGTCTGCACAAAAGCAATAACAGACCAGTTGATTGTGCATTATAAAAAAAAGTGTAACATACCATCTACCCTTGCACTTACCCACCCATCCATGATCACATTCACTAATTCTCACATGCACCCGCTCCCAAGCAACATGCACACAGACCACTGACTCTCATCAATGAGCATGTACTTTCACTTAGAAAGTAACCAGGCCTACTACCATTGTCTGTGCTTATTTTGTGAATTGACCTGTAAGTCTTTGACCTTGTGAGTACCCATAGGAGGAATGTGGCCTTTGAAGGACATTTTCACACCCATAACTGAATGTTTAATGGCCTGCTGTCAAACATTCCTCAAGGTCATTCCACCTCTGTAAAAGTTCATAAATCCAATACAACATACAAGCTGTACATCGGGGTGAATTCTTCATGCAGATTGTAGTTAACATGGCGGGGTTTTTACACCGGCCTCTGTGTATGAAAATGTTCCTACATTTTCTTACATGGAGTTCATCAGGAGGTGGCAACAATCGTTTCAAAAACAGTGGTTTTCAGTACATGTAGCGTTTTAATTATTTATTTACTATGCTTTTCTATAGCGCAACTTCACCGAGAGGTATTAAAGCGCTTTGAAGTGTAACAACAATTAGATATTATTGGAATGGGAGTTGCAGGGCGTGGTCAGGATAACCTGCCTGTGATACTAAGCGACCACATCGCTGCCTCCGAGCATTCCTTCATAGGCCTTGCCGCGCCAATTAGAAGTGCACCCCAGACACCTGTCACCGGGGACCCGCACTGCACCACCACGAACCCCCCGACTCAACACGCGTGAACTCTGCATTTACAAAAAAAAAGTGGTAATATGGTATTATTGCGAGTTATTCTAAACAAAGACTTTAGGTTTTGACCACCTTTTGCTGACACGTTTTCCCATTAAATCGTACCTTTTAGGCCTCCAGTGGTGCACTCATTGTCTTTTAAAATAATAAGGGGGCGTGACAAAGGTCTTGTGGCTCCTGCGGGCGGACGAGTGCGGAGGGGGGACTCCCATCAGGAGGGCCCCATTACCCACAGGCCCTATAACTATCAGCAGTGCTTTAAATGGAAAAAATAAGTGCAGGTACTCACCAAATGGAGCAGTGGGCGGAGTTTAGGGTGGGCACAAGGGCGGTGCTAAGGCGGAACAAGGGGCGGTGTTAGCTTTTTGACGGTACCAAGGTTGTATGCACGAAATCTGCATGCATTGTTAGAATGTGGATTATGTGGGATGTATCTGTCCATTAGTTACCTCACAAATAACTATATATATGGCACTTACTAATAAGTGTTTATTACTATCCAAAGTAACCTTTCTATTTAGCAACTTTAAAATAAGAAAAGATTGAGGAAAAAACGCCAAGGTTCTAAATATATGCCTTCTTGTTTGCAGGCAGGTCCTTGCTGCAGGGTCATAACTCACAAAGCTATATTACTAGGATCTTAACTTTTGACCTGCAGGTAACACAAGGCCCTATGCAACAAAAACAGTAATCAACAACCTATCTACATAAAAAAACTAATCTGTGATTTACATGTTGCATGCTGTGCTTTCCAGCAGACACATTGATCCTCTATGCAATATTATGGTGAGTTGAACCTTTGATTAGAATGTACACAGATCTTTCAAGCAAGTGCATTAACCTCCAGAGTTATCCACTTTATTGTTACTTATGATGCCCCGAGCTCACTTACTTATGGTAAGTGCCTCAGTTTTCTGGTTCTCATGATTGGTGAATGCGCACCTGCAAAAAGCGAGGAATTCATCGGCCAGTCTTTTCATTCACTCCACTAGAGGGTGTTTCTGTCAAACCTGGAAACCAGAGTTGCTTTCGAAGAGACATAGTTTCTATAACTTTAGTGAGCAGCATATTCTCTCTCTCTCTCTGCCACTGGATGAGAAATGCTAACACACAGACAATAGCGATATTGCTGTTGGTGGCTCAGCCTTTCAACATTCCATTTTTTTGTGGTTGAAAAGGAGTGGTGGAAGGAGTAAACACGCTGCAGATGTGATATCAGAAAGAATAAAGTATCTACTGGGCTGATCTGGCTGCACTATGTGTAATAAAAATACACACCATGATCCCACGTGTGTTAATCCAGCTAATAATTGATATTATATGCCTTATATACTTACTATAATAAATGTCAAATGCATTCTTGCATTTGCAATTTTCGATGAAATAAATATTTTTAAAAAAGGAACAGGCTTTCAAGTCACATTATAAATGGCAAGATGGTCTTTCTGAACCAAAATATGACCTATGATATGAAGTCCTGGTTAGGAGATGGGGCTTATTACAAATGAAATATGTTTTCTGTGCTTGTACCACGTAACTTCTACAGACGACCACCTGGGAGTGCTAAATAAATGAAAAATGTAAGTTTTCCTGCTTTTGGTATTCGATCACAGTGTGCAATAAATTGCCTCCATGAGTGTGAATAACACGCACATACCAAGCCATGCAACACATCTACTGGCTTTTGATAAAAATACAGCTGTGTACATCCATGTGGCATGCAGGCCCAGGTAGTTTAACACTGGCAGGGAATATCTCTGTTCAAAGAACATTTCACATTTTTCATTGGACTTATAGTCTGTCCAAGGTCGATAAAATAGGGATCAGCGAGTTTGGTAACAAGACCCCTTCTCATTTACACATGCAAGAAGGAAATTCAGATGCGTGGCGATGGTGAAAGCATTAGCAAACGTTCTTTTGTTCTGTCCATGAAATATTCTATCCTGAACAGTGTGTCCCACCGCCACACATTAGATTTTACATCCCCCTCTCATCCCCACTGTGAAAGATCAATGGATACGCTAATCACTCTGCAGACACACCCCTGCCCTGATGACTTCCAAAGTAGCTCACGCTGTGTCCTGGTGACAAGAGCTCCTGTGATTAATTCCGTGCAGTGCTTGTTAAAGGTGCTGCTGTGGTATCACTTGAGGGATGAAGGGAGCACTGCCTGGGTTAAAGTCCGGTCCCCATGAGTACTGGTACTCTCTTCGTTCTAGAAAAAGTGCCGGTACTCAAGGGAAGAAAATGAAAAAGTGCCGGTACTCAGTACCGGTGAGTACCGGCCCATTTAAAGCACTGACTATCAGTACACTATGCGTGCATCATGGGCCTCATATTCTGTGGAGGCACGTGCGTACGTCATGGGCCTCGCATTCAGTGGAAGCAGGCGTGTGATGGGCGGAGCATCATTCTGCGATACGCCATTGGTTAAACACCGTGGACGGTTTACGTGGCTGCGTCAATTCTCCATTCTGAGGAGAAAGCAGGGTAGGGTACCCGGTCTCTGGCACTGAGGGAGCCTGGCACGAGATTCCTAAGTGTTCTGTGCCCAGAGTAGCCGCAGACACCACCGGAAGAGCGTCGCTGGCCTCCAGCCCGGCTCTTACCTCAGCTGGCAGGCAACGCTTTTTGTAGCACTCTACAAGTACCACAGAATAAAATAACAGGTTTTAAAGATTGATATCGCAGACTCCAGGAGGAAATAGTACATCTTTTGAATAAAAGACAGGCGCGCCAAAATCTGTACTTTAAACCGTCACTTGAAGTCTCTTCTTGACTCAGGAAGGCTAGGGCAAGAAACGAGGAGAGGTGGAGTTACTGCCATGACTTTGGAACTGGGGAACCAGCTTCCAGTCCCGGTGTCAGCCCGGCTACTGCATACATGCCAATAGGCCCGATTCAGGCGGGAGACTCCCGATTTTTGAAGCAATTGTTAGGTCTCGCCTGGCGAAAGCAGCACATGCGCTGCTCTCGCTATTGCGAGTACCTTTTGGAATCAATTCTGCCGAGGGCTTTCATGCACGCGTCTGCATGGACAAACATGGCTGCTCTTGCCATTTGTCCATAGCAAACAGCATGCGCGTGTCCGTACGGACTGTGGACAGTCCGACGCCATCTTTATTCCAAGCTTTCCATTGTCATGGCAACTCGTCACGCTGCCTTGTTAGGTCTCGCCTGGCGATAGCAGCGCATGCGCTGCCCTCGCCATGCGAATGCCTTTTGCAATCGATTCTCTGAAAGCCTTACATGCACGCGTAGGGATGGACAAAGATGGCTGCTCTCGCCATTTATCCAAACCTAACAGCATGCGCGTGTATGTACGGACAGTGGACAGTCCGACGCCATCTTGTGCCAATAGCTTTCTATTGTCATGGCAACCAAGCTTCTTATCAGAAGCTTCGTCATGCTGCCTTGTTTTTATAGCGCGAACTTCACCCGAAGGTATCGGGTATCAGAGCGCTTCTATTTCTCCTTGCCGCACCAAATTTTTCTCTTTGTCATCTGTTCTCTGCGTTTCTCTTTCTTTCTATTATCTTTCATTTGGTCTGTGTTTAACTCTTTACTCTCCCTTCTCCCTACCCCTCTCTGCCGTATAGTGGCTTCTTCCCTGGCTTCCTCTCTATTAATTATTTTTTCACTTTGTGTTCGCCCAGCTTTCTTCTTCATCTCTCTCTCTCTCTCTCGAGTGCTTTTTGCTCCACACTTTCATGCCTACTTTCGGGGACCCTCTCTTCTTTTCTCCTCAACAGAATCAACCGCAGCTGTGAACAAGGCGCATGCGAACACCACCAACTGCACCTGCAGTGCCCGTGTGCAATAAAAGATGCACCTGGGGTATCTGTGAGCACCAACTGCCCCTGCAGTGCATGTAAACACCCATAACTGCAACCGAGGCACCTTTTAGAACAACCGTGAGCCCCTAAGACACCAGTGTCCCTCCTGCGAGCAATACCACGTACCGAGGCACCAGCAAGCACCACTTGACTCCACCTGCAGTGCCTTGCATGCGCCAATAGCGCCTAGAGTGCTTGCAAGCATCACCCACTACAATTAATACCACCGCAGGTAAACCCCAGCCCAATAACTGGAGGACCTTTGGGCGCCACTAGTCGCACCTCTTTTACCTACAACCACTGTCCACTGCACCTGCTGCACCCGTGAGCGCCAGCAAATGCATTTGTGGCATATGTGTCAGTGAAAGGAATGATAAACGCTCCCTAGTGCTTCCTTAAACCACGATTCTACGTCTGTTGCGGGTACATGTAGCAAGTCATGAGGATGTCCATGTGACCGCATTGGAGATTAATTCCCCTCATTTTCACGAGTTGATTCACGAGACCCTATGTGAATTTAAATGTGACATTCTGTCCGTTCTCGGGCAGAGGTTTTTTTAGCACATACTTTGTGGTAGGAGCAGGGCTTTAAGTGGGATGAAAAAGCTGTGAGGTCTCTCCAAGGGGCGTGGCCGATGTAATTAAGGGCGTAGCTTAAAAACACCTACGCTAAATATGTGTGTTTTTCATTGCTTGCCGCCTGACTGGTGTTTTGATGCTCCTGTCATTGCATCCAGATATATAATGCAAGTAACATTACACCTGCAACAAGCCAGGACTATTGCTTTGTCAATGGGTGTTAGTTGCATAAGATAAATAAGCAACAAGTATGGCTTCGTTGTATAGAATATTGAAAATGCTTCAGTTCTGAAATGATGAGACTGAAAGAACAGTCTCTTTGAAGTTACATCAAAGCAGTGGAGGGTGGGACTGCTTCAAAGCTAAGATTGTTTTTCCACCCAAGGGTGAGGGCAAAAAATGGAGAGGCCGATATGGAGCTCTCTTAGCACCTGCTTTTTAGAATTGCCAGCGCTGAGCACCGGCAGGACCCAGCTCACTGAAAGCCCGGGGTAGGAGATACAAACAAGCATTAAAAATGCAATAGGTCTCGCCTTTCATTAACTTAAAGCCATTTACTTTGCTATACAATTCCATTAGCAAAGCAAATGGCTTTAACTTAATCAAAGGCGAGACCTATTGCATTTTCAATGCTTGTTTTTATTTTGGCTGGCTCCCGCCAGACTTTGCCTCTCCTTCAATAGAGGTCAATGAGGAAAATACGTTCTACCAATTATTATTTTAAAGTCTTTCACTCTCGGCTTCTTCAATGTTGGCTTGTATGCTACTGGGCTAATCACTTAATTGCCCTGTGCCTAAAAGAAAAGAAAAATTCATCTGACCTTGTGTAATGTAATGCTCGTGTAAAACGCTCCAATACATTTGGGTCAAAGATCCAGAACGTTTAATGCTGCCCAGAGAAAAGAGACTCGGAGAACCATCTAGAGTATCAATACTGCAGCCTGAATATTTATACTACAGCAGGAGAGGGGCCCAGGACAGCACTGGTATTCCATCTAGTGGGGTTGGAACCTTGGAAACACACAAAGTTAAAGTTACAGATACATCTTGAGTATTAAACTGCAGCCAGAATATAAATACTACAGCAGGAGAGGGGCCCGGGGACAGCACTGGTATTAAATCTAGTGGGGCAGGACCCTTGGAAACACACAAAGGTAAAGTTACAGATACATCCAGAGTATTAATACAGCAGCCAGATTATTAATACTACACCAGGAGAGGGGCTCGGCACAGCACTGGTATTACATCTAGTGGGGTAGGTAGGAACTTTGGAAACATTTAAAGTTACAGATACATCCAGAGTATTAATGCTGCAGCCAGAAGGTTAATGCTACACCAGGAGAGGTCCCTGGAAACAGCACTGGTGTTTAATCTAGTGGGGTAGGAACATTGGAAATACAAAAAGTTAAAGTTACAGATAAATCCTGAGTATTAGTACTATGTCTATAGAAACACCAAGAATATTAATGCTGCACTGAAGACAGAGTTTCAGTAGTATTAATACTGCAGTCCTAGGAGAGATTCAAAGTGTTACTTTACTGCTTTTGAGGCATTTGTATTATTACAGCAGTAGGAAGAGAGATTCAGCGACACATCGTGATTATTGATACTGCAAATAGAAAGTTGGACATTTCCAGAATCATGGCAGGAGTATTAATACTAAAACAGGAGTAGTAGCTCAGAAACATATCCTTTGTAGAAATCCTGCACCTGCAGAAGGGCATCAGGACACCCAGTGAATTAATGCACCCAGAGTGAGACTAGAGACACATCCAGAGTATTACCCAAGAGAAAATTCGGAGAAACATCTAGAGAATTAATACAACACCCGCAGGCGAGACTGAAAGTCAGAAAGTATTAATACTGATCCACGAGAGGAGACTCTGAGATGCATCCAAACTACTCATACTGCATTCTGTGGTGAGCCTCAGGCAAATCAATCACATTAATACAGCACCTCTGTTGCGGCTTTATGAACACCTAAGGACCCGATGTAAGAACAAGCAGGTCCTGTAGAGTAGTTGCAAGTTGCTCACCGACTATTGCTACTCACCTGTCATTTTGTGATGCAACCTGTATGTTACTAGGCCGCATCGCAAAATACTCATTCGCAGAACGACCTGCCTAATGAGGACTTCAGGGGTAGCAATTTGTTTGCCAGGCTTTATTTTAAAACCAGTGAGACATTGAAATAGGTCTTTTGTACTGTTAAACAATTGCGTAGCCTCTCTGGCAGACCAAATACCTCTAACTTGGAGAAAGGGTTTTAGATAAAAGAAACATCCCAGGATGGTGTACTACCCTATCAGCTTCCTTTCGCAGGATCCAGCTAGTCTCCAAGGATATGGTATAAAAGTTGCTGGTGCAAGGCTTTGCTATTTCTTACAGCCAGCATTCAAAGCCAAGAAGAAGCTCTGCTCAGCATAAACCAAGACCTGAATGTTGTTTGCTCTCCGCCTCTCCAGTGGATGAAGTCTCTGAAATTTACATGGATGCATTATCTTTTGTTGATCCTGGAAGTTGTTATGGTTTCCCACTTAGCATTGAGATGGCTTAATCCTAACTTTGAAGAGGGTATCTTATAACAAAGGTCGACGACTGTTTTTAGCACACTCCTTCCAGTCATAGGATCTTTGGCATAGCAGGTGTGTAAAAAAACACTAATTATATTTCAAAATTCTTCACCCTGAAGAGCATGAGATTTATGGCAAGCGCTCGTCAATGGAACCACCTTGACATCTATCATTCCAAAGAAGGGCTAGGTTGTGTGACACCTGACACACAGCTTAAGAATTTCTTTTTGACAACGTAATTGCTAGGAGCACTCCATGCCTTTGAGCTCAGCCGCACAGCCAACCTCTGCCATGCCGCCACCCATCTCCCACAAGGGTATAACGAGAAGGTCTTGTCAACTAGTAAATGAAGAAACAAGTTTACGGTTAAAATGGGTCATTGCTCTATGCCGCTTGGTTGAAAGCCACCAGGCCTTTTCGATATAACTAAACTATGCCCCTCTTTCATAGAATCTGACCCCAAGATAAACAAATGTGGGAACTCTTTCCTGTAGGCTACATCACAGCAAAAACATTGTTCAGTTTTTTTAAGCCATTGCCATAGTTGTAGACTTGGCTATATTTACAGTTTATCTGTTTTTATACGGTATTAAACCTCCAAAGCCTCCAGCAGCAGCATAATGTGCCGGTGCATCCTTGCAAACAAAGCCACGCTATCCGTATATACCATGGCAGGGAGACCCCCTTCCTAGAAGAGGGTTTAAGTCCAAGGTGGTGCCCACCAGGGTCTCCTCAGTGACCAGTTAAGAACAAATTGAAAAGGAGCGTGTTGACACCCAGCCATGATGGGCTCCATGATGGACAGGAAAAGAATTTGCAAAGATGCCCAAGCGAACCAATACAACACCTGAAAAATGGGCTGGAAGATCAACACAGAGTATTAATTCATTACTGGAGAGTACCCAAAAAGAGACGCCTGATGAAATCCGGCTGGAATGATACATAGATTGACTGAGAAAGTCTCTCTCTCATTCGTGTAGACATAATAAACTTTAGATAAGGATGGTTTTCATCACCTCGAAATCTCAATCTACGTTTATAGGTGTGTGGTACCTCCGTTATATTGTGACAGTCTGACACTGTAACCACTGCTGTATTTTCTCATCCTATTCTACTTTTGTGATTTGGTGGCCGCTAGGTGAAGAAATAACTGTCCTATGTTCGAAAATTATGAAAAAATGAGTTATTCCAGGCAATTTTGGTTAGATAACTGGTACTCTACTTAAAAGAAAATACATCTAGCGCAAAACATCTACATTATTTCCAAAAGCCATAATCCCGAGTAAGATTGTCAAACATGATTTTAAAATAAAGCGGACTGGCTTTGCTAAAAAATGTATGTAGCGCCTGAGAACTTCTAACTTTGGAATTAAACCAAGAAGCCTCCCATACTTTGGGACATTTGGAGAAGGTTAAAGTAGTGAGGCATAAAGATAGGCAGGGTTGAGTTCCTTTTGAGGACAATAGAGCCTGTTTTATTTCAGAAACGCTACACGCTGGATGAGTGATGGAGCTGACAGCTTAGGACTAAGAGAACAATAACGCACAGGCATTTGACATTTATTTGAAGACGGGTGTGGTTTCGGATAACACACATTACATAGCCAGTGAGTTGTTAAATGTCATCAGTGATGCACTTGCCATTATGGGTAGAACACAGAGAAATCAGTATTGTAGAACTTGACTTAAAATATCTCCAGAAGATAGAAACATTCCAAAAGCCTCAATTTTCACAAATGAGGTGAAAAACATCAATTGATTCCTTATCTTAATATAAAACAATGGCTGTATGGTCTACAAGTCAGATTCTGTAAATTTTAGGGGAAAGTTAACTCTCAGTTCTGATTAAATGTTTTTGATTGTGGGACTACAGACTGTCAGCACAATACATGTATTGTACATTAAGGATTAATTATAGCCAAACCAGATTGCCTTCTAACATCTAACTCTGGAAGGAAGATGAAAGTTATTGTCCAAGGTTTAAGAAAAGTAATTGACAACTATCTGGATAAAATATATTAAATAGGGTCTGTTGGTGGAAAATGACCAGCGGACATTTTAAGAAGGCTGCGGGCCATTCTTTACTCTGACTTGCCAAAATCACAATGAAAGCAAAATACGAAATATAATTCATGGATTATAACTTTGCAACACATTACACCATCCAGAGAACATTGAGGTGAGTGACTGAAGTTGATGCTTTGTTGTTTCCTGAGATAAAATGATTTTCACTCTCAAAGGGCTTATAACACCAGACAATGGTGTCTGGTGTTGCGTCACCCTGACACTCAGATCTGCCCAAAACTTTAAATTTCAGATAGATCCAAAAAAGGCCAAGTGCATCTTTCTGCTTTTTTTAAGTACATTCGAGGGTAGTGGCAATGATTGACCCATAATGCTCACTTTCACTAAGGGCCTACAAGGATGGCGGGTATCTCATGATGCTAGTCTTCCAGAGATGACCACAAGATGGGCAGTCAGAGCATCTATTTTGCTCATGTGTTAGAGGTAGCAATGATCTTTGGAACAGACTTAACTCAGGCCAACTGAAGCCTTTATGAACTGCTTGGATTCAGGCTGGTGAAGACAAGTGCATCTTGCTCCAAACTGGGGTGCAGGTAGAAAGAAAGACCTGTAGCCCACATCTATCAAGCAGCTGCCAATGATCTTGCAATAGCAGGTGGGGGTTAATTGCAATCAATGTTAAAAGGTGCTTCACCTTGGGGGGAATCCCATCTCCAGCATGGTTGTGTACTCCTGTGGATTATAACTAATACCACATACATGTAAAATACCTGTCCAGAAAACATACCTGATCAGAGAGAAATGGTGAAATGCGGAGCAGGGTGGCACAGAGCTGCTGCGGGGTAGATTTTTAATTCTACACCAGGGTTAATGTAACAGCATTTGAAATTTTAGCATAGAATACATTAGGGACGATTGAAGATCCTGGCGAGAAGTAGGTTAATTCTAAAACACACATACTTGGTAGGATTCAGAAATGGTTTTGTGTTATCTAAGTTATGCTTATGTGCACAAAAGCACTTTGAATAATGTAAATTTGACACTGTGTTTCACAGAATCAAGATTGTTGGAATGAAAGCCCTCTTTCCATTGGTTCTGATGCTCCACAACTTAGCCAGTGGCATGCACACACTCATGTTTGCGGTCCCAAGGAGATACGTGTGTCGCACACTCACGTACCATCTTGCTACCACCCGTTTAAGGGAACTGGGTAGGGAGCCGCGGCCACCAAAGTCCATTTGCACTTGCAACAGTGCCTACTGGGATACTAGGCACAAGATCGGGTGATTGACGGTGATGGAAATTGGCAATCATTTTTGGAGACCAGGACTTATTTTACACTGTAAGCCTTTGACCCAGAGCAAGAGAGACAAAGGAGAAAAGGTGAGAAAGAAGGAACAAAAAAGTAGGGGAAAACTGACAAAAGGAGAAAGCAGGTATGAAAGAGAACTGGGAGAGTGAGATAAAGAGACAGGAAATGCTGGGTGGTGGAGGAAGAGGCATGAAGAGGAATCAAGACCAGGCAGCCTTAGTATTTGGCAACTCAGGTATTCGTAAGAGCCTCTGGCAAGCTCTTATGAAAATCTTTTGGACCTTGCATTTATTTTTTCACACACATTGATGGACACAGTGGCAATGGGAAAGAATTGTCAGTAAAGGGGTGAGAACTTTTAATAATCTGTAATTATGAAAAATGCAAAACCAGCATTTGATGCTCACGTTTAATGCAAAACGAGTACTCACATATGTTTTGGATGTGAGGACACAATTGGAACTTAAAATTGGGCGCAAAAAACACAAGGGCCGCAAACACTGGCTGTTCACATTCTGGTCAGAAGCCTGGTCCCATGCCCTCATGCTAAATTTTGCCACAAGCTGAGCATAATTACGTGAAGTGGCAGAGTAGTGTAATTTCTGGAATTTCAAGTAATAAGTATAACAGGAAATCAGGCCAAATGATGCTGGCACAATGGAAACTTCTCCTGAGCCTAGTTTTCAGTCACACACACCCCCCTCATGGAAAGATCCATCTCCTGGATGAATCCTTTCTCTTTTCTCTTGATCCTTGAGTTCACAGTGTAAGTTCTTATCTGCAGAGGATCACAGTTGCACAACCAGTAGAGAACTCACTCCCCACCATACTTGGAGAATGAGTGGTAGCCGAGGGCTGAGCCAGGAATGTTATCTCACATACAGTGACTCAGGCCAGGGTCACGATCAATGAACATAAACAGCGATACATCATTTATACCGCTGACTCCTACACTCCAAGGCCCTGGGAAGAGACTTGAGGAGACACTGACAGAGTTAAAGCGGAAGAGAGCGATGAAGTTCAGATGCCTCTATGGAGCTGCGCCAGATTCCTGCCATTTGATAGCCGAATGTGCTACTGATCACTTTTGAGGCACGCGTTAGGCCTGAGGAAATTTTTATTACGCAAGTGTAATCTCACTTAATTCCTGGTTATAGAGTTTCACATCTTTCAAGAATTTTTTTAAGCAATCACGCCGTGGCTCATAATTTTCTCATGCAAATCACTGGTTCCGTGGAAGATGTCTTGGGAGAACTGTAAAACTGATGTGCGCCATGGGATATTTTGTGCTCGAACAAGTCTCCGATTAGTACCTCCAGTGATTTTTGTACCCGAGGCATGGCTTTATGTGTAATTGTCATGGAAGATACGGGCCAATTGAATTTCACTTAATTTTATTTAAAAGTACATGAAGGAAAACTTTTGCAATTTTGCTCACTGCCACACCTGAAATGATCAGAACTGCAGATTTCACGGACTTGAATCTCGGCAGGGATTTTTCCATGATTAACGAATTTCAAAATCCACACCTCAATGCTTGTCTCAGTCTTTGTGGCTCTGTTTTTTCTTGCACAGTTCTGTTGTATGTGGCTGCCCTATTATGCCCTTTTACAAGTTGCACAAGCCTGGCAGCTGTTGTGAAGTATTGTTACATCATGTCAGTTAACAGTCACGTTAGTTGTCAACTGCGGTGACATCAAAAGACCTGTAGATGCGTCTCACGTGTACACACAGCTGCTTTATGGCCGCCCATTTTGGGATTTCGAGTGACGTCATAGGCCACTCAAGATTCCGTTTCTGTGACTGTGATGTCACTCAGAACTACAGGATAGAAAACACCCTTGCTGTGCTATTCTGCATGTTGTCTTCTTCATTGTTGTATAGAACGGTATTTCTCTTTTGCAAGACTTTTGATGCTGTTGAGTGACTGGGTGAAACCTATTGATGTCTCGTTTTCAGTTTTCCTCTGTGTTTCTTCGTTTTCTTTAAATTGCATTGTATTGTGTTGCCATTTGTATAGTGCTCTCCATACTTCAAAAAGGGTTAAAGTGTTTTATGCACTTTTTCGCAGATTAATATTTATATCACCTTTATGTACACATAATACTTGTCTCTGTGCCTTTAATAAAATTAGGATTTTCCATCATTATCACTTGGAACATTCACACTAATGGACATGGATTGCTACCACATCATATCTTAAGGATGGACAAAGTTGTGATACTTTGCCCACTCCTTTGGTGTGAATATTGTTAATAAAAAACATTGCCAAATTCATCAAAATTACATACAAAGCTGCTAAAATTAACAAGCATTGGCATAGCCAATAGGTCTCGCCTTTTGGATCTTATAAGAGTTTAGCCAGAGATATTGACTTTGCCAGTGTCTTTAAACTATGCTGTAGAGCATTGTAACGGCTGTGCCACATGTTGAATAGTAATCATAAAATAGTGTTATTAGTATTTTTGTTACCCTTTATTTAACCAAGAACACATTATGTACAACTGAACAACAGTATTAAAAAAATAATTAACATACAAAAATGCATTTGAGTTTTTTGTCCTTGCAGTGCTGGCACCTTCTTCCTGCCTGTTCTAATGATTGTTTGGTATAGCTTTAGAAATGTAGGAAGGTGATTCAGTTCACAACGTACTACAAAAGGAAAACATCCTTGTTAGCAGCCTACCAGTGGATACTTTGATTTAAAATGGGTTTATCTATTTAAAACTGTTAGTGAAAAGAATTCTTGGTCCATGCTTCATCACCATGTGAACCTATATATAAATATTTCTGTTCCTGCTGCACAGACACACTCAAGAACCATCTTTACTAGTCCAAACAGTGGGCGGGCCACTTCAGGGTCGCAGTGTTCACATTCCTGAATTGCCCCTTATTTGGCAGGGATGTGGAATATTTGGGTGGTCGCAGCTCACAACACAGTGGTCTTGTAATCTCTGCAATAATACAAACTATTAACAGTGTACGTTTCTTCCACTGGGAATCGTCACTCTGATTTCAACAGCTCTGTAACTCACAAACACTTAAGGGACACGCATTGAAACAAGCACGGCTGAACAATGTAATAGTGCACATCGGGTTTTCGATGAGGGGAAGAGAACAGATGATGGATGAGAGAAGAGAGGACGACAATGGTTGGACGGACGAACGGACGTTGGATGGATGAGAGGAGAGACGAGGGGATGAATGGGTGGATGGAGAGGAGGTGGACGCTGAATGGATGAGAGAAGGACAGGTGATGGATGGATGGATTGGATGGGATGGGTGGATGGATGTACTGAGCAGACAGAAGAGGATGGATGTATCAGATGGGTGGATGAGGAGAGTGAGGTGATGCATAGATGGAGATGAGGAGGATGTTGAATGCATCAAATGTAGGGTAATTGTGCCACGTGACATAATGGCATACATTGCTTCGGGAGTTTCGCATCAAGCATAACACAAAATTTGCTAAATTAAGTGACATTATGCCAGCATAACTGAAATTTCCCGCGAAATTTCCTACTGCTGGCATGTAGGGGTAGGCGATAAATTCTGTTGCCTCGGTGGAGTTTTGGCTACTCCGTGTTACGCATGTAAAGCAGAGTTACAGCCAAATTCCGGCAACAGCTGTGTGGCAGAGCTTTTTCTCGTGTGCAGCTCACCAACGGTAAGTTGGCTAGCACGAGCGAGAATTGTTGTCCCCTAGCGCGATTCTTAGGCGCTAGGAGGGCACCTAGTGAGATTTTCCAAACGCGGGCGGACGCGACTGTTTGCGGTGAGAAAGCTGCCAGTCAAGTAGAAAATCTACTCGAACAGCAGCAAAGAAGCAGTGCCCTCTGGTGTGCTGCTTGGTGCCATTCATGCTGATTTTATAGCTCGGAACAAGCTCCCGCTGCTAAAAATGAGCGCGAGCAGAGCGACGTGTCCCATTCCACCCGTTCTCGGAACTCCTCAGAATCTCGCGGAGTTATTATGTAACTCTGCAGAATTCCGCTGAGTGAAACCCTGCGAGTTGCACCCACCACCCCTACTACTTGTTCCTATGTCCTAGTTACTAGCCGAGATGTCTTGCACTGGCCCAGCCATAGAGTGTATAACACTTGGGTTCAATATGCCTTTGAAAAGTGAGGTGCCGTGGGACAAGGCCGCCATTTTGAAAAGGATGGACGAGAGAAGTGGCTTTTGTTTAGTCTGCGGTTTCAGGAGGCCTCAGCAGAGAGAGCTGTGGCTCTTCTCTATGCAGGTCAAAGTTCGGAGTCCAACATGATTTTGATGGATTCTGAGGGACTTAGAGTAAAGACGACATCTGCGAAATGTGTTATGCAGAGGGAGTTGGCAACATTGGTTGAGGGTGGGTTTTTTGTGTGCACTCCTTAGAATACACTCTTTTGTTGGTATCTCCAGGTGGCAATAGTTGACTAATTTTCAGGTTTGGGAGGGTGGCCAGGCAGTCGGCCAACAATTGCACACACCCAGGTGCACCCACCGTATAGCTAAATGGAATTCCTCTTGTGTAAATCACACATGCATTCTTTCAAGCTGTCCATTGAAACGCCATTTGGCTGGGAGCTATGCCATTGATTACTCACCCATCAGATTTGGGCCAGGCCCTTGCACCAGCGTCTCCGAGGCGAGGCGCAGGCGGCCTCCTGCTCTACGGAGAGAGATTCGGAAACACACCCCAGGCAGAGGGCAGGGCCAGCAAGGTGTGTCCGCGGGTGCGCTGATCCACCGAGATGCCTGGCTTACGCGGGTGCCTTGACTTTGTATCCTCACTTTAAAGCTTCTCGGCAGAGGCGGAGGCTCTCAGAGAAGCGCGCGGAGTCCAGGCCTGAGCTGCGGCAACCAAGAGGCGCTAAACGCAAGAGGCGCTACAGGCGAAGAGGCCAACATGGACTGGCCGATTCACCTCACGCGCAAGCCGGCCTGGATATTACTGCTGATGCTGATGGCGTGTGTCTGCACAGGTAGGAAGGGATATGTGGCATTTCAAGCGCCAGGACGCGAAATCAAAATGTAAACCCCTCATTCGACTCATTTCTTGGAGGTCGAGTTATTGTGACCAGAAACGATATAGTCAACTAGAATTCGATTGTTTTTGGGGTCCACCTCCTCAAAATACGAAGGCAGGGCTTAAGTGAAATGATGGACGTGTAAGTTAAAGATTTTGAGGTATTTGAGTTTGAGGCTTTCTGTTTATTGTTGCCACATAGATTTTTTTCTGTTTGCTTCCGTACTGGCAAAGTTACTTGGCTCCTGGTTAATTTTTGCCCCCTCTTCTGATTTTTTATTTGTTTATATTTTATTTGACATCTATGCCCCAAGGTTCCCCTCCACCGAGGTTAGACGACCTTTGGATTGCTGTATTGCCCTGGGGTGGCAGCGGACACCGGCCTCCCCCCTCCCCCCACACACACAAACATAATACTACCCTCCCTTCATACGAATTATGAAATCAGAATGTTGGCCTCGCGCTCCTTCGGACTATTCCCGGATGACGGGGGAGTGCACGAGACGAGTTTAGATAAGATTTCTAAGTTTATCCTAGAGCCTCGTGTCTGGTCTACTGCTGCCCGCCCCAGCCACCCGTTCTGGCAGCACCCTTTCCAATGTATATTTCACCAGTTAAAGCAAGAATCATAAACTCCTGCAGCCCTTGAAAAGAATTTAATCTGCAAACAGATACCATAGTCCGCCCATTTTATGCGGGGCTTCTAAGCGCTCGAAGTGTTGTCAGATAAGGGCAATTGCCAATTTGGAGAAACGAGTTGTGTACAGGGCAGGACCACACAGTGTGGTGAACTTGAGGAGCTGGGATTCGAAGTGTGGTATTGTGCTGAGGCGTGGCTTTCGTTGGTGCAGCAGGCGCAGTGCCACCAGGGCGCATAGACCTGAGAAACCCACTGAACCTTGATTGTTGCTGTATTTTATAATTCATGCAGCTACTTATAGCGCTGTGAAGTTGCGCTTGTATTAGCGGGTGCTATGTTCCTGCCGTGGAAAGCCTGCATCTGAAGAGTTTCGTATCCGTGTTTTACGATGGGCTCCGAAACGTCTTTTAGGATTTTACGAACCGCACAGCAACACCTGGTGGTCTCTGCCAGGGGACGCTAGCAGAAACTCGTCTGCTGGTGTCTCCTCAGCAGCACGGAATAAACAGCGAGGTGTCGGGTTGGGCAAGATCTTTCTGCTGTCTTGGTTCTCGAGAAAGATAGCTTTTCGGTTTGGCCCTGAGCTTCGACAGATCCTCGCTAGCGGTTATAAATATAAACTTTTAAATTATGTGGCACTTTGTGGCAGAAATCGGAGTAAGTGACTTGCGGCAGTGACGACTGGGCGATAGCTGTGGCGATAGCCCGTGGCAGTAACTCACAGCAGTGAAGTAAACGGCGGGAGCATTTTGTGACAGGTACTTTGACAGTAACACGTGACACTGATCTGTGGGAACAATCTGTGGCCCTAATCCGAGGCTGGGTCCTGTGTCAGTTACCCGTGGCAGCAATATGTGGATGTACGTTGTGGCAGGTCTGTGTGGCACGACTATGTGGCATTAACCTGTGGCGTGACTCCGTGATACTAATTTGTGGGTGTCAGGCATCTGTGCCAGCAACCTGTTTCGGTAATATGCGCCTGAAATCTGTATCAGCAATGTGTAACAGTAAGTAATCTGTTTCAGTAATCAGTAATCCATGGGAGGAATCTGTGGCGGCAATCCGTGCTACTATAGAAAACCCTGACACTGTTTTGTGGTTGGAATCAACGATATGCATTCCAGAATGTTGCTTTGTTTGATGACGTCAGCTGGGATTTTAAGACCTATTGTCAGGGCCAATAGAATTATGCGACTGTGCAGCGATTTTCACATAATTGTAGATTTGCCGCATTTGCCACATAATCCATCATCTGCTGCATAATCTGCAGATTTTTTAAACCAAAAAAATTGATTCTACCTCAAACGGATAAAAAGTTAATAAAAACGCAACCGACATGCGGCGTTCAACTGGTACTAATGAGGTGCAATTAATACCCACCCAGTGTTAACAAGTTTAAAAATGACAATGCAATGAAGTAATACTATCACAAAATGTGCCGCATAAATTGTCTTTTCTTGCCACATAATTTACTCCACCCTGCCGCATAATTTGCCCCTCCCCAGCCGCATAATTCTAGTGGCCCTGCCTATTGTTACGTCACCCTCTAGGTGGCCCCTTTAAGGATCTGGTTCCTTGCCTTTGCCAACCTACCTTCACCCCCCTGTGCCAGTTCTGTTGGAGCACCCACCAATGTACGTGTATAGATGTGTCTGCTTCGATGCCCTCTGCGTCCGGAGGGCACGCACTCACTCACTACCCTTGCACGCCTGTGCACTCTACTCTCCAGGCAGAATTCCTATACACACTCAATGGGCACCACAGCTGATGCACATGGTGCAGACTGGGCCGGGCTGCAAACAAAAACCAGCCCTGGTAAAAAAACGTTCAAACCAGCCCCACAAAGTAGCCTGGGGGGTTCTAAAATGGAGGCTGGAGGGGACGGTTGGGTCATGGCAACCCTTCCAGCTCTGAAGGCAGCCCGCTAGCCTGCTGGCCGCCTGGAAGATGCCAGAGAGTGTCCTGAGTGCAGCCACCTCGGGGGTGCACACTAAACTATGCTTTTTAATTCATTCCTTGCATAACATTCCTTGTATATAGTGCTTGGTTCCACTTTTGCTACTTCATGGCACTCTGAAATGCAGATTTTACTGTTGCCGAAACACAAGGTTGGCTATTTAAGTGGTACAAGCCGTAAATAAACAGAATGGTATCTATGTACCTAGACAAGAGGTGTTACGATCACCACACGCAATACCACTGATTTATTGACGTAGGAAAGATGAACGTCTGAGTTAGACGCTGCGGTTTGATTCTGAGGTCTGAGTGACACCCCAAGACCCCTGAGGCAGTCAGCAAACCCACCCAGCTGGTTTTTCGTGTATGGGCCCTGTGTCGTGACAAGTTTGCTTGCGCACAGTAGGAGGTGGGAACCGTGTTCTCTCCTAGTGACAGCTGGTACAAACAAGGAGACACACCCAAGAAGCTGAGATGTAACAGACAAAGGGACGGTATTTACAGTTACTATCACTCCCTTACACAGGATGAGACAGAACGTCAGTCGAAATGGCGGGATTTCTCGTCTCTTTTATTCACATTCCGACTGAATCCACCCAAACAGACGGTCAATGGTGCAGCCCCCGGAAGAGTTAGGAAAATTGGCGGCTGTACCACATCCAAATGAAGCGTAGGCCCCGGGCAAAATTTCAGTTAAATCAGTACGGCGAAATTTCAGTTAAAGCGGCATAATCTTGCGTAATTTTTGGTAATTTTGCATTACTCCTGTTGGGTGAAATTCCAGTCACTGCGCTGTTAATGCACAGAAGAGTGTCAAGTTGTCAACACCGACAATGGCCAGGAAGCCCAGCTGCTGTTTGTGGCAATAGTGTTTTTTGAGCTTTCGTAGCACGAAATGCACCGCGAGGCCACGTTTCGGGCTAAAATATAGCCCTAAATGCTAGTTTCGTATTTTGATTAATTTCCCATCATTTTTCAATTTTTTTGCATAATAACGTAAATGCAAACTACACAAAGTTTGCAGACTCCTGAAAATGTCACCGACAAACCAAGTGCTCACCATGTAAATACACTTGGGAGGTGGGGAAGTGTGGTTCATTTAAGGCAACATTTTTTTGAGGGGGGGGTGGGGTGGACCTGCTGATTACAATACCTTATCCACTTATCCACAGAGCCCTAGAGCAAGCAACCTGGCTCCCCGTTGAGGCTGATGACATAATGACAACACGACTGTACTTCAGGTCAAAGCAATGGCAAAGACAATAGGTTTGGCTTGCATTTAGTGCTCAGACTGACTCTGACTAAAAAGTGAATGCAAATTCGAAAAAAAAAAAAATATATATATATATATATATATATATATTCGATTCGTCCTCCAGAGAAGCCTCTCACGGACCTAAAAAGACGACAGCAGACCCCAGGTTCTTTGTGCAAATCCAATGCTGTTTATTAGAATGCCAGCAAGTCCGCCATTACGCGTTTCGACCCCCACTCGGGTCTTGATCACATGACGGATATATATATATTACCTACTGGCGGTTGCCAGTGGGTAGTTATGGTTAGGATGAACTTTCCATAGGAAAAGTGTTTTTTTATTTTGCCAATAACTTTGGTGCCGTTTGACGAATCTTCACGACATTTTCCGAACTAATTCGATGCTCACTTCAGCTGCTGTTTGAAACGTTTCTGGGTGATCCGTGAAGCACAGACCAACAAAAAAAGGGGGTCTCAACGCGTTTACCCCATGTTAATTCCCATAGGGTTTTTTAACACAACTACAGACCGAACCGCTGGACGGAATTACACCAAATTTAGCAGAAAGATAGATCTTGGTCCAGAGTAGTGCCTTTGGATAGTTTGGTGTAAATCCATTCCATAGTTTTAGACATATTAACGGAAATCTAAATTTGTATATTTAGGAGTGCGGAACCTCCGCGTATCCAACAGTCCCATGCTGTAATTTGATTGGCTGCCAACAATTCAACCAGGAAGTGTTAGCCGCCATCTTGGGACTCGGCTTCAGCCAAGTCCCACAAAAAACTTTAAAAATATAGAATATATAGGGGGGGCCACGTGGCCCCGCCTCCTGGGCCATATATGGCCCCAGGGACCACCACCTCCCCGGGGCCAGCCCGTGCAAACAGAAGGAGGGGGGCCGTGCAGCCCCCTCCTGAGCTATATATGGGCATGTGGACTGCCACCCCCCCAGGGCCGGCTCCTGTTATGTCCCAGGGTGCCAAGGGATGAGATCAGTGATGTCATCAGTGATGTCACTGACCATGTCATGAGTGATGTAATATGTGAGATCATAAGTAGTGCATTGCAGCGGCGTAAGCTTCAGTTAGCTCAGGTAACTATAACTGTTGAATTTCACTGGTTTTGTACAAGTGAAATCTGAGCCTAAATATAATGTCCCTGTAACCTTTGTTTTTTCAGTGAATATATATATATATATATATATACATTTGAAATTCTCTTCGTCAAGAAAGAGCCGGCACTCCTACATGTTTTGGTCCAGGAAGGACCTTGTTCCGCGAGCAAGGTCCTGCCTGGACCGAAACGAATAGGCTCAGCCAATAAATCTTTCATTCAAGCACAATAGCTGGGAGTGCCGGCTCTTTCTTGATGAAGAGGATTTAAAAAATGTTTAAAAAGAGTGTGCTGAGGGTCGCACTCCTGCTGAGGGTCGCACCATCGCTGAGCACCAGCGGTGGTCAGGTGTTTGCCGTCACCTTCCGAAATCATGTGAAGTAATATATATATATATATATATATATATATATATCTCCAAATGGACAAATACCCATCCCTAAAACATGGGGCAAATTCGTATTGCTGTAATATACTAGTTAATTTGATTAGATCGACTGGTATTTTCTTGAGTGTTGGCTCAGCTTTCATATTCGAAGTGTATTCAATATTATTTCTTTAAGTAGCAAGAGAGTCAATGGGAGAAAATGAGCAAATTGCAAAAAGACTAGTGCTATGTTACATTACGTTCTGCTACATTCCTCTGTTTTTACACAAGGGTGCTGTCTTTGTATGGGATGGTTCTTACGGGGTACCCTTGTAAGGGTGTTTAGATCCCTGTTTATTTTTTTTTCTGATACTTCCTTCAACACTTGACGTGACTACGAAACAGGAAGAGTATTCACGTTTGCCCGCAAATATGACACTGTTAAAAGGCAAGCACTAGTGTCAAAAATCCCTGAAATCACTATTTCAACTGCCTCCAATCTTGCGGTTTCAGATACTGATCTGAGTTCAGAGGCAAGCAGCCTTGACTCAGAGGATAATGAGTCTAATGCATTGCAGAATCAAATGCTCTCTAAGTATACACCTTCAGAAGAACTTGGTTTTTTAATAGAAGACCGCCGGCAAACGTTACGGCCACGACCACAACCGAAGAAAGGTGCAGAAGAAACAACAAGCGCAGGCAACAAAGGAGGAAATGTAGGCGCAAGAGGTTACAACAAGAAGGGCAGAGGAAAGAAATGGTAATAGCATCTATGCATTCAACCACTCCTGACAACACCGTGGTTAATTTATCTGACATGACTTTAACTAAGGCAGAAATTCAACTACTATCTTTGGGACTCTCTTTCTGCCCGCAAAGCTCTTTCAAATATGTTCAATCTCGCATTGATGTGTTCAAGTTTATTCGAAAATTGAAACTTAAAAAACACTTTAAATTGAATAAAGCCCAAGATCAGGCATCTAACATTATAACCACTAACCTACCCACAAGTAATTTTCAAGTCTCTGACACTGGCATTTTACGAACTATGCACGCATTAAGCAGGGTGGATACGGATGTGATAGGATCTACTCAAGAAGATTTAGATGAAATGGGCATTAGAACTAATCTTCCATGTAGCAGTCCGTTTCGGCCGCCCTCCACATTTATCCCCTTAATGCCGAAAGATGCAATCGACACATTTAGTGATTGTGTGATTGAAGATCTGAAAACCCTCAACTGCAGTACTTTACGCAAACGCAAACAACTTAAGTATATGGAAATACAGTACTCTAAACTTATGCATAAATTGAGTAATAACACTAATGTTATTATCAACAAAGCAGACAAGGGGGGAAATATTGTGATTTGGCCATGATTTTATATATGGAGGAAGCAGAGCGGCACCTGAGTGATAATACATGCTACAGAAAAGCAACTTTTAATGACATAAGACAGATAAAAGAGACAATGGTGAAAGAATTGGGTCAGTGGAAAAGGGATGGATTATTGAGTAAACACGAATATAACTTTTTGAGGAATGAATTTCCCATTATACCAACTCTGTACTTCATCCCGAAGATACACAAAAAAGTAACCCCAATCCCAGGACGACCCATTATTTCTGCTCAGCGTAGTCTCTTGGAACCTGTATCTAAATATGTGGACTATTTTCTTCATGAACTTGTGGAAGATCTTCCTTCATATGTCAAAGACACGGGTCACTTTCTTTCCAAATTACTAACTATCAAGTGGGAAGATGACTATGTTTTGATTGTAATGGACATTTGTACCCTATACACTAGCATTCATCATGTAGATGGTCTAAAAGCAGTTAAGCACTTTTTGGATACCCGGAGTATGAATTATCGCCAGCATAATGAAATGATTTTAAAGATGATCGAACTATGTTTACTGAATAATTATTTCATGTTTAACAGGGAGATCTTTCAGCAGCTTCGTGGTGTGGCGATGGGGGCTTGCTTTTCCCCCAGTTATGCGTGTTTGCACGTGGGGTGGTGGGAGAAGCATGTCCTCAGAGGCACCCACGGAGAGCTGTATAATGCCCATGTGGTGGAATTCTGGCGGTTTATTGATGATGTGTGTATGGTGTGGAAAGGGACTATTGATTCAGCAAAGGAATTTGTAAAAGTAATCAATGATAATGAGCTAAATCTTCATTTCACAGCTGATATTAGTAAGCAATGTGTTCAATTCTTGGATGTAGAGATATATGTGGAAGATAACATATTACAGACTAGGCTCCACAGGAAGACAACAGCAGGCAACGCGGTATTGCATGCTAGTAGCTCCCACCCTAGCCATTTGATCAAAAGCATTCCGTATGGGGAATTTTTAAGAATGAGGAGAATCTGCAGTTCAGAGAAAGATCTTAATGAGTGCCAGACTCAAGCACATAATAGATTCATGGCCCGAGGATATGATCCTAAAGAGTTAGAACTTGCCAAATTGAGAGCTAACAACAATACCAGAGAGCAGTGTCTGGGTACCACTATTAAGGAAAGAAAGAGTGGGACAATAAGCATTAGTAGTGATCCCTCTACTTTTGATGACCCAGTAAGACTAATAACAACGTATAGTCACCAAGAGAAGAAATTCAGAGGTATTATTAATAAACATTGGCCTATACTTAAGACTGATATTACATTATCTCAATGTTTACCTGAGCATCCTCTTATCACTTTCAGAAGGGCTCCATCTATGAGGGATGTCCTGGTCAAATCTAGTCCGGAGGTAGTGGTCTCCAGTAATTGGCTTTCTAAAAGAACAGGGTTCCACAAGTGCAGTTCTTGTCGGGCGTGCAAATTTGGCATTAATAAAACTGAATATCAGAGTGCTTTTGACTTAACTCCAGTTAAAATCAGAGGATGTTTTTCATGTCGCACGGATTATGCAGTGTATGTACTAGAATGTACTTGTAATTTAAAATATATTGGAAGTACCAAGTTGCAGGTATTCAATCGTATACTGCAACACTTGCGTGCTATTGTGAACTGTGATCAAAGTTATCCAGTAGCTCGTCATTTTAAGCTAGTGCATAACAATAATTTGAATGATTTGAACTACTTTGTAATTGATTCAGTGCCAAAAGATCCTAGAGGTGGTAATAGGGAGAGGAAACTCAGACAATTGGAATCTCATTACATTGTTTTACTTGACACGAGGATCCCGAAAGGTCTCAACACAGGGGAAGATCTCCATAATTTTTTATGAACTGGTTTGATGACCCTTTGTATTGGTTCATTTTTGCTTACAATGTTTTATCTGCGTATGGTTTTTAGAAGGGCGGCTTTTTGGCCTGTTTTTAGGACTAGTTTGGGTCGCGTTTTTTACCTGGATTTTAACCATTGGTTTGGTCTTGGTGATGGCGTGTACTTTTTGCTGGTTTTGTGACGGGTTTTGGGGCTGCGTTTTTATTGACTTTATTCATTTTAAACATTGCATTTAATACTTGATTCTGGATTTGTACTATATCGTTGTGTGAGCTTACTATTATTATTTTAACAACTTATGACTAGGTGAGTCACAACGAGGAATGTAGTTATTTGATTTGTTTCTAGAACATTATTAGATGGATTTATCCATATATTTACTATCTATTGAAATATGTTGACCGCTATGAGGTCTTCATCTGAATTTGTAAAACTTGCACTTGCACTTTATGATTGATGAATTGAATTGTAACAGCCATTTGCCTTCCTTCTCTAAAAATTGTGTTGTTTTTCCTTCCCGCCCCATTTCCCTGTTTTTATTATTCATCTGGTAATTGATATGACGGTAATATCAAGTTAGATCAGATGACACTATGTTTACAGATTTTTGCACTTGCACTTTATTAGGTTGTTCCGGTGTACACCCTGATTTGGGCAAAATTTTATTGTCAGCTTTGGTCCCCATGTTGATAGGTCATGCAATAGGTTTTTGTAACCACTTGGTTTTTATCGTCAGCAATTATATGATGTTAATGATATTTTAATCTATCAGATCAATTCAACAGTAATGATGTGTTTATACTGTTAGTTTTACACTATTTCATCATGATAGAGGGAGCCCTATGAGTTGGTTATGACATTATAGTATGTTTACTAGCTTTATTAAAAGCCCAGGGGGGTGTAACCGGAATGGGATGTGTGTCACTATAAAATGAGAGTTTTTGGTTCCGGGGCGTTATGTGAACAAGGCTGTGGTAACGCGGCCGAAACGCGTCATGCTGAAAACTGCAATAAAGCACCCTATTTAAATCTCCACATCTGTGGTCCGTACCTGTTTGTGTATTACCAGGAGAGGTAATTCAGGACTCTGTATTTTATATATATATATATATATATATATATATATATATATATATATATATATATATATATATATATATATATATATATATATATATATATATATATATATCTCCAAATGGACAAATACCCATCCCTAAAACATGGGGCAAATTCGTATTGCTGTAATATACTAGTTAATTTGATTAGATCGACTGGTATTTTCTTGAGTGTTGGCTCAGCTTTCATATTCGAAATGTATTCAATATTATTTCTTTAAGTAGCAAGAGAGTCAATGGGAGAAAATGAGCAAATTGCAAAAAGACTAGTGCTATGTTACATTACGTTCTGCTACATTCCTCTGTTTTTACACAAGGGTGCTGTCTTTGTATGGGATGGTTCTTACGGGGTACCCTTGTAAGGGTGTTTAGATCCCTGTTTATTTTTTTTCTGATACTTCCTTCAACACTTGACGAAACAGTGTGATCCTGGGCAGACCATTTCACCTCCTTTTGCCACAGTTTCCATGTTTCACCAAAACGGAGAATTCACTATTAATTGCTTTATAAAAGACTTTACATTTGTATTGAATGAAAGTAAGAATCAGCTTGGAAGAACTTCATATAACAGATGCAGAACTTTGTGTGTGATGGAGTCACAAGGTGGGGCAGGTTACTAATTTAACTATCCTCACATCACTGGCTCAGGTATGTGGGCATGTAATCCACAAACACTTTGGTAGAAGAAAAATATCTCACCGCGATTGTTTGACTAGTAATGTGTCTTTTGACAAGAGATACAACCTGGCAGAGATTGTGTGGGCTTAGTGCCAGTCTGTTTCACTAGCCAAGTGAATTGGTGATTGGGCAGGAACTTCCCTGGGACACTGGGGTGGGTACAGTGCTTAATTTGTAAAAAAAAAAAAAAAGGGTGCCAGGGCTCTCGTCCGGAGGCCACTGAGGCTTGCAACACACATTGCCCCTGCCATGCTGCAGATGATAGTAACAACACAACTACCAACCATCACACACCTACACGTGTGACAATTCGGATTATTTCCGACCCCCAAAGCTATAAGAATTTCTTGGGCAGCAGGTAATACACATTTCTAATGTTTATTAAATTAATAATTAACTGTTGTTGTGGTCATCTTTAAATTAGCCAGACAGCCCCACTTTGTGGCAGACTGTCACAAGCCTCGATGTTGACAATTAAGTGGCGGTGCCAAGCACCGGAAACCACCGGCTCAAATTAAGCACTGGGTGGGTATTAAATGGACATTTTGTCCCTATGGACCATCAAATCCTACAGGTCAGTGTTGGCGGATGTGACAAAGCTCCCCGGAGATGTCAGTTTGTATTACAAGGAACCTGAGATGACTATTGGCTATAATTTGCTTTAAATGGCATTGTTTCCTTGTAGGATGGACACTTTGATACTCAAGCAGTTACTTTATATTGAAATTGGTATGGCATTAGAAGGCCAGGAGATCCTACAAAATGTTTCTAGATGAGCCCATAAAGAATGTTTTTGGGGGTTCACCCTAGAACATTTTAAAGAGTCGCCTGGCCTTCCAATCCCTTCAGATTTCGATATAAGGTAACAGCCCTAGAAAGTATACCCCTCTCAAAAGGAAGTGTGAATATTAAGAATTCTACCCAATGAGCTTTTCAGGTCCCATGTGACACAGCATGAAATCTCAGCATGTGCGTCGAAGCTCAAGGCGTGGCTTATTCTAGAAGTACAGTGCAACTAGAATTATGCAGAAATGGAGGACCAATTATGTAGTGAAGTTGGCCAAATTATGCTGCAAAAAAACCCGTAAATTTGTCTTAATATGGCATAACTAGCCAAGAAAGACAAATTTCAAGGCATATTAAGTAATTAATGGCAATTATGTGTCACAGACTACGGTGTTATCTAGATTTTTCTGACACTTTACCACATATACATACAGACGAGATGGCAATGATGTGGTAAATACATATCATTACTTAAGAATAATACGGACACATTTAGTAGATCCTACTACAAATGTTACACATCAAAAATTAATTATTTACTCTTGGTTGAAAGCCCAAAATGCCATTTCTACCTCCCAGGGGAAAACGTGTGCAAAATATATCCAATGTTTTACTCAATAGAAGGCCAGCCTGCATTCTCCCACTTCTTGTAATGTGTATGTGTGTATATGGTATTTCTATAGAATGAACCTAAGCGGAAGGCAGCGGAATGCTGTAAGTGGTCATTGACCATGTACATTGAGTTAAAAGGGGATCCACCTTTACATTCAAGTTCTGCAGTAAAACTTTTCAGTTTAGGGTTTCTCATCTCTTCACACTATAAGGCTTCTAAAAACATGTCTTCGCATTAAGAAACAGCACTGAAAACCAGTATTATTTTAGCCTTATAGCCCGCTGCCCAGGGCTAGACCGGTTGTTAAAGGCCCTGAACCCGAGTTATAGGCCTCAGCTGCAGGCGAGAGACTATAACGAGGGTGATAGCCTTTAACAACTGGGATACCCCAAGGCAGAAGGGCTATAAGGCTATTAGAACATTCCAACCACTGAGGATAGAATGTTCTAAATAAAAATGGAGAAACAGAAAGACGCACATTGAAATGTTGGTGCAGAAGGCTTATACCAGCCATTACTAACCCAAGCCACTTCACTGTCTTCAATGGAGCTCTCAACTTACTAATACTCTAATAATATGTCCATCTCTCAGTTGGCGGCACTTAGGGATTCAATACATCATAAAAAAGACAAAACATTCTTCTTGTAAACAATGGGTGTCGTCTCAATTACCACTTCACTGAGAACAGTACATGTGATGTAAACATGAATTTGTGAAACAAAGGAATCATATTTATTTTTGGCTGTTGAGTTGCTTTTAAGTATGCACTATCTTTGTTTCCGGAAGCAGACAATATACCTTTCCACAGTTCCTCAACTGGGACTATTAACACTACATGGGGAATAGCGTCACCATTTTAAATACTTATATGCATTAACTGATAAATGAATGGTCACCAGATAGCCGTTTCCAAATTTCTGGCGTAGCGTTGCATCCTCCTTGCAGCATTTTTACATATTGGCCTATCAGTCACTACTGATCGCAATTAAATTCACTCAAGAAAAATAATGATTTCCATTTTTATTCATATTTATAAATATACATAGACAAGAAAACATATGGTTTTCTGTCTGTATTTATCTGTAAACTGAAAACTAGGAGCCTTTTATATTAATGTTAAGAAATGTTTATGCGTATATGTGCCACAGATCTATTGTATATAAAAGTGGTGTAAGTGACATATTGTGGCATCTCTTAAACTGTGTCAGATAAGCGTTAAAATGAACATGTTAATGAATTTTCGCTGCTAATCACTGTATGTATGTGTGTGCATTTATTTTGTGTCCTTACTTTGAGTCCTAATGTACTATTTGTATATATGTGTGTGTGTGTTTATGTCAACCGGTCTGTGAGTATGGAATAACATGGGTTTTGTACAATGTATAAAAGATATTGGTTATATATTGAATTTGCATACCCGTGTGTGTGTGTGGGGAGTGTATGTGTATGGGTGTGGGTGTGTATGTGTCCTGGGTCTAAATATACATGTGTACAGATTGCATTGAATTGTCACATTTATTTAGCATTTGCTACCCCTATGTAAGGTGCTGAAGTGATTGCCTATATAGGAAGCACACCATACAGTACAAGGTTTGTGGTTGGAAGTCTGTTATCTTTGTTTTGATCCTGGGAGAGAAGTGTTTCCATGTCACGCCTTATGACCACCGTGGCACGGTTTTCATATTAGGGGATGCAGCTTATGATTTTCAAAAAGTAGCCAGCTCTGATCAAGCTCTGCAGGTTCCTTTAAGATGTTTCTTATGAAAACATTCCAATAAGCTGGTTACTGCACAGGGTTGTCCTGTCTGAGATTTTGGTTTATGTTTATGGTCCTGAACAGGGACATGTTCGAGAGAGAGAGAGAGAGGGTCGAGAGATCTGCTGGGATGGACTTTATTACGATCTACAATCATCCCTTATATGATTGTCATTGTGAGACTTCAGGAAGTGGTCATGGTATGTAATTATGTGGACTTTCCGTGATGGACTAAATTAGAGTCCTCCGGTGGCCAGCGGTATGTGGCAGACCTCTTCAGTTATTCCATGCCTGTTCATTTGACTGTGGGTGGTTTGTTGGTGTGAACTGGTTCAGTAGCGGTGACAGACATGGCCTGTTTGAACTACTATCAACTGCTCAACAGCTGAGTGATAAAGGATTAGTATTAGTAAGCACCTGAAAGGTCATGTATGAATTTATGTTGATATATAATATCCAGGTCAGCTCGTTTTAACTTACCAGAACATAGATAGTTTTGTGCTGGCCAGACTGTTTTATATCTAGTCTGTAGATTGTACTTGAAAAAGCAATTCTTGTTCTGGGTTGTGTCTTAGGGTGATTGATGGTGTCGCTATATTGGAAACAGCCATGTTTTCACCTCTCTTTGGAACTGTAAATGATTGTGGATGCCTCAAATCATGCCTGCTGGTGATTTCCAGAGCTCGGCAGCTTGTACTGAGAAAGCGGTGTTTTGTTTGTTTCTTTTTAGTCTCCCATAAGTAGGGTTCTGAATTCTGCAGAGTACCCCACCAGTAGGGTTCTGCTGAGTCCCCCATAAGCAGTGCGTGCAAAGGCACCTAGAAGTAGTGTCCTGCGGAGTCTCCGATAAGTAGGAATCTGCTGAATCCCCCATTAGCATGGTTCCGCAGAGTCCCACTTAGGCTGTCTTCTGCAGAGTCCCCCATAAGGAGCGCTCTGCTGAGTACCCATAGGTAGCATTCTGCAGAGTTCCCATATGCAGCTTTCTGCAGCAAGCCCCCCACAGGCAACTCTCTGCTGAAGCCGCTATAAGCGTACCTGCTAAGAACCCCAATAAGCAGCGTTCTGCAGAAAGCCCCATAAGCAGGGCTCCACACAGTCACATTTAAGCAGGGTTCTGTGGGGTAACCCATAAGCAGTTTTCTGAAGCGTCCACGAAAGGAAGTGTTCTGATGCTTTAAGCAGGCATAAGCAGGGTTCTCCGATTCCCCTGTAAGCTGTCTGCTGCGGAGTCCCCCATATGCAGCTTCTTGAAGAACCCCCTTGTAAGCAGAGTTTTACAAAGTCTCCCTTCAGCTGCAGAATCTCTTCTAAGGAGAGTGCTGCAGAGTCTCCAGTAAGCATGGTACCGCAGTCTCCCATAGACTGTCTATTCTACAGTCTCTCCTAAGCATGGTGCTGCATAAGCAGGGTTCTACAGAGCCTCCCATATGCATGGGCTGCACAGTCTCACATACCATCGGGCTGCAGTCTCCCTTAAGGAGGGGTGCTGCAGGGTTCCCATAAACTCTGATGATGCAGCCTCCCAGAAGCAGGGTTGTACTGAGCCTCCCAGAAGCAGGGTTGTACTGAGCCTCCCAGAAGCAGGGTTGTACTGAGCCTCCCAGAAGCAGGGTTGTACTGAGCCTCCCATAAGCAGGATTCTACTGAGCCTCCCAGAAGCAGGGTTCTACAGTGCCTGCTAAAGGCAGGGTTCTACTGAGCCTCCCATAACCAGGGTTCTCAGTGCCTCCCAAAGGCAGGGTTCTACTGAGCCTCCCATAAGCAGGGTTCTACAGTGCCTCCCATAAGCAGGGTTCTACAGTGCCTCCCAAAGGTAGGGTTCTACTGAGCCTCCCATAAGCATTGGTGGTGCAGACTCTCCCATAAACACGGATGCTGTAGCCGCTCATAAGCAGAGTTCTATAGTATCTGCTAAGCAGGGTTCACAGAGCCTCCCATGAACAGGGTTCTACAGACTCTCCCATAAGAAGGAGTTCTCCAGAGCCTGCCATAGGGAGGGATCTGCAGAGCCTCCCATGAGCAGGGATCTACAGAGCCTCCCATGAGCAGGGATCTACAGAGCCTCCCATGAGCAGGGATCTACAGAGCCTCCCATGAGCAGGGTTCTAAAGACTCTCCTATAAGCAGGGATCACAGAGTGTCCTGTAAGCTTGGGTTCTACAGAGTCTCCCATAAGCAGGGCTCTACAGAACCTCCCATTGCAGGGTTTTATAGTCTCCGTTAAGCAGGGTTCACAAAGCTTGCCATAAGCATGGTTCTACAGAGCCTCCGGTAAGCAGGGTTCCATAGAGTCTTCCATAAGCAGGGATCCATAGAGTGTCCCATAACAGGGTTCCATAGGGTGTCCCATAAGCAGGGTTCTATAGAGTCTCCCATAAGCAGGGTTCTACAGAGTCGCCCATAAGCAGGGTTCCATAGAGTCTCCCATAAGCAGGGTCCCATAGAGTTTCTCATAGCAGGGTTCCATAGAGTTTCCCATAAGCAGGGTTCTATAGAGTCTCCCGTGGCAGGGTTCTATAGAGTCTCCCGTAGCGGGGTTCCATAGGGTGTCCCATAAGCAGGGTTCCATAGAGTCTTCCTTAAGCAGAGATCCATAGAGTCTCCCATGGCAGGGTTCCAAAGAGTCTCCCATGGCAGGGTTCCATAGTGTCCCATAAGCAGGGTTCTGTAGAGTCTCCCATGGCAGGGTTCCATAGTGTCCCATAAGCAAGGTTCCATCGAGTCTCCCGTGGCAGGGTTCTATAGAGTCTCCCATAGCGGGGTTCCATAGGGTGTCCCATAAGCAGGGTTCCATAGGATGTCCCATAAGCAGGGTTCCATAGAGTCTTCCTTAAGCAGAGATCCATAGAGTCTCCCATGGCAGGATTCCAAAGAGTCTCCCATGGCAGGGTTCCATAGTGTTCCATAAGCAGGGTTCCATAGAGTCTCCCATGGCAGGGTTCCATAGAGTCTCCTATGGCAGGGTTCCATAGTGTCCCTAAAGCAGGGATCCATAGAGTCTCCCACGGTAGGGTTCTGTAGAGTCTCTCATAAGCAGGGTTCCATAGAGTGTCCCAAAGCAGGGTTCCGTACAGTCTCTCTTGAGCAGGGTTCTATAGAGTCTCCTATTAGCAGGGTTCCATAGAGTGTCCCATAATCAGGGTTCCATAGAGTCTTCCATAAGCAGGGATCCATAGAGTCTTCCACTGTAGGATTCTGTAGTCTCCCATGAGCAGGGTTCCATAGAGTCTCCTATTAGCAGGGTTCCATAGTGTCCCATAAGCAGGGATCCTTAGAGTCTCCCACGGTAGGGTTCTGTAGAGTCTCCCATGGCAGGGTTCCATAGAGTCTCCTATTAGCAAGGTTCCATAGTGTCCCATAAGCAGGGATCCATAGAGTCTCCCACGGTAGGGTTCTGTAGAGTCTCCCATGGCAGGGTTCCATAGAGTCTCCTATTAGCAGGGTTCCATAGTGTCCCATAAGCAGGGATCCATAGAGTCTCCCAAGGTAGGGTTCTGTAGAGTCTCCCATGGCAGGATTCCATAGAGTCTCTCATAAGCAGGGTTCCATAGAGTCTCCCATAGCAGGGTTCCATAGAGTCTCTCATAAGCAGGGTTCCATAGAGTCTCTCATAAGCGGGGTTTCATAGCGTCTCCCATGGCAGCGTTTCATAGAGTCTCCTATTAGCAGGGTTCCATAGTGTCCCATAAGCAGGGATCCATAGAGTCTCCCACGGTAGGGTTCTGTAGAGTCTCCCATGGCAGGATTCCATAGAGTCTCTCATAAGCAGGGTTCCATAGAGTCTCCCATAGCAGGGTTCCATAGAGTCTCTCTTCAGCAGGGTTCCATAGATTCTCCCAAGGCAGGGTTCTATAGAGTCTCTCATAGCAGGGTTCTATAGAGTCTCTCATAGCAGGGTTCTATAGAGTCTCTCATAGCAGGGTTCCATAGAGTCTCCAATAAGCAGGATTCCATAGAGTGTCAAATAAGCAGGGTTGCATAAAGTGTCCTATAAGCAGGGTTCCATAGAGTCTCCCATAGCAGGGTTCCATAGAGTCTCTCATAAGTAGGGTTCCATAGAGTCTCTCATAAGCAGGGTTTCATAGCGTCTCCCATGGCAGCGTTTCATAGAGTCTCCTATTAGCAGGGTTCCATAGTGTCCCATAAGCAGGGATCCATAGAGTCTCCCATGGTAGGGTTCTGTAGAGTCTCCCATGGCAGGATTCCATAGAGTCTCTCATAAGCAGGGTTCCATAGAGTCTCCCATAGCAGGGTTCCATAGAGTCTCTCTTCAGCAGGGTTCCATAGATTCTCCCAAGGCAGGGTTCTATAGAGTCTCTCATAGCAGGGTTCTATAGAGTCTCTCATAGCAGGGTTCCATAGAGTCTCCAATAAGCAGGATTCCATAGAGTGTCAAATAAGCAGGGTTGCATAAAGTGTCCCATAAGCAGGGTTCCATAGAGTTTCCCATGGTAGTGTTCTCTAGAGTCTCCATAGACAGGGTTCCATAGAGTCTCCAATGGCAAGGTCCCATAGCTTTCCCTAAGCAGGGTTTCATAGCGTCTCCCATGGCTGCATTCCATAGAGTCTCTAATTAGCAGGTCCATACAGTCTCCCATGGCAGGATTCCATAGAGTCTCTCATAAGTAGGGTTCCATAGAGTCTCCCATAGCAGGGTTCCATAGAGTCTCTCTTCAGCAGGATTCCATAGATTCTCCCAAGGCAGGGTTCTATAGAGTCTCTCATAGCAGGGTTCTATAGAGTCTCTCATAGCAGGGTTCTATAGAGTCTCTCATAGCAGGGTTCCATAGAGTCTCCAATAAGCAGGATTCCATAGAGTGTCAAATAAGCAGGGTTGCATAAAGTGTCCCATAAGCAGGGTTCCATAGAGTTTCCCATGGTAGTGTTCTCTAGAGTCTCCATAGACAGGGTTCCATAGAGTCTCCAATGGCAAGGTCCCATAGCTTTCCCTAAGCAGGGTTTCATAGCGTCTCCCATGGCTGCATTCCATAGAGTCTCTAATTAGCAGGGTCCATACAGTCTCCCATGAGCAGGATTCCATAGAGTGTCAAATAAGCAGGGTTGCATAAAGTGTCCCATAAGCAGGGTCCCATAGAGTCTCCCATGGCAGCGTTCCATAGAGTCTCCCATGGCAGCGTTCCATAGAGTATCCCATTAGCAGAGTTCCATAGAGTCTCCCATGGCAGCGTTCCATAGAGTCTCCCATTAGCAGAGTTCCATAGAGTCTCCCATGGCAGCGTTCCATAGAGTCTCCCATGGCAGCGTTCCATAGAGTCTCCCAGGGCAGAGTTCCATAGAGTCTCCCATTAGGAGAGTTCCATAGAGTCTCTAATTAGCAGGATTCCATAGAGTCTCCCATGAGCAGGGTTCCATAGAGTCTCCCATGGCAGCGTTCCATAGAGTGTCCCATGGCAGGGTTCCATAGAGTCTCCCATGGCAGCGTTCCATAAAGTCTCCCATGGCAGCGTTCCATAGAGTCTTCCATGGCAGCGTTCCATAGAGTGTCCCATGGCAGGGTTCCATAGAGTCTCCCATGGCAGCGTTCCATAGAGTGTCCCATGGCAGGGTCCCATAGAGTCTCCCATGGCAGCGTTCCATAGAGCCTCCCATTAGCAGAGTTCCATAGAGTCTCTAATTAGCAGGGTTCCATACAGTCTCCCATGAGCATGGTCCCATAGAGTCTCTCATGGCAGCGTTCCTTAGAGTCTCCCTTGGCAGCGTTTCATAGAGTCTCCCATGGCAGCGTTCCATAGAGTCTTCCATGGCAGAGTTCCATAGAGCCTCCCATTAGCAGAGTTCCATAGAGTCTCTAATTAGCAGGGTTCCATACAGTCTCCCATGAGCATGGTCCCATAGAGTCTCTCATGGCAGCGTTCCTTAGAGTCTCCCTTGGCAGCGTTCCATAGAGTCTCCCATGGCAGCGTTCCATAGAGTCTTCCATGGCAGCATTCCATAGAGTGTCCCATGGCAGGGTTCCATAGAGTCTCCCATGGCAGCGTTCCATAGAGTCTTCCATGGCAGCGTTCCATAGAGTCTCCCATGGCAGCGTTCCATAGAGTCTCCCATGGCAGCGTTCCATAGAGTGTCCCATGGCAGGGTTACATAGAGTCTCCCATGGCAGCGTTCCATAGAGTCTCCCATGGCAGCGTTCCATAGAGTGTCCCATGGCAGGGTTCCATAGAGTCTCCCATGGCAGCGTTCCATAGAGTCTCCCATGGTAAGCTCCCATAGAGTCTCCCGTGGCAGGGTTCCATAGAGTCTCCCATGGCAGCGTTCCATAGAGTGTCCCATGGCAGGGTTCCATAGAGTCTCCCATGGCAGCGTTCCATAAAGACTCCCATGGCAGCGTTCCATAGAGTCTTCCATGGCAGCGTTCCATAGAGTGTCCCATGGCAGGGTTCCATAGAGTCTCCCATGGCAGCGTTCCATAGAGTGTCCCATGGCAGGGTCCCAAAGAGTCTCCCATGGCAGCGTTCCATAGAGTCTTCCATGGCTGAGTTCCATAGAGCCTCCCATTAGCAGAGTTCCATAGAGTCTCTAATTAGCAGGGTTCCATACAGTCTCCCATGAGCATGGTCCCATAGAGTCTCTCATGGCAGCGTTCCTTAGAGTCTCCCTTGGCAGCGTTCCATAGAGTCTCCCATGGCAGCATTCCATAGAGTCTCCCATGGCAGCGTTCCATAGAGTGTCCCATGGCAGGGTTCCATAGAGTCTCCCATGGCAGCGTTCCATAGAGTCTTCCATGGCAGGGTTCCATAGAGTCTCCTATGGCAGGGTTCCATAGTGTCCCTAAAGCAGGGATCCATAGAGTCTCCCACGGTAGGGTTCTGTAGAGTCTCTCATAAGCAGGGTTCCATAGAGTGTCCCAAAGCAGGGTTCCGTACAGTCTCTCTTGAGCAGGGTTCTATAGAGTCTCCTATTAGCAGGGTTCCATAGAGTGTCCCATAATCAGGGTTCCATAGAGTCTTCCATAAGCAGGGATCCATAGAGTCTTCCACTGTAGGATTCTGTAGTCTCCCATGAGCAGGGTTCCATAGAGTCTCCTATTAGCAGGGTTCCATAGTGTCCCATAAGCAGGGATCCGTAGAGTCTCCCACGGTAGGGTTCTGTAGAGTCTCCCATGGCAGGGTTCCATAGAGTCTCCTATTAGCAAGGTTCCATAGTGTCCCATAAGCAGGGATCCATAGAGTCTCCCACGGTAGGGTTCTGTAGAGTCTCCCATGGCAGGGTTCCATAGAGTCTCCTATTAGCAGGGTTCCATAGTGTCCCATAAGCATGGATCCATAGAGTCTCCCAAGGTAGGGTTCTGTAGAGTCTCCCATGGCAGGATTCCATAGAGTCTCTCATAAGCAGGGTTCCATAGAGTCTCCCATAGCAGGGTTCCATAGAGTCTCTAATAAGCAGGGTTCCATAGAGTCTCTCATAAGCGGGGTTTCATAGCGTCTCCCATGGCAGCGTTTCATAGAGTCTCCTATTAGCAGGGTTCCATAGTGTCCCATAAGCAGGGATCCATAGAGTCTCCCACGGTAGGGTTCTGTAGAGTCTCCCATGGCAGGATTCCATAGAGTCTCTCATAAGCAGGGTTCCATAGAGTCTCCCATAGCAGGGTTCCATAGAGTCTCTCTTCAGCAGGGTTCCATAGATTCTCCCAAGGCAGGGTTCTATAGAGTCTCTCATAGCAGGGTTCTATAGAGTCTCTCATAGCAGGGTTCTATAGAGTCTCTCATAGCAGGGTTCCATAGAGTCTCCAATAAGCAGGATTCCATAGAGTGTCAAATAAGCAGGGTTGCATAAAGTGTCCCATAAGCAGGGTTCCATAGAGTCTCCCATAGCAGGGTTCCATAGAGTCTCTCATAAGTAGGGTTCCATAGAGTCTCTCATAAGCAGGGTTTCATAGCGTCTCCCATGGCAGCGTTTCATAGAGTCTCCTATTAGCAGGGTTCCATAGTGTCCCATAAGCAGGGATCCATAGAGTCTCCCATGGTAGGGTTCTGTAGAGTCTCCCATGGCAGGATTCCATAGAGTCTCTCATAAGCAGGGTTCCATAGAGTCTCCCATAGCAGGGTTCCATAGAGTCTCTCTTCAGCAGGGTTCCATAGATTCTCCCAAGGCAGGGTTCTATAGAGTCTCTCATAGCAGGGTTCTATAGAGTCTCTCATAGCAGGGTTCTATAGAGTCTCTCATAGCAGGGTTCCATAGAGTCTCCAATAAGCAGGATTCCATAGAGTGTCAAATAAGCAGGGTTGCATAAAGTGTCCCATAAGCAGGGTTCCATAGAGTTTCCCATGGTAGTGTTCTCTAGAGTCTCCATAGACAGGGTTCCATAGAGTCTCCAATGGCAAGGTCCCATAGCTTTCCCTAAGCAGGGTTTCATAGCGTCTCCCATGGCTGCATTCCATAGAGTCTCTAATTAGCAGGTCCATACAGTCTCCCATGGCAGGATTCCATAGAGTCTCTCATAAGCAGGGTTCCATAGAGTCTCCCATAGCAGGGTTCCATAGAGTCTCTCTTCAGCAGGGTTCCATAGATTCTCCCAAGGCAGGGTTCTATAGAGTCTCTCATAGCAGGGTTCTATAGAGTCTCTCATAGCAGGGTTCTATAGAGTCTCTCATAGCAGGGTTCCATAGAGTCTCCAATAAGCAGGATTCCATAGAGTGTCAAATAAGCAGGGTTGCATAAAGTGTCCCATAAGCAGGGTTCCATAGAGTTTCCCATGGTAGTGTTCTCTAGAGTCTCCATAGACAGGGTTCCATAGAGTCTCCAATGGCAAGGTCCCATAGCTTTCCCTAAGCAGGGTTTCATAGCGTCTCCCATGGCTGCATTCCATAGAGTCTCTAATTAGCAGGGTCCATACAGTCTCCCATGATCAGGATTCCATAGAGTGTCAAATAAGCAGGGTTGCATAAAGTGTCCCATAAGCAGGGACCCATAGAGTCTCCCATGGCAGCGTTCCATAGAGTCTCCCATGGCAGCGTTCCATAGAGTATCCCATTAGCAGAGTTCCATAGAGTCTCCCATGGCAGCGTTCCATAGAGTCTCCCATTAGCAGAGTTCCATAGAGTCTCCCATGGCAGCGTTCCATAGAGTCTCCCAGGGCAGAGTTCCATAGAGTCTCCCATTAGGAGAGTTCCATAGAGTCTCTAATTAGCAGGATTCCATAGAGTCTCCCATGAGCAGGGTTCCATAGAGTCTCCCATGGCAGCGTTCCATAGAGTGTCCCATGGCAGGGTTCCATAGAGTCTCCCATGGCAGCGTTCCATAAAGTCTCCCATGGCAGCGTTCCATAGAGTCTTCCATGGCAGCGTTCCATAGAGTGTCCCATGGCAGGGTTCCATAGAGTCTCCCATGGCAGCGTTCCATAGAGTGTCCCATGGCAGGGTCCCATAGAGTCTCCCATGGCAGCGTTCCATAGAGCCTCCCATTAGCAGAGTTCCATAGAGTCTCTAATTAGCAGGGTTCCATACAGTCTCCCATGAGCATGGTCCCATAGAGTCTCTCATGGCAGCGTTCCTTAGAGTCTCCCTTGGCAGCGTTTCATAGAGTCTCCCATGGCAGCGTTCCATAGAGTCTTCCATGGCAGAGTTCCATAGAGCCTCCCATTAGCAGAGTTCCATAGAGTCTCTAATTAGCAGGGTTCCATACAGTCTCCCATGAGCATGGTCCCATAGAGTCTCTCATGGCAGCGTTCCTTAGAGTCTCCCTTGGCAGCGTTCCATAGAGTCTCCCATGGCAGCGTTCCATAGAGTCTTCCATGGCAGCATTCCATAGAGTGTCCCATGGCAGGGTTCCATAGAGTCTCCCATGGCAGCGTTCCATAGAGTCTCCCATGGCAGCGTTCCATAGTCTCCCATGGCAGCGTTCCATAGAGTGTCCCATGGCAGGGTTCCATAGAGTCTCCCATGGCAGCGTTCCATAGAGTCTCCCATGGCAGCGTTCCATAGAGTGTCCCATGGCAGGGTTCCATAGAGTCTCCCATGGCAGCGTTCCATAGAGTCTCCCATGGTAAGCTCCCATAGAGTCTCCCGTGGCAGGCTTCCATAGAGTCTCCCATGGCAGCGTTCCATAGAGTGTCCCATGGCAGGGTTCCATAGAGTCTCCCATGGCAGCGTTCCATAAAGTCTCCCATGGTAGCGTTCCATAGAGTCTTCCATGGCAGCGTTCCATAGAGTGTCCCATGGCAGGGTTCCATAGAGTCTCCCATGGCAGCGTTCCATAGAGTGTCCCATGGCAGGGTCCCATAGAGTCTCCCATGGCAGCGTTCCATAGAGTCTTCCATGGCTGAGTTCCATAGAGCCTCCCATTAGCAGAGTTCCATAGAGTCTCTAATTAGCAGGGTTCCATACAGTCTCCCATGAGCATGGTCCCATAGAGTCTCTCATGGCAGCGTTCCTTAGAGTCTCCCTTGGCAGCGTTCCATAGAGTCTCCCATGGCAGCGTTCCATAGAGTCTTCCATGGCAGCATTCCATAGAGTGTCCCATGGCAGGGTTCCATAGAGTCTCCCATGGCAGCGTTCCATAGAGTCTCCCATGGCAGCGTTCCATAGTCTCCCATGGCAGCGTTCCATAGAGTGTCCCATGGCAGGGTTCCATAGAGTCTCCCATGGCAGCGTTCCATAGAGTCTCCCATGGCAGCGTTCCATAGAGTGTCCCATGGCAGGGTTCCATAGAGTCTCCCATGGCAGCGTTCCATAGAGTCTCCCATGGTAAGCTCCCATAGAGTCTCCCGTGGCAGGCTTCCATAGAGTCTCCCATGGCAGCGTTCCATAGAGTGTCCCATGGCAGGGTTCCATAGAGTCTCCCATGGCAGCGTTCCATAAAGTCTCCCATGGTAGCGTTCCATAGAGTCTTCCATGGCAGCGTTCCATAGAGTGTCCCATGGCAGGGTTCCATAGAGTCTCCCATGGCAGCGTTCCATAGAGTGTCCCATGGCAGGGTCCCATAGAGTCTCCCATGGCAGCGTTCCATAGAGTCTTCCATGGCTGAGTTCCATAGAGCCTCCCATTAGCAGAGTTCCATAGAGTCTCTAATTAGCAGGGTTCCATACAGTCTCCCATGAGCATGGTCCCATAGAGTCTCTCATGGCAGCGTTCCTTAGAGTCTCCCTTGGCAGCGTTCCATAGAGTCTCCCATGGCAGCGTTCCATAGAGTCTCCCATGGCAGCGTTCCATACAGTGTCCCATGGCAGGGTTCCATAGAGTCTCCCATGGCAGCGTTCCATAGAGTCTCCCATGGCAGCGTTCCATAGAGTCTCCCATGGCAGCGTTCCATAGAGTCTCCCATGGCAGCGTTCCATAGAGTGTCCCATGGCAGGGTTCCATAGAGTCTCCCATGGCAGCGTTCCATAGAGTCTCCCATGGCAGCGTTCCATAGAGTGTCCCATGGCAGGGTTCCATAGAGTCTCCCATGGAAGCGTTCCATAGAGTCTCCCATGGTAAGGTCCCATAGAGTCTCCCATGGCAGGGTTCCATAGAGTCTCCCATGGCAGCGTTCCATAGAGTGTCCCATGGCAGGATCCCATAGAGTCTCCCATGGCAGCGTACCATAGAGTCTCCCATGGCAGCGTTCCATAGAGTCTTCCATGGCAGCGTTCCATAGAGTGTCCCATGGCAGGGTTCCATAGAGTCTCCCATGGCAGCGTTCCATAGAGTGTCCCATGGCAGGGTGCCATAGAGTCTCCCATGGCAGCGTTCCATAGAGTCTCCCATGGCAGGGTTCCATAGAGTGTCCCATGGCAGGGTTCCATAGAGTCTCCCATGGCAGCGTTCCATAGAGTGTCCCATGGCAGGGTCCCATAGAGTCTCCCATGGCAGCGTTCCATAGAGTCTTCCATGGCTGAGTTCCATAGAGCCTCCCATTAGCAGAGTTCCATAGAGTCTCTAATTAGCAGGGTTCCATACAGTCTCCCATGAGCATGGTCCCATAGAGTCTCTCATGGCAGCGTTCCTTAGAGTCTCCCTTGGCAGCGTTCCATAGAGTCTCCCATGGCAGCGTTCCATAGAGTCTCCCATGGCAGCGTTCCATACAGTGTCCCATGGCAGGGTTCCATAGAGTCTCCCATGGCAGCGTTCCATAGAGTCTCCCATGGCAGCGTTCCATAGAGTCTCCCATGGCAGCGTTCCATAGAGTCTCCCATGGCAGCGTTCCATAGAGTGTCCCATGGCAGGGTTCCATAGAGTCTCCCATGGCAGCGTTCCATAGAGTCTCCCATGGCAGCGTTCCATAGAGTGTCCCATGGCAGGGTTCCATAGAGTCTCCCATGGAAGCGTTCCATAGAGTCTCCCATGGTAAGGTCCCATAGAGTCTCCCATGGCAGGGTTCCATAGAGTCTCCCATGGCAGCGTTCCATAGAGTGTCCCATGGCAGGATCCCATAGAGTCTCCCATGGCAGCGTACCATAGAGTCTCCCATGGCAGCGTTCCATAGAGTCTTCCATGGCAGCGTTCCATAGAGTGTCCCATGGCAGGGTTCCATAGAGTCTCCCATGGCAGCGTTCCATAGAGTGTCCCATGGCAGGGTGCCATAGAGTCTCCCATGGCAGCGTTCCATAGAGTCTCCCATGGCAGGGTTCCATAGAGTCTCCCATGGCAGGGTTCCATAGAGTCTCCCATGGCAGCGTTCCATAGAGTCTCCCATGGCAGCGTTCCATAGAGTGTCCCATGGCAGGGTTCCATAGAGTCTCCCATGGCAGCGTTCCATAGAGTCTCCCATGGCAGCGTTCCATAGAGTCTCCCATGGCAGCGTTCCATAGAGTCTCCCATGGCAGCGTTCCATAGAATCTCCCATGGCAGCGTTCCATAGAGTCTCCCATGCAGCGTTCCATAGAGTCTCCCATGGCAGCGTTCCAAAGAGTCTCCCATGGAAGCATTCCATAGAGTCTCCCATGGCAGGGTTTCATAGAGTCTCCTTGGCAGCGTTCCATAGAGTCTCCCATGGAAGGGTTCCATAGAGTCTCCCATGGCAGCATTCCATAGAGTGTCCCATGGCAGGGTTCCATAGAGTCTCCCATGGCAGCGTTCCATAGAGTCTCCCATGGCAGCGTTCCATAGAGTCTCCCATGGCAGCGTTCCATAGAGTCTCCCATGGCAGCGTTCCATAGAGTGTCCCATAGAGTCTCCCATGGCAGCGTTCCATAGAGTCTCCCATGGCAGCGTTCCATAGAGTCTTCCATGGCAGAGTTCCATAGAGCCTCCCATTAGCAGAGTTCCATAGAGTCTCTAATTAGCAGGGTTCCATACAGTCTTCCATGAGCATGGTCCCATAGAGTATCTCATGGCAGCGTTCCTTAGAGTCTCCCTTGGCAGCGTTCCATAGAGTCTCCCATGGCAGCGTTCCATAGAGTCTCCCATGGCAGCATTCCATAGAGTGTCCCATGGCAGGGTTCCATAGAGTCTCCCATGGCAGCGTTCCATAGAGTCTCCCATGGCAGCGTTCCTTAGAGTCTCCCATGGCAGCGTTCCATAGAGTGTCCCATGGCAGGGTTCCATAGAGTCTCCCATGGCAGCGTTCCATAGAGTCTCCCATGGCAGCGTTCCATAGAGTCTCCCATGGCAGCGTTCCATAGAGTGTCCCATGGCAGGGTTCCATAGAGTCTCCCATGGCAGCGTTCCATAGAGTCTCCCATGGTAAGGTCCCATAGAGTCTCCCATGGCAGAGTTCCATAGAGTCTCCCATGGCAGCGTTCCATAGAGTGTCCCATGGCAGGGTTCCATAGAGTCTCCCATGGCAGCGTTCCATAGAGTCTCCCATGGCAGCGTTCCATAGAGTCTTCCATGGCAGCGTTCCATAGAGTGTCCCATGGCAGGGTTCCATAGAGTCTCCCATGGCAGCGTTCCATAGAGTGTCCCATGGCAGGGTCCCATAGAGTCTCCCATGGCAGCGTTCCATAAAGTCTCCCATGCCAGGGTTCCATAGAGTCTCCCATGGTAGGGTTCCATAGAGTCTCCCATGGCAGCGTTCCATAGAATCTCCCATGGCAGCGTTCCATAGAGTGTCCCATGGCAGGGTTCCATAGAGTCTCCCATGGCAGCGTTCCATAGAGTCCCCCATGGCAGCGTTCCATAGAGTCTCCCTTGGCAGCGTTCCATAGAGTCTCCCATGGCAGCGTTCCATAGAGTCTCCCATGCAGCGTTCCATAGAGTCTCCCATGGCAGCGTTCCATAGAGTCTCCCATGGCAGCATTCCATAGAGTCTCCCATGGCAGGGTTCCATAGAGTCTCCCTTGGCAGCGTTCCATAGAGTCTCCCATGGCAGCGTTCCATAGAGTCTCCCATGGCAGCATTCCATAGAGTGTCCCATGGCAGGGTTCCATAGAGTGTCCCATGGCAGGGTTCCATAGAGTCTCCCATGGCAGCGTTCCATAGAGTCTCCCATGGCAGCGTTCCATAGAGTCTCCCATGGCAGCGTTCCATAGAGTCTCCCATGGCAGCGTTCCATAGAGTCTCCCATGGCAGCGTTCCATAGAGTCTCTCATTAGCAGAGATCCATAGAGTCTCTAATTAGCAGGGTTCCATACAGTCTCCCATGAGCATGGTCCCATAGAGTCTCTCATGGCAGCGTTCCTTAGAGTCTCCCTTGGCAGCGTTCCATAGAATCTCCCATGGCAGCGTTCCATAGAGTCTCCCATGGCAGAGTTCCGTAGAGTCTCCCACAAGCAGGGTGCTATAGAGTCTCCCATGGCAAGGTCCCGTAGTTTTCCCTAAGCAGGACCCTATAGAGCCAGGTATCAGCAGGGATCATAGAGTCTGACACAAGCATGGGTGCCGCAGAGTCCCTGAAGCATCAGGGCTCCAGAGTCTGCCACTAGCAGCGTTCAGCAGGGCCTCCCACAGCGAGGGCTGCAGCCCTCCCTTGTTGGAGTCCTCCTATGCTCTGTGCTTGCACAGACCCAACCAGCAGCCAGGCCTCTGCTCTGGATGGTGCAGTAAGAGAGGAAGGAGGGAGCTGGAGATGGAGTCGAGCAGGGCCCAGGAAAGTGGAACATGAAAGTTGGAAAGCAGTGAAACATGTAACCTATCATTAAACACCAGTGGGGAGAGGAGCTCAGACAAAGTGACCACACATTCTTGCATGATGACACATATCTACGCAATGGCTGTTACTAAACCGACTACAATCTGTATGCAATACACTGTGCCTGACCACAGATGGTAAATGCTCTCTGTAAGGTTCCAAAAGTATGCTTTTGACCTCACACAGACACCACAACAGGCAATCCAGCAGAGAGGCCACTACTTGCATGAGCATAGAGTGTGACGTATCTTCTGAACCGCCTGAAAAGGTTTGTGGTGCACAGGTGGGCAATGTCGGTTTCCAATTACATCTTCAGAAGCACCACAACATCTCTACACACACAAAAGTACTCGAAAGAGGTCCATGGTCCATAAACATGGTCTTAGTATAGTTAAACTGGGCAGTACTGATTTGCATAAGGCAGACTTCTGCCCAGAGTGGGCAAAAAAAACGGGATTGGAATGCTACCAAAAGCGTTTGTCAGTGTTTTTAGCCATTCCTTCTGCCATATTTTGTGCGAGTTTAGTTCAACTGAACTCATTGGAATAACATGCCTGAAAACAATGATTTGCGAAAGAAAAGTTAATGACGTCAAAAGATATCTCCTCGAGAGATGGAGTCATCTGATAACACCAGTAATGTAACCTCAAGAAAATGGGGACATAAAATAACACCCACTGCAAAGTGGCCAGCTAACTTAACCGACCACTACTGAAGTGTGCAATATTTTACACAGTCCATCCAGTCCCCTGGCAAAGTCTCATGTATCATGGTGCTAACGAGGTATCTATTTACATTGCACAGTTATCCTATTTTTCCGACTGCTCGCGAAGCACTGTATACTAAATAGAATCGAGTCAGTCTGAGGCAAGTGAAAATATTCTTGACCAGCAGGGGTCAGGCATCCCCTTTACCAAAAATAACCTTAACAGAATTACACACAACAGAAAGGCCATCAAGCAAGGGCGTTTCGTTTGCCAACCAGATCGAAGGGGAATACGCGTTTCTTTTTGGTGTATTTTGCGCATACATTACCTCGAAATATGTCTGGGTTAGTGTATGGTTTTCTGACAACAAAGCTCGGAAAAACAGATCACTAATCACGTCTTGGAGTTTTCGAACCCTATTGCCAGCAAAATATGTAATAACTCAGTGATATTTGGAATTAATGTATGGGCTCAAGACGCCAATAAGACAGTGCAAGTGCATAAAAACTGCCACTCAGCTCTTTTTCAAGCCAGGATCAGTGCTTAATGTGTAAAAGATTATGTGCCGGGCCCAAAGTTTTGCTCAGAAGCCCGTGTGCAATGCTACTGAATGTCGGCGTGGCGAATGCCAAGGCTGTGTAGTTTAGCCACTGCCACTGGAATTATGCGATTGTGTGGCTGCGGCGATTTTCAAATAATTATAGATTTGCCGCATTTGCTACATAATTCTTCATCTGCTGATTAATCTGCAGATTTTAACAAAAAATTGTTTCTACCTCAAACGGTTCAAAAGTTACTAAAAATACAGCAACACGTGTTGCTGCGCAGTGGAAGGCACTTTAGGAAAGCTGCACTGGTCCCCTTTCTGTTGCTTATTGCTACATTTGGGTATTAAACGGGTACTAATAAGGTGCAACTAATACCTAGACAGTGTTACTAACTTCAAAAATGATGAAATAATAAACTAATACTATTACAAAATGTGCCACATTATGCTGCATAATTGGCCTTTTCTTGCCGCATGATTTACTCAAACCTGTCCTCATAATTTGGCCCTCTCCTGCTACATAATTCCAGTGGTCCTGAGTATAGCCTTGATTCTACCACATTGCCTCTTTCATGTACCACCAGACACTCTCTACCCCTACTTACTCTTTCCTTACTTTTTCATCCCTGCTTTCTTTCTTTGTCAATGTTTTTTTCCTGTGTTTCTCTTCCTCCTTCTTTCCCACTTTTGTGTTTTTCTCTCTTTTGCTCCGAGTCTAAGTCTAATGAGGAAATATAAGTTCCATCCCAAAAATGAGTGGCGGTGGGCCCTGCCTGAAACCACCCGCTCAAATTAAGCTCTTCCAGCACTGTTCATGACACAGCCAGTGATTAACAAGACACCATGATTGCAATCCTGTGCTGACATTTAACAAATCACGTCCCTTCTTTATCCCTTCAACTGAGCCAATCACCAGAGCTCTCGAGCTTTCCAAGGTCCCCAGCTCAGCCAGTCTAGGTTTCTGTTTTGCATCCTGGGGCTTTTTGTGTCTTTTATATAATGGATTTAAAAGGACTACAAGTCTCAGATGTCAAAGCAAAACCTGGAATGGTAAGCTGCTAGTGCATGGGCCTGGGAAAACTGCAAGATCTGAATGCCCCTGAAGCACTTGATAACAGATATTGCAAAACAAAAGTCCAGAACTGAAAACATCTGCAAACTCCCACATTGACAGGAAGTGATGTAAGCTCCTGTTAGAACGTCTGGGTGTTTTTTGTTGGCAGGACACCCTGTTGCCAGCCCTAAGCATTCCTTTTAACTAGACCTGAGCGAAATTTAAATTACTCCGGTATAATTCATGTCTTTTTGAGAATTTCACATTACACATGTTGCATACAAATTCCCGAAATGACGTTATTACGCCATTTCGTGTAATTACGTGGCATAATGCATTCACTGTAAAAATGTATAGCGGGCACACAAGTTGCAGTAAAAATTGACAGCAAACGCAAGGGAACAGCAGAACACGAGTGCTGTTGTTTGCAACGCTTTTGTTTAAATGTGTCCTTGCACCAAAAACTGACGCAATGGCACATTTTGTGCTAAAATATAGCGTGAAATGACAGATATGTATTAACCAACAACTATTAACTGTGGATGGGGTTGGTTGGTTTGTTTGAGAGTCCCAGATTTAGGTACAGATTTGCCGGATCCACACCAGATTTTAACCATATCTATACAATATTAATTTAAATTCAATTATTCTAATAGAAGTAATTTATGTAGTCAGTAGTTATTCTGGCATTAATTTTGTTCTGCAGCCCTGCTTTATACAATTCATTAGAAAGAATATGTGTATTTCTGTGTTTCACTCCTCCACCCAAAAAAAAAAATACATTTGCTTAATATCACATGGGGGTATATGATCCATGGCTACCATAGTGTCTCGGTTATACTCATTGCCACTGGAGTTGTGCAATTCTGCATTATTATGGATTTGCCACATAATCCATCTGCCGCCTAATCTGCAGGAAAAATATTTCTAGGTCAAACAGATCAAAAATTACTGAAAACATGGCAACATGTTTTCCAGTGCAGTGGACGGCCCTCCGCATAGGTTGATTGGCCACCTTTCAGTTGCTTATTGCTGCATTTGGTTGTTAAACTGGCACCAGTGAGGTGGAACCTTTGTCCAGACAGTGTTACTATCTATACCAATTACAAAATAATGAGACAATACCATAATAAAATGTACCATGTTATGCCACATAATTTACCTTTCCCTGCAGCATAATTTAGTCAGCACTGCCACATAATTTGCCTCCTCTCTGCCGCATAATTCCAGTATCTGATTATCACTCATTCAGAGGTTTAGAACAAGTAAAGAGAGAAATATTGCAGAGAAAATATTGCAGCCATTATTCATCATGTAGTTTGCTGTGGTTCCAGATTTCTCTTACATCATATTTTTTCTCACCTGAGTGCTCATTAGCGCTCAAATCTGATGTGCCTTTTCTCACGAGTACCGCGGAAGTTTCACGCCAATAACGCTTGAGCATTTTGTCCACAAGTGCAACCCTTGCATGGCTTTTCCTTGTGAGTTACTCAACACTCGCTAGCGAAAGGGCAAATTACACTCGTTCAAAATGGGGAAAAAGTGAAGTAAAAAATGGCAACGTACCGCGAAAGCCCAGATTTTCAAGTCCCGCCGCGTGGAACTTGTAAACTTTGTATGAGAAGGTCGCGGGAAAAAAACATTTACTTCGACAACCCAAGAGCAAAAGAAATGGAATTTTGCCAAACTTTGCTGGAACAGTGAGAAAGGAGTGTTTTGTAACGTCTACGTTAAGGCCACCGATGCCAAATTTGGTACCGGGGAACCGGGTTTGAGTCCCGGCGTTGGCTCAACTTCGTGTGATTCTCTGGGCAAATCAGTTAATGCCGCCGTGCCTAAAAAATGAATGTGCCCTTGTGTAATGTAACTGCTGGTCGTGTAAAGCGTTCGACGCCTTTGTGTCGAGGTTCTTTTTCTCTGCTGCTCTGTCTTTGCTCTGTCGCTTATTCGACCCGAAGGTATTGAAGCGCTTTACATGAGCTCCTGTCACATTGCACGAGCTCACATTCATTGTTTTCCTATATAAATAATTTGGCAATACAAAGGCCTGCTCTGGCTCGTGCTCTGCGGCCTGGGAAACCGGAAGTGATTCTAGCTGAATCAGGACGGAGCCGGGGTGCCCACCGGCGCAGGGGCGTAGGAGACACTAAAATTCTGGGGGGGACAGGGACAACCTTGTGGACTTTCCAGTGACCCTATGCAAATCACCGCCCGTTAAACAAATACAATCACATACTTTCGAAGTGAAATATTGAGAAAAGCAGGCATGTAGTCACAGTTTGCATGTATGCTTTATTGTTATTTACATCCATATAGTAATCAGACCAAATGTTAAAAAAACATGTATATGAATCTTGCATCTTCATGCACCAAGCAAACAGAGGTCGCTGACTTAGGGTGGGGGCGTCGTGTTTGCAAGTGCATTATGGTTTGAAAAGTACCTGCTGCTGCATTCCTGGTCTCCAGCAATTTTCAGGCAACAATAAAAATGTGAAGATAACTTTGGTGATTAATGTTCTTTATTAAGAGAGATCGGAGGTTTGTCAAGTGGAAGTTTTTACTCATGGTAAGGTAGCCACAGTGGGGTAATATGCCTCCTGCAAAGAACGTGTACCACGCAGATCACAAAATGCATATCATGTAAATAGGTCAGTGAGTTACTGCTTTTGTCTGAGAGATTCTTTTGGTATTTGCAGTTTATAAGTTAAAATCCTAAGATTGAACAGTGAGCTATTAACCGTCATCAAAGAGCTGCATGAAAACTTCAAGGTATAGATTAGAACGTTATGATTTTTCCCCAGTCTTTCCTTATCCTAATGTTGGAAAATGGGTCCATTAGGATAGAAATCAATTCTGATTATTAAAGAGAACCCCCAACCATGGTGTTCTGAGTTTGTGCTTCTCTAGTGTTGCAAAGCCATCCTGTGCCCTGGGCACTCCCCAACTTTTGCTGACTGGTACTGGTGGTACCTGACTCAGACTGACCCTGGCCTCTGCCTAAACAGGCCCAGGACCAGTGCTATTCTGAAAGAGACACTTAAAGATACTGTGAAAACCCCTACATACACTAGGGTGCACTATGGGTTAGGGTACCCCTATGATTGGCATGACCTCTCCTATAAGGCCCTAGTACATAATAGGGCAGGGGGATTAGAACTACCGTTAAGTCCCTAGAATATAATAGGGCATGGCAGTTTAGAGGCCAGCAGCCCTTTCTGCGCTTGCATGTGTGCACTGCTGAAGCCTGAGGTCAGTTTAAAAGTAGCCCTGTGTTGTAGGACTGCTTTTAAAAATGCAAATTGTGCCCAAACTCGACTTTTGGGTTTGGGGAACTTACAAATTGATCAACTACAATGTTGGGGCAAAATTAAGTAAAGTGGAAAAATAAATTCCACTTAACTATGGCTGATTCATATTTGCCACATAATACATCATCTGCTGCATAATCAAACGATTTCATCCAAAACAATTTTGTAGCTCAAACGGATCAAAAATTACTAAAAGAAATGTGACTTATGTTGCTGTGAAGTGTAGGGCCCTTTGCAAAGGTTGACTGGTCACCTTTCCCACTGCTGCATTTGTATGTTACACAGGTACTATTGAGGCAAAAGCTTTGCAGAGGCTGTTAGTATGTATAAATATGTCAAGATAATAAAGAATCATAAAATGTACTGCATTACTCTGCAGCTTTTTATTGTTCCATAATTTAGTCAACACTGCGACATAATTTTGGCCTCCATTGCTGCATAACTCCAGTGGCCCGAAAGCAGGCTGCACATGTTAAAAGTGTTTGTGCATGAAGCAGAGACCATGAAGTTTGAAAACTTAGGGGCTGATTACGATGGCAGGCGAACTTCAGTCCGTCCGCCATCGAATCAGGGAATGGGACCGCTGGCCTTCAAGACGGCGGCCCCACGATAGGCATTACAATGCGACCGCCACTGCGGCGTTCGCAGTGCCTATCTTTTACATTGCAGCAGGTGCTGCTGGCTACATCATCCGCCGCAATGTAAAAGGGACATGTTACATATATCACTGCACTACGTGGCAGGCACAATGCGGTGCCTGCCACATGGTGCAGTGATATGTAGGGGGGCATCATGGATGTCCCCCAGGTCCCATGTCTGGGGGCTAGGGGAAAGGGGCCTGCTAGGGCCCCCAATGTCCCTTTCCGTCAGCTTTTCCATGGTGGGTGAACCGCCATGTATAGGCTGGCGGGTAAGGGACATCGTAATCCCTACTGCGGTGCCTGGTAGGCACCACCAGCATTGTAGGAATCACGAGCCCCTCCACCACATTGGCGGGCTCAAGGAGCCAGTCAGGTGCGTGGCGATTGGTTTTCCGACCGCCAGGGAACCACCCACCATTGTAATATGGCGGGCGGTGATGCAGTCACCGATGGCGGTGGGACCGCCACTGACGGGGTAACGTGGCGGTCCCACCGCCATTATATTCACCCCTAAGTTTGGTGTGCATGCAAATCCTACATTGCCAACCCCTGGTAAGTTGCACTACTACTGCTGAAAAAGGCCAATGGAGGTACCAATGGGTGAGGTGGACTGGCCTCAAGGGTCTTGTGACCTCAGTGACAGAGTCACTGTCGATCTAGGGTGTGCTTCTTCGTATGCCTGCTCGCAAGACTGGAGGTGACCTGCAGTATGGATTGTGGTGGACAGGCCTTCAAGGTTAACTCACACTTGCCACTGTTAGGGTCCACCTGCGGGTACTAAGACACCAGGGCTTCTAAGGTCTATCGGGCCTTCTAAGGTGTAGCATCGGAATGAGCTCTGTCAGGAGTGTGGTCTGGTGGACTGGTCATGAAGGATGAACATGGTTCTCCAGTTCCAAATTCAGCAGCTCTGGCCAGAGTGCCACATCCTCTCCCACACTGAACACCATACTGCCCCACTGAGAGAAACTCGCACTGCCTTCAGCTACAACTCAATTGTTCTGCGACTAAATTCAAATTATGCACTAGACAACAGTAAAATGCTGCCTGGAAAAAATGAATAACACCCTGGAAAAAGCAAACACTCATAGGGAATGGAAGAATAAGCAAAGCATGTGAAATGTAATCAGGAACAACATGGTTACCTTAACGGTTTTAAACTCATTATTCAGAAATCAGTAAGTGATTTTGCCTGAAAAGTTCAGGACATGACTACAGGACCAGGAAGGCACCCGTTTCAATGTCCATTGCTTATATCCTTTCAAAATGTAAGCAGTTTGGTTTAAAAAGACCACATCCCCGAACACAGAGCCACAGTACACATTTTATAAGCTAAAATAATTAAAACAGTTGAAAACTATCATATTAAACATTTCCACTCCACCCATCAACCAGGTATTGCAGTCCCTTTAGGAATGGTGCACTTCCCCACCCTGGGAAAACTATGTTGTTCAAAGAAAGAAGATAAAAAGAAAGTAGCGCTTTCACTGGCAAACTCTGTAAAGTGGCGCTAATGTGTGTGGGTGTAAATAACAATCTGGCCTGTCTGCTGACCACTCTGTATTGCTTTATTTAGGTATTTAATTATTTTTCTCTCCGTCCCGAGGTTTTTCTTTGGAATAGAAAACGGTCAGAAAATGAGGACATTTCCAGCCAAAGTGTTCCGCCTTTTTTGGATCAATTTCACAGGGGAACAAATAAAGAAAAGGAGAGGCAAGAGAGAGTTCGTAAGAGCTGTCTCTTGAAATCAGCAGTAAGGAGGAGCGAGACAGAGACAGAAAGAGATGGAGGAATAAAGAGAGAGAGAGGGAGGAGGGCAGCTGCCCGAGGCAGATCAGGAGAAGTGGACACTGTCCTTGCCTTCTCTGGGCATGAAGGAAAAGAGGCAGGGTTTTTCTCCCTCTCTGCCCTTTCCAGAACGCAGAGGCTTACTGCAGCATAACAAAAGGTAGAGGGCGGGTGGCCTCTTTGACTCCAGGCAGGTCAAGTGCAGGGCCATTAGGTCGTGCTTTCGCGCGCTAATGGCCCTGCGAATAACAGAAGGGAGAGGGGAAATTCTTTTGTCCCCTCGTCCCCCCCACCCTTGTCCCCCGTGTCCCCCCCACTCCAAAATCTGGGGGGGATGTATCCCCCGCGTCCCCCACACTTCCTACGCCCATGCGACCGGCGCCACCTCAGCCCAGGATCACCAGCCGCTCCTCACAGCCCTTGGTTTGGCTGGAGGAGCCGGGACCGCATTCCTAAACAAGCTCGGACCTGCGAGCTGCCTCGGGTGGGGCGAGCAGGACGAGCCCTCCTCAGGCATCCAGTCTGTATGTACGGACACCCCCGGGGCACTGCGCCCTAGTGCTCCGTGCCCACGTGTGCATCACACGCTGCTTCCTTGTGGCTCCGCGCTGCTCTGCAGGCAGCGGGCACCGTTCACCTTCCGGGTTGGGCTGCCAGCATGAAGCGCCTTACTGTGGACAAAGCGCCTCTGACGGGGGGCACCCTCGCCCCGTCCGTAGAGCTGGCTTCAAACTAGCTCCCCTCAAATCGTCCCCAGGACTGACATGGTGAATATGCCGCACAGTCTGAGATTCGACCTCTGCCTTTTAAGTTATAGCAAACATGACAAAATAAAATCAAAATTTAAAGACATCTTTATTGCTCATTCTCCTTCTGAACTCCAGCATGGTTATTTGGACCCCTACTGTGTGTGTTTGTGTGTGTGAGAGAGAGACTGCTGTTTGGACCAGAGGCAGGATTTTAGAATTGAAGACAAGAAAACAGAATATGCACAACGTCACAACAACCACTTTGGTCTGACCTGCAGCTTGACCGGTCCCTCCATCATCACACCATTGGGTACCACCTTGCAGGGACTTGTCCTCAGTCTATATGTCCTTTGAACCCATGATAGCCCGTAGACTGAGCCAGCCAATCAATAAGGTTGTGTTATTCCTTGAAACGCTATGGACATTTTCGAAGTGCATCGTCGAGAGAAAGGCAGGTTATGATGGAGAACCCTCGATTTTAGCTGCTTGCTCACTTTGGTCCTGTCAACATTTTAAAAACCCTCTACTTTAAGCTATATCTCCTTAGCATCAGTACCCACTTAACCCTGATTGGTTAGGAAATGGCAATAAACAGCCCACCAGAATTATATGAGATCCGCTGAGACACTGCCACTCTGTTAACTTTCATTAGGAGGTTTTGGCTGCTGAAAGTCCATTGTGAAAAGATCAATTCCAGGCGGAATCAGACCCACAATTAATGATTCCCTCATTAAATCCCACTTTTCAGGGGAACCTCGCTAACTGTGCCCCCAGAATTAGCAGCACCCCCTCGGTATCAGTGACTCTGTCGGGAGAGGGAGGAGTTTATTTAACCTGTGAAATGATCTAACACCGGAAATGAGAACAGATGTCTCTCTATTGGGAACATGATTTAGGGGTCGCCATGGCTACCGGCTGCTGGCTTACCATGTGAATACTTGCCATCCCTGTTCATTTAAGAGGAAGGATACTGCTTTTCATGCAAAACTACAGCCTATAGAAATTCTCTGAGTCCTTCTACTACTTTTTGGAGAAGTTGCAGATTTAATCACTTGAGAGTTAACCCTCCCTTGTCAGAAAAAGAGTTAGGAACAAGCAACTGACATCCATGAGGCTTTGTCAAATAAATGCCTCTCCGGCATCTAGACTTGCCTATGCTTCATCAAGAGGTATGTTTATTGATAAAGAGACGAGTTAGTGAGTTTAAAACCCGCAAAAGTGCTCAAGGGTCACTCATCTAGGTCATTAAAATATATTCTGGTAATACCATCTGGAACTTAAATCACATAGGACCAGATCTAGAGGTTGGAGGACACTATCTTCACCAGCCTGACAGACTACCATTCGCCAAACTGCAGTTCACTGTTGGGTGAGCGGTGATCTCTATGGGGCACATGCATCATTGTTTTTGCGCTCACAAAGGGGCAGATTCGCAGAATCTGCCTCTTTGCGATCATGAATTTTGCATTTGGGATGCATCATCCCAAATGCAAAAATCGCTATTTAAGTAATCGCAAAATTTGCGATTACTTAAATTGCAATTGCATTTAGGGAATCGCAAATTGCGATTCCCTAAATGCAATGCAACAAAAAAAAAAAAAAATTAGCAAGTTCGCTATTAAGAAACGCAAATTACCATCAACTTAAAGTTGATGGTAATTTGCGAAAACTTTGAAAAATGCACAAAAGAGCGTTTTTCAAAGTTCTATGTTGCACACAAACATGCCCTCGAGGCATGTGTGTGTGCAACATGTTTTTTAATTGCACTTTCAGGGGTGCATCAGGGTGTCCTTTTGGCACCCTTGAAACTGCATGCGCAATTTGCGAGTACCTATTTGGTACTCGCAAATTGTGCATGCAATTCCCATTGATTCCTATGGGCCTCTTGGCCCATAGGAATGAATGGGAAGCCATTCCTTATTTGCGAGTCGCAAATAAGGAATGTGTAGGAATCGCAAATTTTTGTGTGATTCCTACATGCATAAGGAATTGCGATTCCTTAATCGCAATTTAGGAATCGCTATTCCTAAGTTTGATGCATGTGGCCCCCAGGCCTTGTCAGGAACTGCCGTCATGACAGATCCAGCCAAAAGGTGGACGTCCAAATTTGTTGATGTTCATCCACACAACTTTTAGAAATGTTTATTATCCAAAAACAAACTCCCAAGGAATTTATGGTTGGTTGAAAAACAAAAAAACTAATGAATCCACACCCTGGCAGTTTTTTCCAAAAGTATGATGGACTTTAACCTGGCGGTGATGGACAGATAAAAAGGACATCACACTGTCCACACCAAATGGGGAGGGTGGTGTAATGCCCTTCCTTCTGATAGCCCCTGCTCCATCTGGCCTAGGGGTGGGGGGGTGCTCTATCGATGCAAATCCGATGGTCTTCTCAGCCATAATTAGGGTGGACGGACCATCATTTTGGCAGGCAGGCTACTCTGTTTTGATTGAAAGGAGTACCCTGTCTGCCGAACTCCAAAGCATTCCCATAGCCTTTTTCTGATCCAGGTTCCACAGTATATGAGGCAGTGTTATCATATGGCCAGAGACATTGCAATGTCCTTTCTAACAATGAAGTCATAGTAGGAATGAGTGGTTTTAAAACTTGGCACTGCATTTACTACTCAATGTCTCAGTGGTCAGTAGTAGCAGAAGGTAAAACAGTCTGTAGTTTCTGCTCCTTATATATTCCTTTAACACACAGCAGCCTAACATCAAACAGGAGGCAGTGGAGAGCCCACAAAAGGGAAAAGAGGTCAGCCTGTGATATTATCAATGGTGAGGGTTTCATTCTACTTCCGGGGCTCTTTTGGTGAATCAATGTCCTTCCTATTATTCCGAAAAATTCATGCTGTAAAGTTTATTGAAATATAATAAATATATTCTTTCCTAAATGTTAGTGCCTAGGGCCGAGGTATGGCAAGAGACCTGCTAAACAAATCCCGTAACATTACATTTCTTTTTTTCCAGATGCTGAGTCAACTACTGCAGAAACCTCTACAGCACGTTCATTAACAAATGCCGTGACTACTATAACCTCTGCAAAAACAACAACACCAGCTGTACTCACCTCAACAACAACACCACTAACAGGTGCCGAGACTACCACATCCACAGCAGAAACAAAGGCCACATCAGACACAACAATGAAAGGCTCAACAACTAGTGCAGAGACTACCACAACAATTGCAACAACCACAAAAATTGCTACACAGACTACAGGTGCCACATCAGCATCATCACTAACTAGTGCAGAAATTATTGCTCCATCCACTACAGGAACCACAGCTGAATCGACAACAACAACAATAGGATTAACAACTGCAGAGACTACTAAAACAACTGCAGGAGTCACAACACCTGCACAGACCAGAACTGTATCAACGACAAGTGCAATGAGTACCACAACAGCTCCTCCTATCACAACAGAGGCTCAACAGACGACAACCACAATGCTATCATCAAGTACAGAGACGACAACCACTGCAGATACACCAGCTGCCACAACCACCAGAAGAGCGTCACTAACTAGTGCACAAACATCGATTGCTGCACCAACAATAACTACAATAGGACCAACAACAACTGCAGAGACTACTGTAACAACTGCAGGAGCCACAACTTCACCAAGCACCCCACCAATGGGATCTATAACGACTTCAGGACCCACATCAACACCTGTACAGACCACAACTGTATCAGCAACAAGTGCAATCAGCACCACAACAGCTCCTTATGTCACAACAGTAGCTCAACAGACAACAACAATGCCATCATCAAGTGCAGAGACTACAATAACCACTGCAGCAACAACATCAGCTCCCACAGCCACAACAACAGCATTACTAACTAGTGCAGAGACTACTACCACACCCACTGCAGGAACCACAGCTGCACCATCCACAACAATGCCAGGATCAACAACAAGGTCAGAAACTACTATAACAACAGCAGCTGGCACTACTACAGCTGCTCAGACAACACCTGTACCTACGACAAGGGTAGAGAGTACCACAACAGCTTTACCAATTACAACAGTAGCTCAGCAAATAACAACAATGCCATCATCAAGTGCGGAGACTACAATAACTACTGCAGCAACATCAGCTGACACAAGCACCACAGCAGCGCCACTAACTAGTGCACAAACTACCACATCCACTGCAGAAACAACAGCTCCACCGACAACAGCCGCAATAGGAACAACAACAAGTGCAGAGACTACTCTAACAACTGCAGGAGCCACAACTTCACCGAGCACCCCAACAATTGGATCAACCACAAGTGCAGAGACTTCTATAACGACTGCAGGAGCCACATCAACATCTGTACAGACAACTGTATCAGCAACAAGTGCACTGAGTACCACAACAGCTCCGTCTGTCTCAACAGCAGCTCAACAGACAACAATGCCATCATCAAGTGCAGAGTCTACAATAACCACTGCAGCAACAACATCAGCTCCCACAGCCACAACAACAGCATCACTAACTAGTGCAGAGACTACTACAACATCCACTGCAGGAACCACAGCTGCACCATCCACAACAATGCCAGGATCAACAACAAGGTCAGAAACTACTATAACAACAGCAGCTGCCACTACTACAGCTGCTCAGACAACACCTGTACCTACGACAAAGGTAGAGAGTACCACAGCAGCTTTACCAATTCCAACAGTAGGTCAGCAAATAACAACAATGCCATCATCAAGTGCGGAGACTACAATAACTACTGCAGCAACATCAGCTGACACAACCACCACAGCAGTGCCACTAACTAGTGCACAAACTACCACACCCACTGCAGAAACAACAGCTCCACCGACAACAGCAGCAATAGGAACAACAACAAGTGCAGAGACTACTATAACGACTGCAGGAGCCACATCAACACCTGTACAGACCACAACAGTGTCAACAACAAGTGCAATAAGCACCACAACAGCTCCTTCTGTCACAACAGTAGCTCAACAGGCAACAACAACAATGCCATCATCAAGTGCAGAGACTACAATAACCACTGCGGCACCAACATCAGCTCCCACAGCCACAACAACAGCATCACTAACTAGTGCAGAGACTACTGCCACATCTGCTGCAGGAACCACAGCTGCACCATCCACAACAATACCAGGATCAACAACAAGTTCAGAAACTACTATAACAACAGCTGCTGCCACTACTACAGCTGCTCAGACAACACCTGTACCTACGACAAAGGTAGTGAGTACCACAACAGCTTTACCAATTCCAACAGTAGGTCAGCAAATAACAACAATGCCATCATCAAGTGCGGAGACTACAATAACTACTGCAGCAACATCAGCTGACACAACCACCACAGCAGCGCCACTAACTAGTGCACAAACTACCACATCCACTGCAGAAACAACAGCTCCACCGACAACAGCAGCAATAGGAACAACAATAAGTGCAGAGACTACTATAACGACTGCAGGAGCCACATCAACACCTGTACAGACCACAACTGTATCAGCAACAAGTGGACTGAGTGCCACAACAGCTCAGTCTGTCACAACAGTAGCTCAACAGACAACAATGCCATCATCAAGTGCAGAGACTACAATAACCACTGCGGCAACAACATCAGCTCCCACAGCCACAACAACAGCATCACTAACTAGTGCAGAGACTACTGCCACATCTGCTGCAGGAACCACACTTGCACCATCCACAACAATACCAGGAACAACAACAAGTTCAGAAACTTCTATAACAACAGCATCTGCCACTACAACAGCTTCTCAGACAACATCTGTACCTACGACAAAGGTAGAGAGTACCACAACAGCTTTACCAATTCCAACAGTAGGTCAGCAAATAACAACAATGCCATCATCAAGTGCGGAGACTACAATAACTACTGCAGCAACATCAGCTGACACAACCACCACAGCAGCGCCACTAACTAGTGCACAAACTACCACATCCACTGCAGAAACAACAGCTCCACCGACAACAGCAGCAATAGGAACAACAACAAGTGCAGAGACTACTATAACGACTGCAGGAGCCACATCAACACCTGTACAGACCACAACTGTGTCAACAACAAGTGCAATCAGCACCACAACAGCTCCTTCTGTCACAACAGTAGCTCAACAGACAACAACAACAATGCCATCATCAAGTGCAGAGACTACAATAACCACTGCGGCACCAACATCAGCTCCCACAGCCACAACAACAGCATCACTAACTAGTGCAGAGACTACTGCCACATCTGCTGCAGGAACCACAGCTGCACCATCCACAACAATACCAGGATCAACAACAAGTTCAGAAACTACTATAACAACAGCTGCTGCCACTACTACAGCTGCTCAGACAACACCTGTACCTACGACAAAGGTAGTGAGTACCACAACAGCTTTACCAATTCCAACAGTAGGTCAGCAAATAACAACAATGCCATCATCAAGTGCGGAGACTAAAATAACTACTGCAGCAACATCAGCTGACACAACTACCACAGCAGCGCCACTAACTAGTGCACAAACTACCACATCCACTGCAGAAACAACAGCTCCACCGACAACAGCAGCAATAGGAACAACAACAAGTGCAGAGACTACTATAACGACTCGGGGAGCCACATCAACACCTGTACAGACCACAACTGTATCAGCAACAAGTGGACTGAGTACCACAACAGCTCCGTCTGTCACAACAGTAGCTCAACAGACAACAATGCCATCATCAAGTGCAGAGACTACAATAACCACTGCGGCAACAACATCAACTCCCACAGCCACAACAACAGCATCACTAACTAGTGCAGAGACTACTGCCACATCTGCTGCAGGAACCACACCTGCACCATCCACAACAATACCAGGATCAACAACAAGTTCAGAAACTACTATAACAACAGCAGCTGCCACTACAACATCTTCTCAGACAACATCTGTACCTACGACAAGTGCAGCGAGTACCACAACAGCGTCACCAATTACAACAGTAGATCAGCAAATAACAGCAATGTCATCATCAAGTGCAGAGACTACAAAAACCACTGCAGCAACATCAGCTGCCACAACCACCGCAGCAGCACTACTAACTAGTGCACAAACTACCACATCCATTGCAGAAACAACACCTCCACCGACAACAGCAGCAATAGGAACAACAAGTGCAGAGACTAGTGTAACAACTGCAGGAGCTACAACTTCACCGAGCACCCCAACAATTGGATCAACCACAAGTGCAGAGACTACTATAACGACTGCAGGAGCCACATCCACACCTGTACAGACCACAACTGTATCAGCAACAAGTGCACTGAGTACCACGACAGCTCCGTCTGTCACAACAGCAGCTCAACAGACAACAACAACGCCATCATCAAGTGCAGAGACTACAATAACCACTGCAGCAACATCAGCTGCCACAACCACCGCAGCAGCACTACTAACTAGTGCACAAACTACCACATCCATTGCAGAAACAACACCTCCACCGACAACAGCAGCAATAGGAACAACAAGTGCAGAGACTAGTGTAACAACTGCAGGAGCTACAACTTCACCGAGCACCCCAACAATTGGATCAACCACAAGTGCAGAGACTACTATAACGACTGCAGGAGCCACATCCACACCTGTACAGACCACAACTTTATCAGCAACAAGTGCACTGAGTACCACGACAGCTCCGTCTGTCACAACAGCAGCTCAACAGACAACAACAACGCCATCATCAAGTGCAGAGACTACAATAACCACTGCAGCAACAACATCAGCTCCCACAGCCACAACAGCATCACTAACTAGTGCAGAGACTACTACAATATACACTGCAGGAACCACACCTGCACCATCCACAACAATACCAGGATCAACAACAAGTTCAGAAACTACTATAACAACAGCAGCTGCCACTACAACATCTTCTCAGACAACATCTGTACCTACGACAAGTGCAGCGAGTACCACAACAGCGTCACCAATTACAACAGTAGATCAGCAAATAACAGCAATGTCATCATCAAGTGCAGAGACTACAAAAACCACTGCAGCAACATCAGCTGCCACAACCACCGCAGCAGCACTACTAACTAGTGCACAAACTACCACATCCATTGCAGAAACAACACCTCCACCGACAACAGCAGCAATAGGAACAACAACCAGTGCAGAGACTAGTGTAACAACTGCAGGAGCTACAACTTCACCGAGCACCCCAACAATTGGATCAACCACAAGTGCAGAGACTACTATAACGACTGCAGGAGCCACATCCACACCTGTACAGACCACAACTGTATCAGCAACAAGTGCACTGAGTACCACAACAGCTCCGTCTGTCACAACAGCAGCTCAACAGACAACAACAACGCCATCATCAAGTGCAGAGACTACAATAACCACTGCAGCAACAACATCAGCTCCCACAGCCACAACAACAGCATCACTAACTAGTGCAGAGACTACTACAACATCCACTGCAGGAACCACAGCTGCACCATCCACAACAATGCCAGGATCAACAACAAGGTCAGAAACTACTATAACAACAGCAGCTGCCACTACTACAGCTGCTCAGACAACACCTGTACCTACGACAAAGGTAGAGAGTACCACAACAGCTTTACCAATTCCAACAGTAGGTCAGCAAATAACAACAAAGCCATCATCAAGTGCGGAGACTACAATAACTACTGCAGCAACATCAGCTGACACAACCACCACAGCAGCGCCACTAACTAGTGCACAAACTACCACATCCACTGCAGAAACAACAGCTCCACCGACAACAGCAGCAATAGGAACAACAACAAGTGCAGAGACTACTATAACGACTGCAGGAGCCACATCAACACCTGTACAGACCACAACTGTGTCAACAACAAGTGCAATCAGCACCACAACAGCTCCTTCTGTCACAACAGTAGCTCAACAGACAACAACAACAATGCCATCATCAAGTGCAGAGACTACAATAACCACTGCGGCACCAACATCAGCTCCCACAGCCACAACAACAGCATCACTAACTAGTGCAGAGACTACTGCCACATCTGCTGCAGGAACCACAGCTGCACCATCCACAACAATACCAGGATCAACAACAAGTTCAGAAACTACTATAACAACAGCTGCTGCCACTACTACAGCTGCTCAGACAACACCAGTACCTACGACAAAGGTAGTGAGTACCACAACAGCTTTACCAATTCCAACAGTAGGTCAGCAAATAACAACAATGCCATCATCAAGTGCGGAGACTACAATAACTATTGCAGCAACATCAGCTGACACAACCACCACAGCAGCGCCACTAACTAGTGCACAAACTACCACATCCACTGCAGAAACAACAGCTCCACCGACAACAGCAGCAATAGGAACAACAACAAGCGCAGAGACTACTATAACGACTCGGGGAGCCACATCAACACCTGTACAGACCACAACTGTATCAGCAACAAGTGGACTGAGTACCACAACAGCTCCGTCTGTCACAACAGTAGCTCAACAGACAACAATGCCATCATCAAGTGCAGAGACTACAATAACCACTGCGGCAACAACATCAGCTCCCACAGCCACAACAACAGCATCACTAACTAGTGCAGAGACTACTGGCACATCTGCTGCAGGAACCACACCTGCACCATCCACAACAATACCAGGATCAACAACAAGTTCAGAAACTACTATAACAACAGCAGCTGCCACTACAACAGCTTCTCAGACAACATCTGTACCTACGACAAAGGTAGAGAGTACCACAACAGCTTTACCAATTCCAACAGTAGGTCAGCAAATAACAACAATGCCATCATCAAGTGCGGAGACTACAATAACTACTGCAGCAACATCAGCTGACACAACCACCACAGCAGCGCCACTAACTAGTGCACAAACTACCACATCCACTGCAGAAACAACAGCTCCACCGACAACAGCAGCAATAGGAACAACAACAAGTGCAGAGACTACTATAACGACTGCAGGAGCCACATCAACACCTGTACAGACCACAACTGTGTCAACAACAAGTGCAATCAGCACCACAACAGCTCCTTCTGTCACAACAGTAGCTCAACAGACAACAACAACAATGCCATCATCAAGTGCAGAGACTACAATAACCACTGCGGCACCAACATCAGCTCCCACAGCCACAACAACAGCATCACTAACTAGTGCAGAGACTACTGCCACATCTGCTGCAGGAACCACAGCTGCACCATCCACAACAATACCAGGATCAACAACAAGTTCAGAAACTACTATAACAACAGCTGCTGCCACTACTACAGCTGCTCAGACAACACCTGTACCTACGACAAAGGTAGTGAGTACCACAACAGCTTTACCAATTCCAACAGTAGGTCAGCAAATAACAACAATGCCATCATCAAGTGCGGAGACTACAATAACTAATGCAGCAACATCAGCTGACACAACCACCACAGCAGCGCCACTAACTAGTGCACAAACTACCACATCCACTGCAGAAACAACAGCTCCACCGACAACAGCAGCAATAGGAACAACAACAAGTGCAGAGACTCCTATAACGACTGCAGGAGCCACATCAACACCTGTACAGACCACAACTGTATCAGCAACAAGTGGACTGAGTACCACAACAGCTCCGTCTGTCACAACAGTAGCTCAACAGACAACAATGCCATCATCAAGTGCAGAGACTACAATAACCACTGCAGCAACAACATCAACTCCCACAGCCACAACAACAGCATCACTAACTAGTGCAGAGACTACTGCCACATCTGCTGCAGGAACCACACCTGCACCATCCACAACAATACCAGGATCAACAACAAGTTCAGAAACTACTATAACAACAGCAGCTGCCACTACAACATCTTCTCAGACAACATCTGTACCTACGACAAGTGCAGCGAGTACCACAACAGCGACACCAATTACAACAGTAGATCAGCAAATAACAGCAATGTCATCATCAAGTGCAGAGACTACAAAAACCACTGCAGCAACATCAGCTGCCACAACCACCGCAGCAGCACTACTAACTAGTGCACAAACTACCACATCCATTGCAGAAACAACACCTCCACCGACAACAGCAGCAATAGGAACAACAATAAGTGCAGAGACTACTGTAACAACTGCAGGAGCCACAGCCATACCTGTACAGACCACAACTGTATCAGCAACAAGTGCACTGAGTACCACAACAGCTCCGTCTGTCACAACAGCAGCTCAACAGACAACAACAACTCCATCATCAAGTGCAGAGACTACAATAACCACTGCAGCAACAACATCAGCTCCCACAGCCACAACAACAGCATCACTAACTAGTGCAGAGACTACTACAACATCCACTGCAGGAACCACAGCTGCACCATCCACAACAATGCCAGGATCAACAACAAGGTCAGAAACTACTATAACAACAGCAGCTGCCACTACTACAGCTGCTCAGACAACACCTGTACCTACGACAAAGGTAGAGAGTACCACAACAGCTTTACCAATTCCAACAGTAGGTCAGCAAATAACAACAATGCCATCATCAAGTGCGGAGACTACAATAACTACTGCAGCAACATCAGCTGACACAACCACCACAGCAGCGCCACTAACTAGTGCACAAACTACCACATCCACTGCAGAAACAACAGCTCCACCGACAACAGCAGCAATAGGAACAACAACAAGTGCAGAGACTACTATAACGACTGCAGGAGCCACATCAACACCTGTACAGACCACAACTGTGTCAACAACAAGTGCAATCAGCACCACAACAGCTCCTTCTGTCACAACAGTAGCTCAACAGACAACAACAACAATGCCATCATCAAGTGCAGAGACTACAATAACCACTGCGGCACCAACATCAGCTCCCACAGCCACAACAACAGCATCACTAACTAGTGCAGAGACTACTGCCACATCTGCTGCAGGAACCACAGCTGCACCATCCACAACAATACCAGGATCAACAACAAGTTCAGAAACTACTATAACAACAGCTGCTGCCACTACTACAGCTGTTCAGACAACACCAGTACCTACGACAAAGGTAGTGAGTACCACAACAGCTTTACCAATTCCAACAGTAGGTCAGCAAATAACAACAATGCCATCATCAAGTGCGGAGACTACAATAACTACTGCAGCAACATCAGCTGACACAACCACCACAGCAGCGCCACTAACTAGTGCACAAACTACCACATCCACTGCAGAAACAACAGCTCCACCGACAACAGCAGCAATAGGAACAACAACAAGCGCAGAGACTACTATAACGACTCGGGAGCCACATCAACACCTGTACAGACCACAACTGTATCAGCAACAAGTGGACTGAGTACCACAACAGCTCCGTCTGTCACAACAGTAGCTCAACAGACAACAATGCCATCATCAAGTGCAGAGACTACAATAACCACTGCGGCAACAACATCAGCTCCCACAGCCACAACAACAGCATCACTAACTAGTGCAGAGACTACTGGCACATCTGCTGCAGGAACCACACCTGCACCATCCACAACAATACCAGGATCAACAACAAGTTCAGAAACTACTATAACAACAGCAGCTGCCACTACAACAGCTTCTCAGACAACATCTGTACCTACGACAAAGGTAGAGAGTACCACAACAGCTTTACCAATTCCAACAGTAGGTCAGCAAATAACAACAATGCCATCATCAAGTGCGGAGACTACAATAACTACTGCAGTAACATCAGCTGACACAACCACCACAGCAGCGCCACTAACTAGTGCACAAACTACCACATCCACTGCAGAAACAACAGCTCCACCGACAACAGCAGCAATAGGAACAACAACAAGTGCAGAGACTACTATAACGACTGCAGGAGCCACATCAACACCTGTACAGACCACAACTGTGTCAACAACAAGTGCAATCAGCACCACAACAGCTCCTTCTGTCACAACAGTAGCTCAACAGACAACAACAACAATGCCATCATCAAGTGCAGAGACTACTATAACGACTGCAGGAGCCACATCAACACCTGTACAGACCACAACTGTATCAGCAACAAGTGGACTGAGTACCACAACAGCTCCGTCTGTCACAACAGTAGCTCAACAGACAACAATGCCATCATCAAGTGCAGAGACTACAATAACCACTGCGGCAACAACATCAGCTCCCACAGCCACAACAACAGCATCACTAACTAGTGCAGAGACTACTGCCACATCTGCTGCAGGAACCACACCTGCACCATCCACAACAATACCAGGATCAACAACAAGTTCAGAAACTACTATAACAACAGCAGCTGCCACTACAACATCTTCTCAGACAACATCTGTACCTACGACAAGTGCAGCGAGTACCACAACAGCGTCACCAATTACAACAGTAGATCAGCAAATAACAGCAATGTCATCATCAAGTGCAGAGACTACAAAAACCACTGCAGCAACATCAGCTGCCACAACCACCGCAGCAGCACTACTAACTAGTGCACAAACTACCACATCCATTGCAGAAACAACACCTCCACCGACAACAGCAGCAATAGGAACAACAATAAGTGCAGAGACTACTGTAACAACTGCAGGAGCCACAACTTCACCGAGCACCCCAACAATTGGATCAACCACAAGTGCAGAGACTACTATAACGACTGCAGGAGCCACAGCCACACCTGTACAGACCACAACTGTATCAGCAACAAGTGCACTGAGTACCACAACAGCTCCGTCTGTCACAACAGCAGCTCAACAGACAACAACAACTCCATCATCAAGTGCAGAGACTACAATAACCACTGCAGCAACAACATCAGCTCCCACAGCCACAACAACAGCATCACTAACTAGTGCAGAGACTACTACAACATCCACTGCAGGAACCACAGCTGCACCATCCACAACAATGCCAGGATCAACAACAAGGTCAGAAACTACTATAACAACAGCAGCTGCCACTACTACAGCTGCTCAGACAACACCTGTACCTACGACAAAGGTAGAGAGTACCACAACAGCTTTACCAATTCCAACAGTAGGTCAGCAAATAACAACAATGCCATCATCAAGTGCGGAGACTACAATAACTACTGCAGCAACATCAGCTGACACAACCACCACAGCAGCGCCACTAACTAGTGCACAAACTACCACATCCACTGCAGAAACAACAGCTCCACCGACAACAGCAGCAATAGGAACAACAACAAGTGCAGAGACTACTATAACGACTGCAGGAGCCACATCAACACCTGTACAGACCACAACTGTGTCAACAACAAGTGCAATCAGCACCACAACAGCTCCTTCTGTCACAACAGTAGCTCAACAGACAACAACAACAATGCCATCATCAAGTGCAGAGACTACAATAACCACTGCGGCACCAACATCAGCTCCCACAGCCACAACAACAGCATCACTAACTAGTGCAGAGACTACTGCCACATCTGCTGCAGGAACCACAGCTGCACCATCCACAACAATACCAGGATCAACAACAAGTTCAGAAACTACTATAACAACAGCTGCTGCCACTACTACAGCTGCTCAGACAACACCAGTACCTACGACAAAGGTAGTGAGTACCACAACAGCTTTACCAATTCCAACAGTAGGTCAGCAAATAACAACAATGCCATCATCAAGTGCGGAGACTACAATAACTACTGCAGCAACATCAGCTGACACAACCACCACAGCAGCGCCACTAACTAGTGCACAAACTACCACATCCACTGCAGAAACAACAGCTCCACCGACAACAGCAGCAATAGGAACAACAACAAGCGCAGAGACTACTATAACGACTCGGGAGCCACATCAACACCTGTACAGACCACAACTGTATCAGCAACAAGTGGACTGAGTACCACAACAGCTCCGTCTGTCACAACAGTAGCTCAACAGACAACAATGCCATCATCAAGTGCAGAGACTACAATAACCACTGCGGCAACAACATCAGCTCCCACAGCCACAACAACAGCATCACTAACTAGTGCAGAGACTACTGGCACATCTGCTGCAGGAACCACACCTGCACCATCCACAACAATACCAGGATCAACAACAAGTTCAGAAACTACTATAACAACAGCAGCTGCCACTACAACAGCTTCTCAGACAACATCTGTACCTACGACAAAGGTAGAGAGTACCACAACAGCTTTACCAATTCCAACAGTAGGTCAGCAAATAACAACAATGCCATCATCAAGTGCGGAGACTACAATAACTACTGCAGTAACATCAGCTGACACAACCACCACAGCAGCGCCACTAACTAGTGCACAAACTACCACATCCACTGCAGAAACAACAGCTCCACCGACAACAGCAGCAATAGGAACAACAACAAGTGCAGAGACTACTATAACGACTGCAGGAGCCACATCAACACCTGTACAGACCACAACTGTGTCAACAACAAGTGCAATCAGCACCACAACAGCTCCTTCTGTCACAACAGTAGCTCAACAGACAACAACAACAATGCCATCATCAAGTGCAGAGACTACAATAACCACTGCGGCACCAACATCAGCTCCCACAGCCACAACAACAGCATCACTAACTAGTGCAGAGACTACTGCCACATCTGCTGCAGGAACCACAGCTGCACCATCCACAACAATACCAGGATCAACAACAAGTTCAGAAACTACTATAACAACAGCTGCTGCCACTACTACAGCTGCTCAGACAACACCTGTACCTACGACAAAGGTAGTGAGTACCACAACAGCTTTACCAATTCCAACAGTAGGTCAGCAAATAACAACAATGCCATCATCAAGTGCGGAGACTACAATAACTAATGCAGCAACATCAGCTGACACAACCACCACAGCAGCGCCACTAACTAGTGCACAAACTACCACATCCACTGCAGAAACAACAGCTCCACCGACAACAGCAGCAATAGGAACAACAACAAGTGCAGAGACTACTATAACGACTGCAGGAGCCACATCAACACCTGTACAGACCACAACTGTATCAGCAACAAGTGGACTGAGTACCACAACAGCTCCGTCTGTCACAACAGTAGCTCAACAGACAACAATGCCATCATCAAGTGCAGAGACTGCAATAACCACTGCGGCAACAACATCAGCTCCCACAGCCACAACAACAGCATCACTAACTAGTGCAGAGACTACTGCCACATCTGCTGCAGGAACCACACCTGCACCATCCACAACAATACCAGGATCAACAACAAGTTCAGAAACTACTATAACAACAGCAGCTGCCACTACAACATCTTCTCAGACAACATCTGTACCTACGACAAGTGCAGCGAGTACCACAACAGCGTCACCAATTACAACAGTAGATCAGCAAATAACAACAATGTCATCATCAAGTGCAGAGACTACAAAAACCACTGCAGCAACATCAGCTGCCACAACCACCGCAGCAGCACTACTAACTAGTGCACAAACTACCACATCCATTGCAGAAACAACACTTCCACCGACAACAGCAGCAATAGGAACAACAATAAGTGCAGAGACTACTGTAACAACTGCAGGAGCCACAACTTCACCGAGCACCCCAACAATTGGATCAACCACAAGTGCAGAGACTACTATAACGACTGCAGGAGCCACAGCCACACCTGTACAGACCACAACTGTATCAGCAACAAGTGCACTGAGTACCACAACAGCTCCGTCTGTCACAACAGCAGCTCAACAGACAACAACAACTCCATCATCAAGTGCAGAGACTACAATAACCACTGCAGCAACAACATCAGCTCCCACAGCCACAACAACAGCATCACTAACTAGTGCAGAGACTACTACAACATCCACTGCAGGAACCACAGCTGCACCATCCACAACAATGCCAGGATCAACAACAAGGTCAGAAACTACTATAACAACAGCAGCTGCCACTACTACAGCTGCTCAGACAACACCTGTACTTACGACAAAGGTAGAGAGTACCACAACAGCTTCACCAATTACATTAGCTCAGCAAATAACAACAATGCCATCATCAAGTGCAGAGACTACAATAACTACTGCAGCAACATCAGCTGACACAACCACCACAGCAGCACCACTAACTAGTGCACAAACTACCACATCCACTGCCGAAACAACAGCTCCACCGACAACAGCAGCAATAGGAACAACAACAAGTGCAGAGACTACTGTAACAACTGCAGGAGTCACAACTTCACCGAGCACCCCAACAATTGGATCAACCACAAGTGCAGAGACTACTATAACGACTGCAGGAGCCACATCAACACCTGTACAGACCACAACTGTATCAGCAACAAGTGGACTGAGTACCACAACAGCTCCGTCTGTCACAACAGTAGCTCAACAGACAACAATGCCATCATCAAGTGCAGAGACTACAATAACCACTGCGGCAACAACATCAGTTCCCACAGCCACAACAACAGCATCACTAACTAGTGCAGAGACTACTGGCACATCTGCTGCAGGAACCACACCTGCACCATCCACAACAATACCAGGATCAACAACAAGTTCAGAAACTACTATAACAACAGCAGCTGCCACTACAACAGCTTCTCAGACAACATCTGTACCTACGACAAAGGTAGAGAGTACCACAACAGCTTTACCAATTCCAACAGTAGGTCAGCAAATAACAACAATGCCATCATCAAGTGCAGAGACTACAATAACTACTGCAGCAACATCAGCTGACACAACCACCACAGCAGCGCCACTAACTAGTGCACAAACTACCACATCCACTGCAGAAACAACAGCTCCACCGACAACAGCAGCAATAGGAACTACAACAAGTGCAGAGACTACTATAACGACTGCAGGAGCCACATCAACACCTGTACAGACCACAACTGTGTCAACAACAAGTGCAATCAGCACCACAACAGCTCCTTCTGTCACAACAGTAGCTCAACAGACAACAACAACAATGCCATCATCAAGTGCAGAGACTACAATAACCACTGCGGCACCAACATCAGCTCCCACAGCCACAACAACAGCATCACTAACTAGTGCAGAGACTACTGCCACATCTGCTGCAGGAACCACAGCTGCACCATCCACAACAATACCAGGATCAACAACAAGTTCAGAAACTACTATAACAACAGCTGCTGCCACTACTACAGCTGCTCAGACAACACCTGTACCTACGACAAAGGTAGTGAGTACCACAACAGCTTTACCAATTCCAACAGTAGGTCAGCAAATAACAACAATGCCATCATCAAGTGCGGAGACTACAATAACTAATGCAGCAACATCAGCTGACACAACCACCACAGCAGCGCCACTAACTAGTGCACAAACTACCACATCCACTGCAGAAACAACAGCAGCAATAGGAACAACAAGTGCAGAGACTACTATAACGACTGCAGGAGCCACATCAACACCTGTACAGACCACAACTGTATCAGCAACAAGTGGACTGAGTACCACAACAGCTCCGTCTGTCACAACAGTAGCTCAACAGACAACAATGCCATCATCAATTGCAGAGACTACAATAACCACTGCGGCAACAACATCAGCTCCCACAGCCACAACAACAGCATCACTAACTAGTGCAGAGACTACTGCCACATCTGCTGCAGGAACCACACCTGCACCATCCACAACAATACCAGGATCAACAACAAGTTCAGAAACTACTATAACAACAGCAGCTGCCACTACAACATCTTCTCAGACAACATCTGTACCTCACGACAAGTGCAGCGAGTACCACAACAGCGTCACCAATTACAACAGTAGATCAGCAAATAACAACAATGTCATCATCAAGTGCAGAGACTACAAAAACCACTGCAGCAACATCAGCTGCCACAACCACCGCAGCAGCACTACTAACTAGTGCACAAACTACCACATCCATTGCAGAAACAACACTTCCACCGACAACAGCAGCAATAGGAACAACAATAAGTGCAGAGACTACTGTAACAACTGCAGGAGCCACAACTTCACCAAGCACCCCAACAATTGGGTCAACCACAAGTGCAGAGACTACTATAACGACTGCAGGAGCCACATCCACATCTGTACAGACCACAACTGTATCAGCAACAAGTGCACTGAGTACCACAACAGCTCCGTCTGTCACAACAGCAGCTCAACAGACAACAACAACGCCATCATCAAGTGCAGAGACTACAATAACCACTGCAGCAAAAACATCAGCTCCCACATCCACAACAACAGCATCACTAACTAGTGCAGAGACTACTACAACATCCACTGCAGGAACCACAGCTGCACCATCCACAACAATGCCAGGATCAACAACAAGGTCAGAAACTACTATAACAACAGCAGCTGCCACTACTACAGCTGCTCAGACAACACCTGTACCTACGACAAAGGTTGAGAGTACCACAACAGCTTCACCAATTACATTAGCTCAGCAAATAACAACAATGCCATCATCAAGTGCAGAGACTACAATAACTACTGCAGCAACATCAGCTGACACAACCACCACAGCAGCACCACTAACTAGTGCACAAACTACCACATCCACTGCCGAAACAACAGCTCCACCGACAACAGCAGCAATAGGAACAACAACAAGTGCAGAGACTACTGTAACAACTGCAGGAGCCACAACTTCACCGAGCACCCCAACAATTGGATCAACCACAAATGCAGAGACTACTATAACGACTGCAGGAGCCACATCAAGACCTGTACAGACGATAACTGTCTCAGCAACAAGTGCACTGAGCACTACAACATCTCCGTCTGTCACAACAGCAGCTCAACAGACAACAACAATGCCATCAAGTGCAGAGACTACAATAACCACTGCAGCAACAACATCAGCTCCCACAGCCACAACAACAGCATTACTAACTAGTGCAGAGACTACTACCACACCCACTGCAGGAACCACAGCTGCACCATCCACAACAATGCCAGGATTAACAACAAGGTCAGAAACTACTATAACAACAGCAGCTGCCACTACTACAGCTGCTCAGACAACACCTGTACCTATGACAAGTGTAGAGAGTACCACAACAGCTTCACCAATTACATCAGTAGCTCAGCAAATAACAACAATGCCATCAAGTGCGGAGACTACAATAACTACTGCAGCAACATCAGCTGCCACAACCACCACAGCAGCGCCACTAACTAGTGCACAAACTACCACATCCACTGCAGAAACAACAGCTCCACCGACAACAGCAGCAATAGGAACAACAACAAGTGCAGAGACTACTGTAACAACTTCAGAAGCCACAACTTCACCGAGCACCCCAACAATTGGACCAAAAACAAGTGCAGAGATTACTATAACGACTGCAGGAGCCACATCAACACCTGTACAGACCACAACTGTGTCAACAAGTGCAATGAGCACCACAGTAGCTCCTTCTGTCACAACAGTAGCTCAACAGACAGCAACAACAATGCCATCATCAAGTGCAGATACTACAGTCACCACTGCAGAAACAACATCAGCTCCCACACCCACAACAACAGCATCACTAATTAGTGCAGAGACTACTACCACATCCATTGCAGGAACCACAGCTGCACCATCCACAACAAGACCAGAATCAAGAACGAGTTCGGAAACGACTATAACAACAGCAGCTGCTCAGACAACAGCTGTACCTACAACAAGTGCAGCGAGCACCACTATAGCTCCACCAGTTACAACAGTAGCTGAGCATATGACGACAACAATGCCACCAGCAAGTGCAGAGACTACAATAACCACTGCAGCAACATCAGCTGCCACAACAGCACCACTAACAAGTGCACAAAAAACCACACTGACTGCTGCAACCACATCTCCACCAACCACAACAATAAATCTACCAACAGCGACTGTACAGTTAACCACAACAATTGCTGAAGCCACAACAGCTGCACAGACCCCAACAACAGCATCAACAATTAGTGCAGCAAGTACCACAGCAGGTCTACCAATCACAACAGCAGCTACACAAGCAAAAACCACAATGCCAACGTCAGCAAGTGCGGAGACTACCACAACAACTGCAGCATCTCTAATCAATGGAGTGTCTACCACATCCATTTCAGCACCCACACCAGCAGCTCTGACATCTATCAAAAACACGACCCCAGCAATACCATCTTCAGGGACCACATCAGCATCTCCCACGACCACCAAGTTGCCAACATCTACTGCAGGTGAGACAAAACTGTTTTTTATGTCCTCCATCAATGAGCGTATTACTTTAGCTTCGGGACACATTACGTTTGGGAAATAATTATGGTACTTGAGATTTAAGTCAGAATTTCTCAAAACACATTTCCAAATATACATTTTTAGAAGATTTTTTTTAAAATTCAAATACCTTTAATTCAAAGAAGGGAGCTTTTTGAATGATTTTATGCTAGGCTAAAAGCTGCTCAGAGATGTCACTCTATGGGGTTCTTAATTTAATCTATTATTTCATCTACCATGCATTCTTGTAAAAGTTTAACAAACTTTTTGACTTTTCCTATACTTTACCATAGGGAGATCTCCACCTCGACTGTGGAGTCTCCCTATGGTCAAGTAGAGCGAAAAGGTTTTGAAAGCGACCTTCTTTCCTCTCTTCTGCTATTTTAACATATTGTTAATAACAGATATTACCACTACCCAAATTACAGTAATGTTGTAATCCAAGTTACAATGTGACGCATGAATCTCTGAAAGCTAGATTTCGACTTCTTTACTTTACTTGATGTATCAGGTTATAGGCAGAAGCCCCACTGGAAACTATGTGTAGCTTGCTCAGCCTTTAAGTCTATCAGTCAGTGGTGGGACGTGAAGAGGTGGAACATTTTACACAATGACATCACACAGTCCATGCCCTAAGTCACTCGTGCATGAAGCGCAGTAACAAAGAATACCACAGGTACTTAATTTACCAATCTCTAAAGAAGGGAGTGCTGAGTCTGACATGTTGGAATCCAAACGTGTGATCTTCAGACCACCACACTTGTGAGCAGTAAAAATTCAACACACTGAGCATCCTCCTTGTGATACATTAGGACTAACGGCTACACCTGAGGTCAAAATGGTATTTATTCTAATTGGTATAATGTGCAGATTTAGAATGGATCGCCAACTGTGACCAAACGTTTTTAGTTTTCTGCCAGTGGTGAGCTTCTGCTCACAATCCAGTATGCATGGTTTCTTGGGGTTTCTATGCACCCCAGCTGCTTGGTAGCATAATAATGCATATTTTTTTGTTTAGTGAATATTTGATGGAGTAGATAACCTAGAAAGCCCTCGTTTTTAGTTTTTGGACAAATGTCTGAGCCAAGATTAATGAGATTTTTAATGTGTCTCTTCCATTATTTTTCTCCAATATCATTTAAGGTACATCATCAAAAGATTGATTGAATTCTGGATCTAGTAGTAAAATTTACAGACACATGGTTAGCCTTAGCTCTGCAGTTAATTACGACTAGTTGGAAAAATGCTAGTGCACTATCTTAGAAGGCCTGGTGGAATAGTGACTACCAAAACTACAGATTTAATAGAGAGAATATATGTGCATTCAAGTTAGGAGTAAAGAGAAATCTGTTGCATGTACCCATGTTGACATAATACTTGTATTAACTAATAAGTCGCAATGTTAAAGAATTTGTTTTTCAACAACGAGGTTTGTTAGCCTCCATGAAGATATAACCTTTCTCTTTCGGTTTGAAATACTCACTGTTATCAGCTACCTGGATAATCCTTTTAGTATTTATATTATGCTTCAATGATAATATATTAGTATCGAAGATAAGTTGGCCCCTCTTAAGTTTTACTCCACCTGATTTTTTCCTTTTCTTTTCATAAAAAGTAAAAAAAAAAATCTCCTTGCGAGTGTAAGGATTGGTTTGACTTTAGTTAGTTCATATGTTCATCTTTTAACTTTGGTGAATATAATTATTATATTGGAATGAGTAGCTCGATATGAATTGTCATCTCTTGCTAATTATATACACAATAAAGCTTTTTAAACATAAACAAGAAACCTTGCATATAAGTAACACAGAATTGGATTTGAACATACTTCGTTCTGAAACATAAATTGAAATCCTTGACCCTTTCATGTTTAAGGGCTTTATTTAGAATTTAGTGGATAGGGTACGCCATCACAAATGCGGCGGATTTCTCATACGCCGTATTACAAGTGCATTATAGCCTATGGTACTTGTAATATAGCGGATGTGATATCCGCCGTTGGTACTTGTAATATAGCGGATGTGATATCCGTCTATGGTACTTGTAATATAGCGGATGTGATATCCGCCATTGGTACTTGTAATATAGCGGATATGATATCCGCCTATGCTACTTGTAATATAGCGGATGTGATATCCGCCGTTGGTACTTGTAATATAGCGGATGTGATATCCGCCTATGGTACTTGTAATATAGCGGATGTGATATCCGCCGTTGGTACTTGTAATATAGCGGATGTGATATCCGCCTATGGTACTTGCAATATAGCGGATGTGATATCCGCCTATGGTACTTGTAATATAGAGGATGTGATATCCGCCTATGGTACTTGTAATATAGCGGATGTGATATCCGCCTATGGTACTTGTAATATAGCGGATGTGATATCCGCCATTGGTACTTGTAATATAGCGGATATGATATCCGCTTATGCTACTTGTAATATAGCGGATGTGATATCCGCCTATGGTACTTTAATGTAGCGGATGTGATATCCGCCTATGGTACTTGTAATATAGCGGATGTGATATCCGCCTATGGTACTTGTAATATAGTGGATGCGATATCCGCCGTTGGTACTTGTAATATAGCGGATGTGATATCCGCCATTGGTACTTGTAATATAGCGGATATGATATCCGCCTATGCTACTTGTAATATAGCGGATGTGATATCCGCCTATGGTACTTGTAATATAGCGGATGTGATATCCGCCTATGGTACTTGTAATATAGAGGATGTGATATCTGCCTATGTTACTTGTAATATAGCGGATGTGATATCCGCCGTTGGTACTTGTAATATAGCGGATGTGATATCCGCCTATGGTACTTGTAATATAGCGGATGTGATATCCGCCTATGGTACTTGTAATATAGAGGATGTGATATCTGCCTATGGTACTTGTAATATAGCGGATGTGATATCCGCCTATGGTACTTGTAATATAGTGGATATGATATCCGCCTATGCTACTTGTAATATAGCGGATGTGATATCCGCCTATGGTACTTTAATGTAGCGGATGTGATATCCGCCTATGGTACTTGTAATATAGCGGATGTGATATCCGCCTACGGTACTTGTAATATAGAGGATGTGATATCTGCCTATGGTACTTGTAATATAGCGGATGTGATATACGCCTATGGTACTTGTAATATAGCGGATGTGATATCCGCCTATGGTACTTGTAATATAGCGGATGTGATATCCGCCTATGGTACTTGTAATATAGCGGATGTGATATCCGCCTATGGTACTTTTAATGTAGCGGATGTGATATTCGCCTATGGTACTTTTAATGTAGCGGATGTGATATCCGCCTATGGTACTTTTAATGTAGCGGATGTGATATCCGTCTATGGTACTTGTAATATAGCGGATGTGATATCCGCCTTGTACTTGTAATATAGAGGATGTGATATCTCCCTATGGTACTTGTAATATAGCAGATGTGATATCCGCCTATGGTACGTGTGATATAGCGGATGTGATATCCGCCTATGGTACTTGTAATATAGCGGTGATATCCGCCTATGGTACTTGTAATATAGCGGATGTGATATCCGCCTATGGTACTTGTAATATAGCGGATGTGATATCCGCCTATGGTACTTTTAATGTAGCGGATGTGATATCCGCCTATGGTACTTTTAATGTAGCGGATGTGATATCTGCCTATGGTACTTGTAATATAGCGGATGTGATATCTGCCTATGGTACTTGTAATATGGCAGATGTGATATCCGCCTATGGTACTTGTAATATAGCGGATGCGATATCCGCCGTTGGTACTTGTAATATAGCGGATGTGATATCCGCCGTTGGTACTTGTAATATAGCGGATGTGATATCCGCCTATGGTACTTGTAATATAGCGGATGTGATATCCGCCTATGGTACTTGTAATATAGCGGATGTGATATCCGCCGTTGGTACTTGTAATATAGCGGATGTGATATCCGCCTATGGTACTTGTAATATAGCGGATGTGATATCCGCCTATGGTACTTGTAATATAGCGGATGTGATATCTGCCTATGGTACTTGTAATATGGCAGATGTGATATCTGCCTATGGTACTTGTAATATAGTGGATGCGATATCCGCCGTTGGTACTTGTAATATAGCGGATGTGATATCCGCCGTTGGTACTTGTAATATAGCGGATGTGATATCCGCCTATGGTACTTGTAATATAGCGGATGTGATATCCGCCGTTGGTACTTGTAATATAGCGGATGTGATATCCGCCTATGGTACGTGTGATATAGCGGATGTGATATCCGCCTATGGTACTTGTAATATAGCGGTGATATCCGCCTATGGTACTTGTAATATAGCGGATGTGATATCCGCCTATGGTACTTGTAATATAGCGGATGTGATATCCGCCTATGGTACTTGTAATATGGCAGATGTGATATCTGCCTATGGTACTTGTAATATAGCGGATGCGATATCCGCCGTTGGTACTTGTAATATAGCGGATGTGATATCCGTCGTTGGTACTTGTAATATAGCGGATGTGATATCCGCCTATGGTATTTATAATATAGCGGATGTGATATCCGCCGTTGGTACTTGTAATATAGCGGATGTGATATCCGCCTATGGTACTTGTAATATAGCGGATGTGCTATCCGCCTATGGTACTTGTAATATAGCGGATGTGATATCCGCCGTTGGTACTTGTAATGTAGCGGATGTGATATCCGCCTATGGTACTTGTAATATAGCGGATGTGATATCCGCCTATGGTACTTGTAATATAGCGGATGTGATATCCGCCGTTGGTACTTGTAATATAGCGGATGTGATATCCGCCTATGGTACTTGTAATATAGCGGATGTGATATCCTCCTATGGTACTTGTAATATAGCGGATGTGATATCCGCCGTTGGTACTTGTAATGTAGCGGATGTGATATCCGCCTATGGTACTTGTAATATAGCGGATGTGATATCCGCCATTGGTACTTGTAATCTAGCGGATGTGATATCCGCCGTTGGTACTTGTAATATACCGGATGTGATATCCGCCGTTGGTACTTGTAATATACCGGATGTGATATCCGCCGTTGGTATTTGTAATATAGCGGATGTGATATCCGCCTATGGTACTTGTAATATAGCTGATGTGATATCCGCCGTTGGTACTTGTAATATAGCGGATGTGATATCCGCCTATGGTACTTGTAATATAGCGGATGTGATATCCGCCATTGGTACTTGTAATATAGCGGATGTGATATCCGCCTATGGTACTTTTAATGTAGCGGATGTGATATCCGCCTATGGTACTTTTAATGTAGCGGATGTGCTATCCGGCACACTTTGATGGAGTATCCTGTACACCAAACTCTAAATCAGGCCCTAAATTGTTTTGTTTGGTAGGTGTTGATTAGAAGGCTTCCACTCTTTATAAACAGTTGTCGCATGATAGGGATTTGGAGATTCTTTTAGGATCTTGGATAATCTGGGATACAGAGAGAAGAGCCCTAGCTCGAGTTAACACCAGAGTTGCAAAAAAAATCTTTGGAGGTTTTTTTTTCCCGCTTATGAAGCTGAAGTTGTTTAGCGTATTGAATTGGGGTTACGGCCGGCTGTACGAAGAGGTTCTGGAACATTTCCTTAATTTATTAATATGCTGCCGTTAATGAGGTCAATAATGGATAAGAAAGTTTATGAGAATTAATGAGATATGTGGGTGCATTCTTCGGGTTAGCAGTAAGCTGGTTATTTTCTATTATATCTTTTATGTGAAGGACTTGCTTTGCTGTTATTTAGAGAATTTGGACAGTGAAGGTTTTGTTGGTTGGGGAGAAGCTGCTTTCTAACAAAACTAGTAAATAACTCTAAAGGCATGTAACTTATTTTGCTGCAAAAATCAACTAACTTTTGACGCATTTGACACCCGTTCTGTTTTTTTTAGCAAAACCAATGTTGCTTGATTTTTCTCCTCTTACATTTATGAACACTGTGAAGGTTCGTACACGTTTACTTAAAGTGCACACATTCTGCCGCTGGGTAATTTTTGCAGTTCAGTGTTGATAGATATGCCAATGTTATTGGGCCCCTTTGTAGTCACTAATTGAAATGTATTTAATCCAGTGCCCATAACAGAAGAGCTCATTAAACCGGTTACCGAGAAGCTGGCCGAACAACTTCCGGTGGCACAGAGCCCAACCACAACAGTAGCAGCAACAAGCACCACACTGACGACAGGTAAGAAAATGTACCTACTCTTAGAATTCTTAGGTGATGTATTGTATTGGTTTGGAGCTTGCATGTTCCATCATGAAGGCCTTTGGGATGGTTGCTCTCCTTCTATGCTTAGCATGCTCCAGCTGTATAAACATGTGTGTAATTTGAATACTTTTGTTTTCTGTTTCAAACCACTGTAGGTTTGAAACAGACCCCTTGCTATCTATTGAGTTGTATTGAATTATATTGTAAAATATGGCCAAGAAAAGAGGAGACCTGTGTTAGTGGTGTATGATCCACTATATTTTGCATTTTGCCAAAATAGCAGAGGGAGGCCACCACTACCAGAAACACAACAGCACCAGCCACATCACCTTCCATGTCACCACAAATCACCACAAGAACTGCAAAACGTACAACAGCATCCCAGACAAACTCCACCACAACAGCACACACTACAACAAAATAGACCACAATAAGTATTGCAACAACAGCTCCAACACTTAGGGCAACCACAAGCAGTCCATTACAAATCACTGCATCATAGGCCACCACAATAATTTCTATGCCTACCACAACAACGGACACCACTGCAAGCAATGCAACACCAACCCCAGTAAAAGAGACCACCACAAGCACTGTACCATTGACCACAGCAGCAAACACCAAACCTACTACAGCAGTGACAAATCCTTATATATTATATCACAGTTTACTATTATAAGCAAGCGTGGTTATAGAATGGTCACAGGGAAAGATTTTTAAATTTTGAAATCAACTTTATTTTGTACATTTACTGATGACCCGGTTAAATGTAAAACACTTATGAATTTCATATGATCACTTTCGACTTGTTGCTTAATCTGAATAAAGTCAAAATTGAATTTACCAGAATTTAAAATGGGCGTGGCACCAAAATATTGAGTTTTGAAAATCGACCTGCACATGTATTAACTTCAAAATATGGACTTGTGCTATATTTTTAAGGTAAGTAGAACTGTAGTTGGAATAGTAAATCTATATCACCCCTTTGTATGCCTACCATGGCAAAATATGACCAGGTTGATATTTTGACTAACAACTCTGGAAATGCCTCTTTCCACTGCGTGGCGAAGTGGTTGGAGTAGAAGCGACTTTACAGCCTCCTACGGGATATGTGAAGCAAACTGAAAGAAAACAGGGACAGTATTGGTTCAATTACAAGTGCTCCACTAATCTCGAAAGGGACGATAACTGGAGATATTGACAATCTCTGGATTTCGAGTGGGGCGGAATATGGGCAGCCTGAGTTTTTTTTTACCCAAACACTTTCTCTGAAGTCATGCAATTCAGGTAAAAAAAAAAAGAAAACAGCCAAATCGTAATAGACTTCTTAGTATTGAGATGACCAGAACATTTCCCTGGAGGAGTAGGGCAGGTGGACACGTCAACCTGTATGTCTTTCCTCTGTTGTAAATCTCATTTGGGTGAAATTCCAGAAGGGCCCTGCCCTATGCGTGTCTTGTGCCTCACTCACTATTGTATATTGAAGCAGAACAGTAAATATGTAACTCTGCTCATCCTCGTCCATAGCAGTTATTATACACTTGTAGCACCTGCATCCTCCTTTCCAAATCAAGCCTTTGAGCTTGTCTGTGATATTAGCTTGTAATTGCAATGTGTTCTTCTTTACCACAATTGTAGGTCCCACTACAAGCACTGCAGCATCTACCACAGCTCCACTGACCTCCACAAGCACCGCAACTCCCACAGCAGCTCCACAAACCACCTCAAGCACTGCAGCTCCTACCACAGCTCCACAGACCACCACCACAGCTCCTACCACAGGTCCAGAGACCACCAGCATCTCTGAGGGTCCTACAACAGGTCTGCAAACCACACAAACCACTTCAACACCTACCACTGCTCCGAGGACTACCATAAATGCAGCCACTGCTACCACAGCTCCACAGACCACTATGAGTACTGTTGTTCCTACAACAGCTCAAGAGTTTACCACAAGTGCTGAAGGACTGACCAAGGGACAAGAGACCACCAAAACCTCCTCTACTGCACCAGTGACAGGTAGTGAGGGCACCATAATTACTACAAAACCTACCACAACAGCAGAGAGCACCACAATTGCTGCTATCACAACAACAGATGCCAACCCAACAGCTGCTACAACAACGCTATTAGGCAAGATCATCACAAGCACTTCAAGTCTTAGTACAGGAGTAGAAAGCACCACAACCCTTGCAGCAATGACGACAGAAGGAGAAACCACCACAAGCACTGCAACACCTACCACAGGATCAGACACCACGAAAAGCATTGTATTGCCTACCACAGAAACAGATGTCACAAAAATCACTCCAACAGTTATTATTGGAACAAAAGCGAATGCAAGTACTGCTTCAACCACAGTAGAAGTAATCACCGCAGTCACAGAAGTGCTTAATACAGGAGCAGATATCATAAAAAGTACTACAGCATCTACAGAGGGAGCAGAAACTGCTACTAGCACTGTTTCACTGACTACAGTAGCAGAGGTTACCACAAGTACTGCAGTGCCTGCTACAAAAGCTGAGGCCAGCACAAGCACTGGCTCACTTCCAACCGTGGGTGAGGTCATCACAACCTCTCCAGGGCACACCACAGGAGCAGAGAGCACAACAGTCACCATCGCATCTACCACAACAGCAGGTACCACAATATTAATAGAAGCAGCAACAACAGTAGGCCAGATCTCCAAGCCTGTAGGTCTTATTACTGGAGCAGAAAGCACCATAACCACTGTAGCTACTATCACAGTGGGAGGAATGAACAGAACTTCTGCAGCGACAGAGACCACTTCAAGCACTTCCCCATCTGTCACAGCACCGGAAACCACAAGAAGCACTACAGGTGTTGAGGCTACAACAAGCATGGCAGCACTCACCACGGCAACAGAAACTATCACAAGTACTGTTTCACCTACCACAGAAGCAGGAACACCAACAAGAGGAGCAGAACCCACCAAGAGCACTGCTGCTCCTATTACTGGAGAGGAAATGTCCAGAGGCAGTCCAGGACCTATCACAGCAGCCGAGACAACTACAAGCAGTTCAGGCCCTACCACAATACCAGAAACCAGTAGAAGCATTACAGCACCAACAACAACAGCAGTGGCCACTATAGCAACTGCAGCAAGTACAACAGCAGAAGGGATCTTCACAGGCCCTACAAGCATTAGCATGGGAGCAGAAAGCACCACAACCACAGCATCACCTTCCACCACAGGAGGAATAATCAGAACCGCTATTTCATCTACCACAGCAGCGGGGACCTTAACTGGCAATTCAGAACCTACAACCATCCAAGAGACCACAGCAAGTGCTGCAATAACGATTACAGGAAGAGTGGCCACCAAAACCACTGCAGCACTTACAACAGGAGCAGAAACCACAATAAGCACAACGGAGACCAGCAACAGCAATGCCTCTCCTATCACTGGTGCGGAAACCACTAAAGGCAGTGCAGAACCTACTACAGAAGCCAAGTCCACTATAAGCACTTTAGTAATGACCACACCACTAGAAGCCACCAAAAGCACTGCTTCTCCTATTACTGCTGCAAAAACCACTAGAGACAGTGCAGCACCTACCACATCACTCGAGACCACTACAAGCACGTCAGTACCTACCATAGCACCAGATGCCACAAGAAGCATTGCAACACCTATTACAAGAACAGAGGCAACCAAAAGTTCAGCAACACCCACTACGGAAGCAGAAACCACCACAAGTGAAGCAGAGACCACCACAACCACTGCCAATCCTATAATTGGTGCGGAAACCACTAGGGTCAGTGCACCATTTACCAAAGCAATCACGGCCACTAAAAGCACTTCAGCATCTACCACAGAAATAGAGGCCACTAAAAGCTCTGTAGCACCTACTACAGGAGCAGATAGCACCAGAACTGGAGAAGAGACAACCACTGCTACCACTCTTACTGCAAAGAAAACAATCGGAACCATTTCTCCACCTACCAAAGCAGCCATGACCACTCCAAGCACTTCAGCACCTACAACAGCAGCAGAGGCCACAAGCAGCACTGCAGCAATTATTACAGGAACAGAGGTCACCAAAAGCCCTGAAGCACTTACTACAGGAGTTGAAACCACAACAATCACAGCGGAGACCACCAAGAATCCTACTAATTCTTCAGGAGCCACCAAGGGGAGTGCTGTACTTATTGATGTAGCTGAGCCCACTGCACACACCTCTGCACATATTACAGCATCAGAGGCCACTAGAAGCCCCACAGCATCTATTACAGAAATAGTCACCTCCAAAATCACTGCAGAACGTACACCTACCACAGCGCTTGAGGCCACCCAAAGCTCTGCTGCTCCTAAAACTGGTGCAGAAACCACCAGTAGCAGCGTAGCACCTGTCACATCAGCTAAGATCACCACCAGCACTTTCTTGCCTACCACAGCACAAGAGGTCACAAGAAGCACTGTAGCACTTATTACAGGTACAGGGGCCACCGAAAGTGCTGCATCCCCCACTACAGTAGCAGAAACCACCACAAGTGGAGCGGAGACCACCACAAGCACTGCAACAACTATCATTGGTGCAGAAAACAGCAGGGGCAGTGCAGCACCTACCACAGCAACCACGACCACTACAAGCACTTCAGCCCCCACCACCAAACTAGTGGCCACTAAAAGCTCTGGACCACCTACTACAGAACCAGAAACCACCATAACTGGAGCAGAATCAACCACTGCCACTCCTATTACTGGAGCGGAATCCACCAGAACCAGTTCTGCACCTACCACAGCAGCCAGATTCACTCTAAGCACTTCAGCACCTACAACAGCAGCAGAGGCCAGACGAAGCACTGCAGCACTTATTACAGAAATAGTCACCTCTAAAAGTACTGCAGAACTTACACCTACCACAGCACTAGAGGCCGCCCAAAGCACTGCTGCTTCTATAACTGGTGCAGAAACCACCAAAGGCAGCATAGCATCTGTCACATCAGCTGAGACCATCACAAGCATATTATTACCTACCACAGCACAAGAGGTCACAAGTAGCACTGTAGCATCTATTACAGGTACAAAGGCCACCGAAAGCGCTGCATCACCCACTACAGTAGCAGAAACCACCACAAGTGGAGCGGAGACCATCAGAAGCACTGCCACTCCTATCACTGGTGCAGAAACCAGCAGGGGCAGTGCGGCACCTACCACAGCAACCACAACCACTACAAGCACTTCAGCACGTATCATAGGGCTAGAGGCCAATAAAACCTCTGAAGCACCTACTAGAGGAGCAGAAACCACTATAACTGGACAAGAGACTACCACTCCTATTACTAGAGCAGAAACCACCAAAACCAATTCTGCACCTACCACAGCAGCCAAGACCACCCCAAACACTTCAGCACCTACAACAGCAGCAGAGACCCCAAGAAGCACAGCAGCAGCTATTTCAGAAAGAGTGACCACCAAAAGCACTGCAGAACGTACACCTACCACAGCACTAGAGGCCACCCAAAGCACTGCTGCTCCTATAACTGGTGCAGAACGCACCAGCGGCAGCATATCATCTGTCACATCTGCTGAGACCACCACAATCACTCTATTACCTACCACAGCACAAGAGGTCACAAGAAGCACTGTAGCACCTATTACGGGTACAAAAGGCACAGAAAGCACTGCATCACCCACTACAGTAGCAGAACCCACCACAAGTGGAGCCGAGACCACGACAAGCACTGCCACTCCAATAATTGGTGCAGAAACCAGCAGTGCAGCACCTACCACAGCAACCACGACCACTACAAGCACTTCAACACCTACCACTGAACTAGAGGCCACTAAAAGCTCTGCAGCACAAACTATAGGAACAGAAACCACCATAACTGGAGAAGAGATAACCACTGCCAATCCTATTACTGGAGTGGAAACCACCAGAACCACTTCTGCATCTACCACAACAGCAAAGACCACTTCAAGCACCTCAGCACCTACTACAGAAGCTGAGGCCACAAGAGGCACTGCAGAAGCTATTACAGGAACAGAGGCCACCAAAAGCTTGGCTGTTCTTACTGCGGGAGTTGAAACCACAACAATCACAGTCGAGACCACCAAGACCACTGCAGCTCCTCTTAGTGCTTCAGAAACCTCCAAGAGTAGTGCAGCACCTATCACTGTAGCTGAGACCACTGTACACACTTCAGCCCTTATCACAGCATTAGAGGCCATTAGAATCCCCACAGCACCTATTACAGAAACTGTGGCCAACAAAAGCACTGCAGAGCGTACATCTACCACAGCACTAGAGGCTGCCCAAAGCAGTACTGCTCCTTTAACTAGTGCAGAAACCACCAGAGGCAGCACGGCATCCGACACATCAGCTGAGACCCCCACAAGCACTTTATTGCCTACAACAGCACAAGAGGTCACAAGAAGCAGTGTAGCACCTATTACAGGTACCAAGGCCTCCGAAAGCGCTGCATCACCCACTACAGTAGCAGAAACCACCACAAGTGGAGCGGAGACCACCACAAGCACTGCCACCCCTGTCACTCGTGCAGAAACCAGCAGGGGAAGTGCAGCACCAACCACAGCAACCACAATCACTACAAGCACCACAGAAGTAGAGGCCACTAAAACCTCTGAAGCACCTAGTAGAGGAGCAGAAACCACCATAACTGGAGAAGAGACTACCACTCCTATTACTAGAGCGGAAACCATCAGAACCAGTTTTGCACCTACCACAGCAGCGAAGACCACCCCAAGCACTTCAGCACCTACAACAGCAGCAGAGACCACAAGAAGCACAGCAGCAGCTATTTCAGAAAGAGTGACCACCAAAAGCACTGCAGAAAGTACACCTACCACAGCACTAGAGGCTGCCCAAAGCACTGCTGCTCCTATAACTAGTGCAGAAACTACCAGCGGCAGCATAGCATATGTCACATCTGCTGAGACCACCACAATCACTCTATTACCTACCACAGCACAAGAGGTCACAAGAAGCACTGTAGCACTTATGGGTACAAAAGCCACAGAAAGCGCTGCATCACCCACTACAGTAGCAGAAACCACCACAAGCGAAGCCGAGACCACCACAAGAACTGCCACTCCCATCATTGGTGCAGAAACCAGCAGGGGCAGTGCGGCCCCTACCACAGCAACCACGACCACTACAAACACTTCAACACCTACCACAGAACTACAGGCCACTAAAACATCTGAAGCATCTACTAGAGGAGCAGAAACCACCATAACTGGAACAGAGGCAACCACTACCGCTCCTATTACTGGAGCGGAAACTACCAGAACCATTTCTGCACCTACCACAGCAACCACTACCACTACAAGTGCTTTATCACCTACCACAGAACTAGAGGCCACTAAAATCTCTGTAGCACCAACTATAGGAGCAGAAACCACCATAACTGGAGCAGAGACAACCACTGCCAATCCTATTACTGGAGTGGAAACCACCAGAACCACTTCTGCCCCTACCACAACAGCCAAGACCACTTCAGCGCCTACTACAGATGCTGAGGCCACAAGAGGCACTGCAGAAGCTATTACAGGAACAGAGGCCACCAAAAGCCCTGCAGTTCTTACTGCAGGAGTTGAAACAACAACAATCACAGCGGAGACCACCAAGACCACTGCAGCTCTTCTTAGTGCTTCAGAAACCTCCAGGAGTAGTGCAGCACCTATCACTGAAACTGCAACCACTGCACACACTTCAGCACATATCACAGCATTAGAGGCCACTAGAAGCCCCACAGCACCTATTACAGAAATAGTGGCCAACAAACGCACTGCAGAGCGTACATCTACCACAGCACTAGAGGCTGCCCAAAGCAGTACTGCTCCTTTAACTGGTGCGGAAACCACCAGAGGCAGCACGGCATCCGTCACATCAGCTGAGACCCCCACAAGCACTTTATTGACTACAACAGCACAAGAGGTCACAAGAAGCACTGTAGCACCTATTACAGGTACCAAGGCCTCCGAAAGCGCTGCATCACCCACTACAGTAGCAGAAACCACCAAAAGTGGAGCGGAGACCACCACAAGCACTGCCACTCCTATCATTGGTGCAGAAACCAGCAGGGGAAGTGCAGCACCAACCACTACAAGCACTTCAGCACCTATCATAGCACTAGAGGCCACTAAAACCTCTGAAGCACCTACCAGAGGAGCAGAAACCACGATAACTGAAGAAGAGACTACCACTCCTATTACTGGGCGGAAACCATCAGAACCAGTTTTGCACCTACCACACCAGCCAAGACCACCCCAAGCACTTCAGCACCTACAACAGCAGCAGAGACCACAAGAAGCACCGCAGCAGCTATTTCAGAAAGAGTGACCACCAAAAGCACTGCAGAAAGTACACCTACCACAGCACTGGAAGCTGCCCAAAGCACTGCTGCTTCTATAACTGGTGCAGAAACCACCAAAGGCAGCATAGCATCTGTCACATCATCTGAGACCATCACAATCACTCTATTACCTACCATAGCACAAGAGGTCACAAGAACCACTGTAGCACCTTCTACAGGTACAAAGCCCACCGAAAGTGCTCAATCACCTACTACCGTAGCAGAAACCACAACGGGTGCAGCGGAGACCACCACAAGCACTGTCACTCCTATCATTGGTGCAGAAACCAGCAGGGGCAGTGCAGCACCGACCACAGCAACCATGACCACTACAAGCACTTCAGCACCTACCACCGAACTAGAGGCCACTAAAACCTCTGAAGCACCTACTAGAGGAGCAGAAACCAACATAACTGGAGCAGAGACAACCACTACCACTCCTATTTCTGGAGCAGAAACCCCCAGAACCAATTCTGCTCCTACCTCAGCAGCCAATACCACTCCAAGCACTTCAGCACCTACAACAGCAGCAGAGACCACAAGAAGCACTGCAGCAGCTATTTCAGAAAGAGTGACCACCAAAAGCACTGCAGAACGTACACCTACCACAGCACTAGAGGCCACCCAAAGCACTGCTGCTCCTATAACTGGTGCAGAAACTACCAGCGGCAGCATAGCATCTGTCACATCTGCTGAGACCACCACAATCACTCTATTACCTACTATAGCACAAGAGGTCACAAGAAGCACTTTAGCACCTATTACGGATACAAAGGCCACAGAAAGCGCTGCATCGCCCACTACAGAAGCAGAAACCACCACAATTGGAGCAGAGACCACCACAAGCACTGCCACTCCTATCATTGGTGCAGAAACCAGCAGGGGCAGTGCAGCACCTACCACGGCAACCATGGCCACAACAAGCACTTCAACACCTGCCACAGAACGAGAGGCCACTAAAACATCTGAAGCGCCTACTAGAGGAGCAGAAACCACCATAACTGGAACAGAGGGAACCACTATCACTCCTATTACTGGAGCAGAAACCACCAGAACCATTTCTGCACCTACCACAGCAACCACTACCACTACAAGCACTTTAGCACCTACCACAGAACTAGAGGTCACTAAAAGCTCTGTAGCACCAACTTTAGGAGCAGAAACCACCATAACTGGAGCAGAGATAACCTCTGCCAATCCTATTACTGGAGTGGAAACCACCAGAACCACTTCTGCACCTACCACAACAGCAAAGACCACTTCAAGCACTTCAGCACCTACTACAGAAGCTGAGGCCACAAGAGGCACTGCAGAAGCTATTACAGGAACAGAGGCCACCAAAAGCTTGGCTGTTCTTACTGCAGGAGTTGAAACCACAACAATCACAGTCGATACCACCAAGACCACTGCAGCTCCTCTTAGTGCTTCAGAAACCTCCAAGAGTAGTGCAGCACCTATCACTGTAGCTGAGACCACTGTACACACTTCAGCCCTTATCACAGCATTAGATGCCACTAGAAGCCCCAAAGCACCTATTACAGAAACTGTGGCCAACAAAAGCACTGCAGAGCGTACATCTACCACAGCACTAGAGGCTGCCCAAAGCAGTACTGCTCCTTTAACTAGTGCAGAAACCACCAGAGGCAGCACGGCATCCGACACATCAGCTGAGACCCCCACAAGCACTTTATTGCCTACAACAGCACAAGAGGTCACAAGAAGCAGTGTAGCACCTATTACAGGTACCAAGGCCTCCGAAAGCGCTGCATCACCCACTACAGTAGCAGAAACCACCACAAGTGGAGCGGAGACCACCACAAGCACTGCCACTCCTGTCACTCGTACAGAAACCAGCAGGGGAAGTGCAGCACCAACCACAGCAACCACAACCACTACAAGCACCACAGAAGTAGAGGCCACTAAAACCTCTGAAGCACCTAGTAGAGGAGCAGAAACCACCATAACTGGAGAAGAGACTATCACTCCTATTACTAGAGCAGAAACCATCAGAACCAGTTTTGCACCTACCACAGCAGCGAAGACCACCCCAAGCACTTCAGCACCTACAACAGCAGCAGAGACCACAAGCAGCACAGCAGCAGCTATTTCAGAAAGAGTGACCAACAAAAGCACTGCAGAAAGTACACCTACCACAGCACTAAAGGCCACCCAAAGCACTGCTGCTCCTATAACTAGTGCAGAAACTACCAGCGGCAGCATAGCATATGTCACATCTGCTGAGACCACCACAATCACTCTATTACCTACCACAGCACAAGAGGTCACAAGAAGCACTGTAGCACTTATGGGTACAAAGGCCACTGAAAGCGCTGCATCATCCACTAGAGTAGCAGAAACCACCACAAGTGAAGCCGAGACCACCACTAGAACTGCCACTCCTATAATTGGTGCAGAAACCAGCAGGGGCAGTGCAGTCCCTACCACAGCAACCACGACCACTACAAGCACTTCAACACCTACCACAGAACTAGAGGCCACTAAAACATCTGAAGCACCTACTAGAGGAGCAGAAACAACCATAACTGGAACAGAGGCAACCACTACCACTCCTATTACTGGAGCGGAAACCACCAGAACCATTTCTGCACCTTCCACAGCAACCACTACCACTACAAGTGCTTTAACACCTACCACAGTACTAGAAGCCACTAAAAGCTCTGTAGCACCAACTATAGGAGCAGAAACCACCATAACTGGAGCAGAGACAACCACTGCCAATCCTATTACTGGAGTGGAAACCCCCAGAACCACTTCTGCGCCTACCACAACAGCCAAGATCACTTCAAGCACTTCAGCGCCTACTACAGAAGCTGAGGCCACAAGAGGCACTGCAGAAGCTATTACAGGAACAGAGGCCACCAAAAGCCCTGCAGTTCTTACTGCAGTAGTTGAAACTACAACAATCACAGCGGAGACCACCAAGACCACTGCAGCTCTTCTTAGTGCTTCAGAAACCTCCAGGAGTAGTGCAGCACCTATCACTGAAACTGCAACCACTGCACACACTTCAGCACATATCACAGCATTAGAGGCCACTAGAAGCCCCACAGCACCTATTACAGAAACTGTGGCCAACAAACGCACTGCAGAGCGTACATCTACCACAGCACTAGAGGCTGCCCAAAGCAGTACTGCTCCTTTAACTAGTGCAGAAACCACCAGAGGCAGCACGGCATCCGTCACATCAGCTGAGAGCCCCACAAGCACTTTATTGACTACAACAGCACAAGAGGTCACAAGAAGCACTGTAGCACCTATTACAGGTACCAAGGTCTCCGAAAGCGCTGCATCACCCACTACAGTAGCAGAAACCACCAAAAGTGGAGCGGAGACCACCACAACCACTGCCACTCCTATCATTGGTTCCGAAACCAGCAGGGGAAGTGCAGCACCAACCACTACAAGCACTTCAGCACCTATCATAGGACTAGAGGCCACTAAAACCTCTGAAGCACCTACTAGAGGAGCAGAAACCACGATAACTGAAGAAGAGACTACCACTCCTATTACTGGAGCGGAAACCATCAGAACCAGTTTTGCACCTACCACAGCAGCCAAGACCACCCCAAGCACTTCAGCACCTACAACAGCAGCAGAAACCACAAGAAGCACCGCAGCAGCTATTTCAGAAAGAGTGACCACCAAAAGCACTGCAGAACGTACACCTACCACAGCAGTAGAGGCCACCCAAAGCACTGCTGCTCCTAAAACTGGTGCAGAAACTACCAGCGGCAGCATAGCATCTGTCACATCTGCTGAGACCACCACAATCACTCTATTACCTACTATAGCACACGAGGTCACAAGAAGCACTTTAGCACCTATTACGGATACAAAGGCCACAGAAAGCGCTGCATCACCCACTACAGAAGCAGAAACCACCACAATTGGAGCAGAGACCACCACAAGCACTGCCACTCCTATCATTGGTGCAGAAACCAGCAGGGGCAGTGCAGCACCTACCACGGCAACCATGGGCACTACAAGCACTTCAACACCTGTCACAGAACGAGAGGCCACTAAAACATCTGAAGCGCCTACTAGAGGAGCAGAAACCACCATAACTGGAACAGAGGGAACCACTATCACTCCTATTACTGGAGCAGATACCACCAGAACCATTTCTGCACCTACCACAGCAACCACTACCACTACAAGCATTTTAGCACCTACCACAGAACTAGAGGTCACTAAAAGCTCTGTAGCACCAACTTTAGGAGCAGAAACCACCATAACTGGAGCAGAGACAACCACTGCCAATCCTATTACTGGAGTGGAAACCACCAGAACCACTTCTGCACATACCACAACAGCAAAGACCACTTCAAGCACTTCAGCACCTACTACAGAAGCTGAGGCCACAAGAGGCACTGCAGAAGCTATTACAGGAACAGAGGCCACCAAAAGCCCGGCTGTTCTTACTGCAGGAGTTGAAATCACAACAATCACAGCGGAGACCACTGCAGCTCCTCTTAGTGCTTCAGAAACCTCCAGGAGTAGTGCAGCACCTATCACTGTAGCTGAGACCACTGTACACACTTCAGCCCTTATCACAGCATTAGAGGCCACTAGAAGCCCCACAGCACCTATTACAGAAACATTGGCCAACAAAAGCACTGCAGAGCGTACATCTACCACAGCACTAGAGGCCACCCAAAGCACTGCTGCTCCTTTAACTGGTGCAGAAACTACCAGCATCAGCATAGCATTTGGCACATCTGCTGAGACCACCACAATCACTCTATTACCTACCATAGCACAAGAGGTCACAAGAAGCACTGCAGCACCTATTACGGGTACAAAGGCCACTGAAAGCGCTGCATCACCCACTACAGTAGCAGAGACCACCACAAGCACTGCCCCTCCTATCATTGGTACAGAAACCAGCAAGGGTAGTGCAGCACCTACCACAGCAACCACGACCACTACAAACACTTCAACACCTACCAAAGAAGTAGAGGCCACTAAAACGTCTGAAGCACCTACCAGAGGAGCAAAAACCACCATAACTGGAACAGAGGCAACCACTACCACTCCTATTCCTGGAACAGAACCCACCAGAACCAGTGCTGCACCTACCACAGAAACCACTACCACTACTAGCACTTCAGCACCTTCCATAGAACTAGAGACCACTAAAAGCTCTGTAGCACCAACTATAGGATCAGAAACCACCATAACTGGAGCAGAGGCAACCACTACCACTCCTATTAGTGGAGTGGAAACCACCAGATCTAGTTCTGCACCGACCACAGCAGCCAAGACCATTTCAAGCACTTCAGCACCAAACACAGAAGCCGAGGCCACAAGAGACACTTCAGAAGCTATTACTGGAACAGAGGCCACCAAAAGCAGTGTAGTACTTACTGCACGAGTTGAAACCACAACAATCACAGCGAAGACAAACAAGCCCACTGCAGGTCTTTTTAGTGCTTCGGAAACCTCCAGGAGTAGTGCAGCACCTAGCACTGTAGCTGAAACCACTGCACACACCTCAGCACTTATCACAGCATTAAAGGCCACTAGAAGCCCCACAGCACCTATTATAGAAATAGTGGCCACCAAAAGCACTGCAGAGCATACACCTACCACAGCGCTAGAGGCCGCCCAAAGCACTGCTGCTCTTTTAACTGGTGCAGAAACCACCAGAGGCAGCGTAGCATCTGTCACATCAGCTGAGACCACCAGAAACACTTTATTGCCTACCACAGCACAAGAGGTCACAAGAATCACTGTAGAACCTACTACAGGTACAAAGCCCACCGAAAGTGCTCAATCACCCACTACAGTAGCAGAAACTACAACAAGTGGAGCGGAGACCACCACAAGCACTGCCACTCCTATCATTGGTGCAGAAACCAGCAGGAGCAGTGCAGCACCTACCACAGCAACCACGACCGCTACAAGCACTTCAATGCCTCCCACCGAACTAGAGGCCACTAAAAGCTCTGTAGCGCCAAATACAGGAGCAGAAACCACATTAACTGAAGTGGAGACAACCACTGCCACTCCTAATACTGGAGTCGAAACTACCAAAACCAGTCCTGCACCTACCACAGCAGCCAGAATCACTCTAACCACTCCAGCACCTACAACAGCAGCAGAGGCCACACAAAGCACTGCAGCAGCTATTACAGAAATAGTCACCTCCAAAAGTACTGCAGAACGTACGCCTACCACAGCACTAGAAGCTGCCCAAAGCACTGCTGCTTCTATAACTGGTGCAGAAACCACCAAAGGCAGCATAGCATCTGTCACATCATCTGAGACCATCACAATCACTCTATTACCTACCATAGCACAAGAGGTCACAAGAAGCACTGTAGCACCTACTACAGGTACAAAGCCCACCGAAAGTGCTCAATCACCTACTACCGTAGCAGAAACCACAACGGGTGGAGCGGAGACCACCAAGAGCACTGTCACTCCTGGTGCAGAAACCAGCAGGGCCAGTGCAGCACCTACCACAGCAACCATGACCACTACAAGCACTTCAGCACCTACCACCAAACTAGAGACCTCTGAAGCACCTACTAGAGGAGCAGAAACCACCATAACTGGAACAGAGACAACCACTACCACTCCTATTACTGGAGCAGAAACCACCAGAACCAATTCTGATCCTACCACAGCAGCCAATACCACTCCAAGCACTTCAGCACCTACAACAGCAGCAGAGACCACAAGAAGCACTGCAGCAGCTATTTCAGAAAGAGTGACCACCAAAAGCACTGCAGAACGTACACCTACCACAGCACTAGAGGCCACCCAAAGCACTGCTGCTCCTATAACTGGTGCAGAAACTACCAGCGGCAGCATAGCATCTGTCACATCTGCTGAGACCACCACAATCACTCTATTACCTACTATAGCACAAGAGGTCACAAGAAGCACTTTAGCACCTGTTACGGATACAAAGGCCACAGAAAGCACTGCATCACCCACTACAGAAGCAGAAACCACCACAATTGGAGCAGAGACCACCACAAGCACTGCCACTCCTATCATTGGTGCAGAAACCAGCAGGGGCAGTGCAGCATCTACCACAGCAACCATGGCCACTACAAGCACTTCAACACCTGCCACAGAACTAGAGACCACTAAAACATCTGAAGCGCCTACTAGAGGAGCAGAAGCCACCATAACTGGAACAGAGGGAACCACTATCACTCCTATTACTGGGACAGAAACCACCAGAACCATTTCTGCACCTACCACAGCAACCACTACCAGGACAAGCACTTTAGCACCTACCACAGAACTAGAGGTCACTAAAAGCTCTGTAGCACCAACTTTAGGAGCAGAAACCACCATAACTGGAGCAGAGACAACTACTGCCAATCCTATTACTGGAGTGGAAACCACCAGAACCACTTCTGCACCTACCACAACAGCAAAGACCACTTCAAGCACTTCAGCACCTACTACAGAAGCTGAGGCCACAAGAGGCACTGCAGAAGCTATTACAGGAACAGAGGCCACCAAAAGCCGTGCAGTTCTTACTGCAGGAGTTGAAACCACAACAATCACAGCCGAGAGCACTAAAACCACTGCAGCTCCTCTTAGTGCTTCAGAAACCTCCAGGAGTAGTGCAGCACCTATCACTGTAGCTGAGACCACTGTACACACTTCAGCCCTTATCACAGCATTAGAGGCCACTAGAAGCCCCACAGCACCTATTACAGAAACTTTGGCCAACAAAAGCACTGCAGAGCGTACATCTACCACAGCACTAGAGGCTGCCCAAAGCAGTACTGCTCCTTTAACTGGTGCAGAAGCTACCAGCGGCAGCATAGCATTTGTCACATCTGCTGAGACCACCACAATCACTCTATTACCTACCATAGCACAAGAGGTCACAAGAAGCACTGCAGCACCTATTACGGGTACAAAGGCCACTGAACGCGCTGCATCACCCACTACAGTAGCAGAAACCACCACAAGTGGAGCAAAGACCACCACAAGCACTGCCACTACTATCATTGGTACAGAAACCAGCAAGGGTAGTGCAGCACCTACCACAGCAACCACAACCACTACAAACACTTCAACACCTACCAAAGAAGTAGAGGCCACTAAAACGTCTGAAGCACCTACTAGAGGAGCAAAAACCACCATAACTGGAACAGAGGCAACCACTACCACTCCTATTCCTGGAACAAAAACCACCAGAACCAGTGCTGCACCTACCACAGAAACCACTACCACTACTAGCACTTCAGCACCTACCACAGAACTAGAGACCACTAAAAGCTCTGTAGCACCAACTATAGGAACAGAAACCACCATAACTGGAGCAGAGGCAACCACTACCACTCCTATTAGTGGAGTGGAAACCACCAGATCTAGTTCTGCACTGACCACATCAGCCAAGACCATTTCAAGCACTTCGGCACCAAACACAGAAGCCGAGGCCACAAGAGACACTTCAGAAGCTATTACTGGAACAGAGGCCACCAAAAGCCATGTAGTACTTACTGCACGAGTTGAAACCACAGCAATCACAGCGAAGACAACCAAGCCCACTGCAGGTCTTCTTAGTGCTTCGGAAACCTCCAGGAGTAGTGCAGCACCTAGCACTGTAGCTGAAACCACTGCACACACCTCAGCACTTATCACAGCATTAGAGGCCACTAGAAGCCCCACAGCACCTATTATAGAAATAGTGGCCACCAAAAGCACTGCAGAGCATACACCTACCACTGCGCTAGAGGCCGCCCAAAGCACTGCTGCTCTTTTAACTGATGCAGAAACCACCAGAGGCAGCGTAGCATCTGTCACATCAGCTGAGACCACCAGAAGCACTTTATTGCCTACCACAGCACAAGAGGTCACAAGAATCACTGTAGAACCTACTACAGGTACAAAGCCCACCGAAAGTGCTCAATCACCCACTACAGTAGCAGAAACTACAACAAGTGGAGCGGAGATCACCACAAGCACTGCCACTCCTATCATTGGTGCAGAAACCAGCAGGAGCAGTGCAGCACCTACCACAGCAACCACGGCCGCTACAAGCACTTCAATGCCTCCCACCGAACTAGAGGCCACTAAAAGCTCTGTAGCACCAAATACAGGAGCAGAAACCACAATAACTGAAGTGGAGACAACCACTGCCACTCCTAATACTGGAGCCGAAACTACCAAAACCAGTCCTGCACCTACCACAGCAGCCAGAATCACTCTAACCACTCCAGCACCTACAACAGCAGCAGAGGCCACACAAAGCACTGCAGCAGCTATTACAGAAATAGTCACCTCCAAAAGTACTGCAGAACGTACGCCTACCACAGCACTAGAAGCTGCCCAAAGCACTGCTGCTTCTATAACTGGTGCAGAAACCACCAAAGGCAGCATAGCATCTGTCACATCATCTGAGACCATCACAATCACTCTATTACCTACCATAGCACAAGAGGTCACAAGAAGCACTGTAGCACCTTCTACAGGTACAAAGCCCACCGAAAGTGCTCAATCACCTACTACCATAGCAGAAACCACAACGGGTGGAGCGGAGACCACCGCAAGCACTGTCACTCCTATCATTGGTGCAGAAACCAGCAGGGGCAGTGCAGCACCTACCACAGCAACCATGACCACTACAAGCACGACAGCACCTACCACCGAACTAGAGGCCACTAAAACCTCTGAAGCCCCTACTAGAGGAGCAGAAACCACCATACCTGGAGCAGAGACAACCACTACAACTCCTATTACTGGAGCAGAAACCACCAGAACCAATTCTGCTCCTACCACAGCAGCCAATACCACTCCAAGCACTTCAGCACCTACAACAGCAGCAGAGACCACAAGAAGCACCGCAGCACCTATTTCAGAAAGAGTGACCACCAAAAGCACTGCAGAACGTACACCTACCACAGCACTAGAGGCCACCCAAAGCACTGCTGCTCCTATAACTGGTGCAGAAACTACCAGCGGCAGCATAGCATCTGTGACATCTGCTGAGACCACCACAATCACTCTATTACCTACTATAGCACAAGAGGTCACAAGAAGCACTTTAGCAATTATTACGGATACAAAGGCCACCGAAAGCGCTGCATCACCCACTACAGTAACAGAAACCACCACAAGAGGGGCAGAGACCATCACAAGCACTGCCACTCCTCTCATTGGTGCTGAAACCAGCAGTGGCAGTGCAACACCCACCACAGCAATCACGGCCACTACAATTGTTTCAGCACATACCACAACACTAGAGGCCACCAAGAACTCTGCAGCACCTACTAGAGTAGCAGAAACCACCATAATTGAAGTGGAGATAACCACAAGCACTACAGCTCCTACTACTGAAGCAGTAACCTCCAGAGCCAGTGATGCATCTTCCACAGCAGCCGAGACCACACCAAGCAATTCACATACCACAACAGTAGAGGTGACAACCAGCACAGCAGCACCTATTACTGGAATAGAGGCAACCAAAAGCACTGCAGCACCTATTGCAGGATCACAAACCACCAGACGTAGAGAGGAGACAACCACAAGAACTGCTGCCTCTATTACTGGAGCGGAAACCACCAGAGACAGTGCAACACCTACCGCAGAAGACAAGACCACTCGAAGCACTTCAGCACATACCACTGCGCCTGGGGCTACAAGAAGTACTGCAGTGACTACCACAGTAGCAGACACTACAACAAGCGCTTTGGGATCAAGCAAAGCACCAGAGACCATCAAAATCTCATCTACACGTACTACAGAACAAGAGGTCACAAAACACGCTTCTGCACTTACCATAGTATCAGAGACCACTGCACGAGCATCACCACCTTCCACAGCAGCACGGTTCACCACAGGCATTGCAGCACCATTCACAGCACCAGAAGCAACCACAAGCAGTACAGCACGCACGGCAGACACAAAGACCACAAGTGCAACTGCAGGTACAATATGTATTATTGTAGGACGTTTTCTCTTGTTTGATCCTGGCCTTTCACTGTCACTGTTCTCCTCTGTATGCTCTGTCACAACTTTACCTCTCTACTTCTGTTTTCCTCATTGCCTTAAATGGGCAGGTACTATCTAGTACTAAGTATTTGCACTTAAACAATTTGAATAGAAGAGGATCTGCACTTCTCAGGACTCCGGCAATATATTTAATGGGGGAGTAAGTGCACCTCTCAGGAGCGAAAAGATACTTTAATATGAATATGACTTTCCCTTAAAAGAATTTATTTTTCCTTCTTTGGAATAACCCTGTAAAAGACGGAAGCCGGGATTGACTATCACCCGCTGAGCAAACATGCTCATTATTGCATTTGCTTTATAAGAATCAGCAGCAAACATTTAAGTAAATGTTAGACTCTACAGTATAACAGTTTAAAAATAAAGACAGACACTGAAAATGAAAATGTAGAGTTCAGTGGAATAATTATTTCTAGTTCATTTGCCACAGTTGGGTATCGTGGCATTGTTGCAAGCCTGTTGTAATGTGACCCTGATGCATGGGCGACCTATGGAATGCTCAGCTCTGGAATGTATGTCACTGAGGCGTTGGTAAGGGCTCGGTGAGGGCTTCCCGGCTCAACGCTACGCTAGTCACCACCACTGTTAAATCTGTAACTTGTGAGCAAATGAAATGTTTTTTCTTTCCACTCCTTTACTCAGTGCCAGCACTAAGTGTAATGTCTTTCACACAGGTCCAGTAACAGAAGAGGTCATTGTTCCTATAACTGAGAAGCCAGCAGAGCATCTTCCGGGGGTGGTCACTACAACAACTAAACAAACCACACCAACCTCAACAACCATCGGAACAACAGTGACAAGCAAAGGTAAGCCAAAGGCTACAGTGGGGCATGAGCTGTCAATCCTGTTAGATACCACTAATCATGGGGGTGCACTCTGCACATAAGGTAGTTTCCTTGGGGGGATGTTGGGAATAATGGGATAGGATGGGTGTACGGATTAACCCGTGACCTCCCTACACTCAGACGAAGAATCTTTGATCTTGGTGGGTGTCTGATGACATCCCCAGCCAATCACCAGCTGACCACATCCACCTCCAAGAGGTTTATTTGCCAAAAATTTGTTTTCCTTTACTTTGTTAAAGGCAGTTTCAGTTAAAATATTACTTCACCTGCCGGGTGCAAAAACACCTTCACCGCTTCCAGTGACTGTGGCAGGAAGAATGGATGCTAAGCAAACCTTTGGCATAGAGTACAATGAACAAAACAACGTACGCAAATTACGCATATTTTTTACAATGTCACCTTCATCACATTTTTTAAGAACTAGTAGACACAGAGCTGAATCGAACCTGAACATAATCTCTAACAATATGTCCAAGGAATGAGTAACGAAGTATCAGCATTAGACCATCAGAGTAGGTGCTAGTAGTTAGTTGCCTTAAAAATCTAACATTTTTCCTTATGCTTTGGACCAGGATGTAAATATACTACAAGTGATGGTTTCTGCTCATGGCATTATGGCCCCTCAAAATACTGTCCCCCAATTACTAAGGTGCTGCGCTTGCGAATGCATGACTCAAAGCGAAACAAACAGGCGCAACGATCAACTATAGATTAAAAAGGACATCGGAACAGCTCGAAAATGTGTTGTGTTGCGTTGCTCAAGGGCCACCACCAACCTTTGTAAATTTGCTGTAATCCTTGCTTCCACTGGAAGTAGAGCTAGTAAACCATCCGCGGCCCGTACAGGTTAGAGCGGTGGGCGGTGGGGCGGGTGAGGGGATTTAGACGGACGATGACCAGGGCAAAATAATTATTTATTTAATTTTCCCTCCTCATCGTCCGTCGAAATCCCCCCACACCCGGCCCCACCGCCCACCGCTCTTACCTGCACAGGCCGCAGCTGTAGTAAAGACGGACATTTGTATTTGTTTCTGAATCTTCCACGTAGTCTGTGCATGCTACATGTATGTAGGCCTTTTATACCAGAAATATGAAATGACAGCACTCCGAATGTGTGATTCAGTGAAAGTTGACATAAATATCCAACTATATTCCTGCTGCTGTAGGCTCTGAAGTGCTGTTGTGTTCTGCCTGGCAATATATACATTATATCGCAGTTTCCTGGTATAAGCTAGCAGGAATGTGGAATTTTCATGGGAAAAATGTATTTTTTGGAAACAACTTTCTTTTACTTGTTTACTAACAACCCTTTAAAAATGTTAAAGTGTTATGAATTTTATATGATCGCTTTTGTGGGACCTCTTAGTTAATCTGAATGAAGTCTTAATTGAATTTACCAAAAGATAAAATGGGTGCGGTTAAAAAATATTGAGTTTTAGGTACTGACCTGCACACATAGCGACTCCACAATATATTGACTTCCTCTATATTACTAGTGTAAGTAGATGTGAAGTTCTGATAGTGACTCTCCATTGCCCCTTCGTTTGCGTAGCTTGACGATATATGTCCAGGCTGATATTGCTCTGGTCAATATTTTGACTTACAACCTATAAAATGCGTCTTTCCCCTGAATGGAGTAGGGGTCAGAGTAAAAACAATCTCACGGCCTCCTACAGGCTGTGTAAATCTAATCTGAAAGAAGCCGGACTCATTATTGGGTCAATTACTACTGCTCCGCTAATCCCAAATGGGCGGAGAACTGGAGAGTGAAATTCAGGCCAAAAATCAACTAACTTCTAATGGACTCCTTGGCACTGAGATGGCTGATAAACTTTGTAGAAAATGTAGGCCCTGAACATTTACCTAAAATTAAAGGGCAGGTGGACACAGCAGCCTGCAATGTGTCTTTCTCTGTTTTATCTCTCTATTGGCTGAATCTCCTCAAGGGCCATGCACAGTGTGTTCTTTGTGCCTCACACATTCATTATTGTGCGTTGAAACAGAACAGTAAATGAGTAAATGTGCATTACTACATCACAATTCTTGCTTCTTGCTTGTGTGCAAACAGTAACTGCACAGCACCCCGCAGGTCCCTTTCCACCTCAAGTTTTCAAGCCTATGATATTAGCTTGTAATTGTAATATGTTCTTCTTTGCCACTATTATAGGGCCCACTGCAAGCACTGCAGCACCCACCACAGCTCCACTGACCTCCACAAGCACTGCAGCTCCACAAACCTCAAGCACCGCAGCTCCTACCCCAGCTCCACAGACCACCACCACAGCTCCTATCACAGCTCCAGAGACCACCAGCACCTCTGCAGCTACAACTGCTCCTCAAACCACCCAAATCCCTTCGATTCCTACCACAGCTCTCATGACTACCAAAACGGCAGCCATTGTCAACACAGCTCCACCGACCACTAAGAGTACTGTTGCTCCTACGACAGCTAAGGAGATTACCACAAGCACCGACGGACTGACTAAAAGACCAGAGTCCACCAAAACCACATCTACTGCAACAGTCACAGCTGGTGAGAGCACCATAATCCCTAAAAACCCTACCACATCAGCAGAGAGCACAACTATTGCTGTAGCAACTACCACAACAACAGGTACCATCCCAGCAACTGCTGCAACTGCAACAACGCCATTAGGCAAGATCATCACAAGCACTTCAAGTCTTAGTGCAAGAGCAGAAAGCCCCACAACCACTGCAGCAATGACGACAGAAGGAGAAACCACCACAAGCACTGTGGCATCTACCACAGGAGCTGGCTCAACAGAGGGAACTGCAACATCTGCCACAGGATCAGACACCACTAAAAATATTGCATTGCCTACCACGGAAGGAGACACCACCAAAGTCACTACAGCACATACTTCAGGAGCAAAAGCTATGGCAAGTACTGTCTCAACCACCACAGAGGCAGCAACCACCAAGGTCATGGAAGTACTTTCTACAGGAGCAGAGAGCCCAAAAAGCACTACAGCACCTACAAAGGGAGCAGAAAGTGCTACAAGCACTGTCTCACTGTTTACAATAGAAGAGGCTACCACAAGTTCTGTAGTACCTACTACAACAGCTGAGGTCATCAAAAGTACTGCAGCAGTTGCAACAGAGCGTGAGGTCATCACAACCTCTCCTGGGCATACCACAGGAGCAGAGAGCACCACAGTCACCCTTGCATCTACCACAACAGCTAGTACCACAATATCAACGGCAGCAACGACAACAGTTGGCCAGATATCCACTACTCTAGGTCTGATTACTGGAGCAGAAAGAACCACAACTACTGCAGCAACTACAGAAGCGAGTGAAATAACCAGGACTACTGCAGCGACAGAGACCACTTCAAGCACTTCACCATCTCTCCTAGCATCGGAAACCACAAGAAGCACTACAGGCGTAAAGGCTACAAAAAGCATGGCAGCACCTACAACAGGAGCAGAAGCCTACACAAGTACTGCTTCACCTACCACAGAAGCAGGGACTCCCACAAGAGAAGCAGAACCCACCAAGAGCACTGCTGCTCCTATTACTGGAGAGGAAACTTCCAGAGTCACTGCAGGACCTATCACAGCAGCCGAGACAACTACAAACAGTTCAGCCCCTGCCACAGCACCAAAAACCAGCAGAAGCATTACAGCACCAGCCGCAACAGCAGTGGCCACTATAGCAACTGCAGCAACTACAACAGCAGAAGGGATCTTCACAGGCTCTACAAGCACTAGCATGGGAGCAGAACGCACCACAACCACAGCATCACCTTCCACCACAGGAGGAATAATCAGAACTGCTATTTCATCTACCACAGCAGCGAGGACCTTAACTGGCAAATCAGAACCTACTAAAACACAAGAGCCCACAGCAAGTGCTGCAATAATGATGACAGAAATAGTGGCCACCAAAAGCACTGCAGCACTTACAACAGGAGCAGTAACCACAATTGGCACAACGGAGACCACCAACAGCAATGCCGCTCCTATTACTGGTGTGGAAACCACCAAAGGCAGTGCAGAACCTACTACAGCAGCAAAGTCCACTACAAGCACTTTAGTAATGACCACACCACTAGAGGCCACCAAAAGCACTGCTACTCCTATCACTGCTGCAAAAACCACTAGAGACAGTGCAGTACCTACCACATCACTCGAGACCACTACAAGCACATCAGTACCTACCATAGCACCAGATGCCACAAGAAACATTGCAACACCTATCACAGGAACAGAGGACACCAAAAGTTCAGCAACACCCACTACAGAAGCAGAAACCACCACAAGTGAAGCAGAGACCACCACAAGCACTGCCAATCCTATAATTGGCGCAGGAACCACTAGGGGCAGTGCAGCACCAACCACCGCAACCACAACCACTACAAGCACTTCAGCACCTACCACAGAAGTAGAGGCCACAAGAAGCACTGCAGCAGCTATTTCAGAAAGACTGACCACCAAAAGCACTGCAGAACGTACACCAACCACAGCACTAGAGGCCACCCAAAGCACTGCTGCTCATATAGATGGTGCAGAAATCACCAGTGGCAGCATAGCATCTGTCACATCTGCTGAGACCACCACAATCATTCTATTACCTACCACAGCACAAGAGGTCACAAGAAGCACTGTAGCACTTATGGGTACAAAGGCCACCGAAAGCACTGTATCACCCACTACAGTAGCAGAAACCACCACAAGTGGAGCCGAGACCACCACAAGCACTGCCACTCCTATCATTGGTGCAGAAACCAGCAAAGGAAGTGCAGCACCAACCATGGCAACTACAACCACTAGAAGCACTTCAGCACCTACAACAGGACTAGTGGCCACTAAAACCTCTGAAGCACCTACAAGAGGAGCAGAAACCACCATAACTGGAGAAGAGACAATCAATCCTATTACTGGAGCGGAAACCACCATAGGCAGTGCTGCACCTAACACAGCAGCCAAGACCCCACCAAGCACTTCAGCACCTACAACAGAAGCAGAGACCACAAGAAGCACTGCAGCAGCTATTTCAGAAAGACTGACCACCAAAAGCACTGCAGAACGTACACCAACCATAGCACTAGAGGCCACCCAAAGCACTGCCACTCCTATCATTGGTGCAGAAACCGGAAGTGCAGCACCTACCACAGCAACCACGACCACTACAAGCACTTCAATACCTACCACAGAACTAGAGGCCACTAAAACCTCTGAAGCACCTACTAGAGGAGCAGAAACCACCATAACTGGAGAAGAGACTACCACTTCTATTACAGGAGCGGAAACCACCAGAACCAGTTCTGCATCTACCGCAGCAGCCAAGACCACCCCAAGCACTTCAGTACCTACAACAGCAGCAGAGACCACAAGAAGCACCACAGCATCTATTTCAGAAAGAGTGACCACCAAAAGCACTGCAGAACGTACACCTACCACAGCACTAGAAGCCGACCAAAGTACTGCTGCTCCTATAACTGGTGCAGAAACCACCAGCGGCAGCATAGCATCTGTCACATCTGCTGAGACCACCACAATCACTCTATTACCTACTATAGCACACAAGGTCACAAGAAGCACTTTAGCACCTATTACGGATACAAAGGCCACAGAAAGCGCTGCATCACCCACTACAGAAGCAGAAACCACCACAAGTGGAGAGGAGACCACCACAAGCACTGCCACTCCTATCATTGGTACAGAAACCAGCAGGGGCAGTGCAGCACCTACCACAGCAACCACGACCACTACAAGCACTTCAACACCTACCACAAACCTAGAAGGCACTAAAACATCTGAAGCACCTACTAGAGGAGGAGAAACAACCATAACTGGAGCAGAGACAACCCCTACCACTCCTATTACTGAAGCGGAAACCACCAGAACGAGTTCTGCACCTACCACAGCAGCCAGAATCACTCTAAGCACTCCAGCACCTACAACAGCAGCAGAGGCCACACGAAGCACTGCAGCAGCTATTTCAGAAAGACTGACCACCAAAAGCACTGCAGAACGTACACCAACCACAGCACTAGAGGCCACCCAAAGCACTGCTGCTCCTATAACTGGTGCAGAGATCACCAGTGGCAGCATAGTATCTGTCACATCTGCTGAGACCACCACAATCATTCTATTACCTACCACAGCACAAGAGGTCACAAGAAGCACTGTAGCACTTATGGGTACAAAGGCCACCGAAAGCGCTGTATCATCCACTACAGTAGCAGAAACCACCACAAGTGGAGCAGAGACAACCACAAGCACTGCCACTCCTATCATTGGTGCAGAAACCGGCAGTGCAGCGCCTACCACAGCAACCACGACCACTAAAAGCACTTCAATACCTACCACAGGAGTAGAGGCCACTAAAAGCTCTGTGGCACCTACTACGGGAGTGGAAACCACCATAACTGTAGCACAGACAACCATTGCCACTTCTATTACTGGAGAGGAAACCACCAGAACCAATTCTGCACCTACCACAGAACACGAGGCCCCAAGAAGCACTGCAGCACTTACTGCAGGAGTTGAAACCACAACAATCACAGCAGAGACCACCAAGACCACTGCAGCTCCTCTTATTGCTTTAGAAACCTCCAAGAGTAGTGCAGCACCTATCACTGTGGCTGAGACCACTGCACACACCTCAGCATTCACAGCATTCGAGGCCACTAGAAGCCCCACAGCACCTATTACAGAAATAGTGGCCACCAAAAGCACTGCAGAACGTGCATCTCCCACAGCACTAGAGGCCGCGCAGAGCACTACTGCTCCTTTAACTGGTGCAGAAATCACCAGAGGCAGCACGGCATCCGACACATCAGCTGAGACCACCATAAGCACTTTATTACCTACCATAGCACAAGAGGTCACAACAAGCACTGTAGCACCTACTACAGGTACCAAGGCCTCCGAAAGCGTTGCATCACCCGCTACGGTAGCAGAAACCACCACAAGTGGAGCGGAGACCACCACAAGCATGGCCACTCCTATCATTGGTTCAGAAACCAGCAGGGGCAGTGCAGCACCTACCACAGCAACCACAACCACTACAAGCACTTCAACACCTACCACCGAACTTGAGGCCAATAAAACCTCTGAAGCACATACTAGAGGAGCAGAAACCACTATAACTGGAGAAGAGATTACCACTCCTATTACTGGAGAGGAAACCACCAGAACCAGTTCTGCATCTACCACAGCAGCCAAGACCACCCCAAGCACTTCAGCACCTACAACAGCAGCAGAGACCACAAGAAGCACCACAGCAGCTATTTCAGAAAGAGTAACAATCAAAAGCACTGCAGAACGTACACCTACCACAGCACTAGAGGCTACACAAAGCACTGCTGCTTCTATAACTGGTGCAGAAACCACCAAAGGCAGCATAGCATCACTCACATCAACTGAGACCACCACAAGCATATTATTACCTACCACAGCACAAGAGGTCACAAGAAGCACTGTAGCACTTACGGGTACAAAGGCCACCGAAAGCGCTGCATCACCCACTACAGTAGCAGAAACCACCACAAGTGGAGCGGAGACCACCACAAGCACTGCCACTCCTATCATTGGTACAGAAACCAGCAGGGGCAGTGCAGCACCTACCACAGCAACCACGACCACTACAAGCACTTCAACACCTACCACAAACCTAGAAGGCACTAAAACATCTGAAGCACCTACTAGAGGAGGAGAAACAACCATAACTGGAGCAGAGACAACCCCTACCACTCCTATTACTGAAGCGGAAACCACCAGAATGAGTTCTGCACCTACCACAGCAGCCAGAATCACTCTAAGCACTCCAGCACCTACAACAGCAGCAGAGGCCACACGAAGCACTGCAGCAGCTATATCAGAAAGACTGACCACCAAAAGCACTGCAGAACGTACACCAACCACAGCACTAGAGGCCACCCAAAGCACTGCTGCTCATATAGATGGTGCAGAAATCACCAGTGGCAGCATAGCATCTGTCACATCTGCTGAGACCACCACAATCATTCTATTACCTACCACAGCACAAGAGGTCACAAGAAGCACTGTAGCACTTATGGGTACAAAGGCCACCGAAAGCACTGTATCACCCACTACAGTAGCAGAAACCACCACAAGTGGAGCCGAGACCACCACAAGCACTGCCACTCCTATCATTGGTGCAGAAACCAGCAAAGGAAGTGCAGCACCAACCATGGCAACCACAACCACTAGAAGCACTTCAGCACCTACAACAGGACTAGTGGCCACTAAAACCTCTGAAGCACCTACAAGAGGAGCAGAAACCACCATAACTGGAGAAGAGACTATCAATCCTATTACTGGAGCGGAAACCACCATAGGCAGTGCTGCACCTAACACAGCAGCCAAGACCCCACCAAGCACTTCAGCACCTACAACAGAAGCAGAGACCACAAGAAGCACTGCAGCAGCTATTTCAGAAAGACTGACCACCAAAAGCACTACAGAACGTACACCAACCATAGCACTAGAGGCCACCCAAAGCACTGCCACTCCTATCATTGGTGCAGAAACCGGAAGTGCAGCACCTACCACAGCAACCACGACCACTACAAGCACTTCAATACCTACCACAGAACTAGAGGCCACTAAAACCTCTGAAGCACCTACTAGAGGAGCAGAAACCACCATAACTGGAGAAGAGACTACCACTTCTATTACAGGAGCGGAAACCACCAGAACCAGTTCTGCATCTACCGCAGCAGCCAAGACCACCCCAAGCACTTCAGTACCTACAACAGCAGCAGAGACCACAAGAAGCACCACAGCATCTATTTCAGAAAGAGTGACCACCAAAAGCACTGCAGAACGTACACCTACCACAGCACTAGAAGCCGACCAAAGTACTGCTGCTCCTATAACTGGTGCAGAAACCACCAGCGGCAGCATAGCATCTGTCACATCTGCTGAGACCACCACAATCACTCTATTACCTACTATAGCACACGAGGTCACAAGAAGCACTTTCGCACCTATTACGGATACAAAGGCCACAGAAAGTGCTGCATCACCCACTACAGAAGCAGAAACCACCACAAGTGGAGCGGAGACCACCACAAGCACTGCCACTCCTATCATTGGTACAGAAACCAGCAGGGGCAGTGCAGCACCTACCACAGCAACCACGACCACTACAAGCACTTCAACACCTACCACAAACCTAGAAGGCACTAAAACATCTGAAGCACCTACTAGAGGAGGAGAAACAACCATAACTGGAGCAGAGACAACCCCTACCACTCCTATTACTGAAGCGGAAACCACCAGAACGAGTTCTGCACCTACCACAGCAGCCAGAATCACTCTAAGCACTCCAGCACCTACAACAGCAGCAGAGGCCACACGAAGCACTGCAGCAGCTATTTCAGAAAGACTGACCACCAAAAGCACTGCAGAACGTACACCAACCACAGCACTAGAGGCCACCCAAAGCACTGCTGCTCCTATAACTGGTGCAGAGATCACCAGTGGCAGCATAGTATCTGTCACATCTGCTGAGACCACCACAATCATTCTATTACCTACCACAGCACAAGAGGTTACAAGAAGCACTGTAGCACTTATGGGTACAAAGGCCACCGAAAGCGCTGTATCATCCACTACAGTAGCAGAAACCACCACAAGTGGAGCAGAGACAACCACAAGCACTGCCACTCCTATCATTGGTGCAGAAACCGGCAGTGCAGCACCTACCACAGCAACCACGACCACTAAAAGCACTTCAATACCTACCACAGGAGTAGAGGCCACTAAAATCTCTGTGGCACCTACTACGGGAGTGGAAACCACCATAACTGTAGCACAGACAACCACTGCCACTTCTATTACTGGAGAGGAAACCACCAGAACCAATTCTGCACCTACCACAGAACCCGAGGCCCCAAGAAGCACTGCAGCACTTACTGCAGGAGTTGAAACCACAACAATCACAGCAGAGACCACCAAGACCACTGCAGCTCCTCTTATTGCTTTAGAAACCTCCAAGAGTAGTGCAGCACCTATCACTGTGGCTGAGACCACTGCACACACCTCAGCACTCACAGCATTCGAGGCCACTAGAAGCCCCACAGCACCTATTACAGAAATAGTGGCCACCAAAAGCACTGCAGAACGTGCATCTCCCACAGCACTAGAGGCCCCGCAGAGCACTACTGCTCCTTTAACTGGTGCAGAAATCACCAGAGGCAGCACGGCATCCGACACATCAGCTGAGACCACCATAAGCACTTTATTACCTACCATAGCACAAGAGGTCACAAGAAGCACTGTAGCACCTACTACAGGTACCAAGGCCTCCGAAAGCGTTGCATCACCCGCTACGGTAGCAGAAACCACCACAAGTGGAGCGGAGACCACCACAAGCATGGCCACTCCTATCATTGGTTCAGAAACCAGCAGGGGCAGTGCAGCACCTACCACAGCAACCACAACCACTACAAGCACTTCAACACCTACCACCGAACTTGAGGCCAATAAAACCTCTGAAGCACATACTAGAGGAGCAGAAACCACTATAACTGGAGAAGAGATTACCACTCCTATTACTGGAGAGGAAACCACCAGAACCAGTTCTGCATCTACCACAGCAGCCAAGACCACCCCAAGCACTTCAGCACCTACAACAGCAGCAGAGACCACAAGAAGCACCACAGCAGCTATTTCAGAAAGAGTAACAATCAAAAGCACTGCAGAACGTACACCTACCACAGCACTAGAGGCTACACAAAGCACTGCTGCTTCTATAACTGGTGCAGAAACCACCAAAGGCAGCATAGCATCACTCACATCAACTGAGACCACCACAAGCATATTATTACCTACCACAGCACAAGAGGTCACAAGTAGCACTGTAGCACCTATTACAGGTACAAAGGCCACCGAAAGCGCTGCAGCACCCACTACAGTAGCAGAAACCACCACAGGTGGAGCCGAGACCACCACAAGCACTGCCACTCCTATCATTGGTGCAGAAACCAGCAAAGGAAGTGCAGCACCAACCATGGCAACCACAACCACTAGAAGCACTTCAGCACCTACAACAGGACTAGTGGCCACTAAAACCTCTGAAGCACCTACTAGAGGAGCAGAAACCACCATAACTGGAGAAGAGACTATCAATCCTATTACTGGAGCGGAAACCACCATGGGCAGTGCTGCACCTAACACAGCAGCCAAGACCCCACCAAGCACTTCAGCACCTACAACAGAAGCAGAGACCACAAGAAGCACTGCAGCAGCTATTTCAGAAAGACTGACCACCAAAAGCACTGCAGAACGTACACCAACCATAGCACTAGAGGCCACCCAAAGCACTGCCACTCCTATCATTGGTGCAGAAACCGGAAGTGCAGCACCTACCACAGCAACCACGACCACTACAAGCACTTCAATACCTACCACAGAACTAGAGGCCACTAAAACCTCTGAAGCACCTACTAGAGGAGCAGAAACCACCATAACTGGAGAAGAGACTACCACTTCTATTACAGGAGCGGAAACCACCAGAACTAGTTCTGCATCTACCGCATCAGCCAAGACCACCCCAAGCACTTCAGTACCTACAACAGCAGCAGAGACCACAAGAAGCACCACAGCATCTATTTCAGAAAGAGTGACCACCAAAAGCACTGCAGAACGTACACCTACCACAGCACTAGAAGCCGACCAAAGTACTGCTGCTCCTATAACTGGTGCAGAAACCACCAGCAGCAGCATAGCATCTGTCACATCTGCTGAGACCACCACAATCACTCTATTACCTACCATAGCACAAGAGGTCACAAGAAGCACTGTAGCACTTACGGGTACAAAGGCCACCGAAAGCGCTGCATCACCCACTACAGTAGCAGAAACCACCACAAGTGGAGCGGAGACCACCACAAGCACTGCCACTCCTATCATTGGTACAGAAACCAGCAGGGGCAGTGCAGCACCTACCACAGCAACCACGACCACTACAAGCACTTCAACACCTACCACAAACCTAGAAGGCACTAAAACATCTGAAGCACCTACTAGAGGAGGAGAAACAACCATAACTGGAGCAGAGACAACCCCTACCACTCCTATTACTGAAGCGGAAACCACCAGAATGAGTTCTGCACCTACCACAGCAGCCAGAATCACTCTAAGCACTCCAGCACCTACAACAGCAGCAGAGGCCACACGAAGCACTGCAGCAGCTATTTCAGAAAGACTGACCACCAAAAGCACTGCAGAACGTACACCAACCACAGCACTAGAGGCCACCCAAAGCACTGCTGCTCCTATAACTGGTGCAGAGATCACCAGTGGCAGCATAGCATCTGTCACATCTGCTGAGACCACCACAATCATTCTATTACCTACCACAGCACAAGAGGTCACAAGAAGCACTGTAGCACTTATGGGTACAAAGGCCACCGAAAGCGCTGTATCATCCACTACAGTAGCAGAAACCACCACAAGTGGAGCAGAGACAACCACAAACACTGCCACTCCTATCATTGGTGCAGAAACCGGCAGTGCAGCGCCTACCACAGCAACCACGACCACTAAAAGCACTTCAATACCTACCACAGGAGTAGAGGCCACTAAAAGCTCTGTGGCACCTACTACGGGAGTGGAAACCACCATAACTGTGGCACAGACAACCACTGCCACTTCTATTACTGGAGAGGAAACCACCAGAACCAATTCTGCACCTACCACAGAACCCGAGGCCCCAAGAAGCACTGCAGCACTTACTGCAGGAGTTGAAACCACAACAATCACAGCAGAGACCACCAAGACCACTGCAGCTCCTCTTATTGCTTTAGAAACCTCCAAGAGTAGTGCAGCACCTATCACTGTGGCTGAGACCACTGCACACACCTCAGCACTCACAGCATTCGAGGCCACTAGAAGCCCCACAGCACCTATTACAGAAATAGTGGCCACCAAAAGCACTGCAGAACGTGCATCTCCCACAGCACTAGAGGCCGCGCAGAGCACTACTGCTCCTTTAACTGGTGCAGAAATCACCAGAGGCAGCACGGCATCCGACACATCAGCTGAGACCACCATAAGCACTTTATTACCTACCATAGCACAAGAGCTCACAAGAAGCACTGTAGCACCTACTACAGGTACCAAGGCCTCCGAAAGCATTGCATCACCCACTACGGTAGCAGAAACCACCACAAGTGGAGCGGAGACCACCACAAGCATGGCCACTCCTATCATTGGTTCAGAAACCAGCAGGGGCAGTGCAGCACCTACCACAGCAACCACAACCACTACAAGCACTTCAACACCTACCACCGAACTTGAGGCCAATAAAACCTCTGAAGAACATACGAGAGGAGCAGAAACCACTATAACTGGAGAAGAGACTACCACTCCTATTACTGAAGCGGAAACCACCAGAACCAGTTCTGCACCTACCACAGCAGCCAGAATCACTCTAAGCACTCCAGCACCTACAACAGCAGCAGAGGCCACACGAAGCACTGCAGCAGCTATTTCAGAAAGACTGACCACCAAAAGCACTGCAGAACGTACACCTACCACAGCACTAGAGGCTACACAAAGCACTGCTGCTTCTATAACTGGTGCAGAAACCACCAAAGGCAGCATAGCATCACTCACATCAACTGAGACCACCACAAGCATATTATTACCTACCACAGCACAAGAGGTCACAAGTAGCACTGTAGCACCTATTACAGGTACAAAGGCCACCGAAAGCGCTGCATCACCCACTACAGTAGCAGAAACCACCACAGGTGGAGCCGAGACCACCACAAGCACTGCCACTCCTATCATTGGTGCAGAAACCAGCAAAGGAAGTGCAGCACCAACCATGGCAACCACAACCACTAGAAGCACTTCAGCACCTACAACAGGACTAGTGGCCACTAAAACCTCTGAAGCACCTACTAGAGGAGCAGAAACCACCATAACTGGAGAAGAGACTATCAATCCTATTACTGGAGCGGAAACCACCATGGGCAGTGCTGCACCTAACATAGCAGCCAAGACCCCACCAAGCACTTCAGCACCTACAACAGAAGCAGAGACCACAAGAAGCACTGCAGCAGCTATTTCAGAAAGACTGACCACCAAAAGCACTGCAGAACGTACACCAACCATAGCACTAGAGGCCACCCAAAGCACTGCCACTCCTATCATTGGTGCAGAAACCGGAAGTGCAGCACCTACCACAGCAACCACGACCACTACAAGCACTTCAATACCTACCACAGAACTAGAGGCCACTAAAACCTCTGAAGCACCTACTAGAGGAGCAGAAACCACCATAACTGGAGAAGAGACTACCACTTCTATTACAGGAGCGGAAACCACCAGAACCAGTTCTGCATCTACCGCAGCAGCCAAGACCACCCCAAGCACTTCAGTACCTACAACAGCAGCAGAGACCACAAGAAGCACCACAGCATCTATTTCAGAAAGAGTGACCACCAAAAGCACTGCAGAACGTACACCTACCACAGCACTAGAAGCCGACCAAAGTACTGCTGCTCCTATAACTGGTGCAGAAACCACCAGCGGCAGCATAGCATCTGTCACATCTGCTGAGACCACCACAATCACTCTATTACCTACTATAGCACACGAGGTCACAAGAAGCACTTTAGCACCTATTACGGATACAAAGGCCACAGAAAGCGCTGCATCACCCACTACAGAAGCAGAAACCACCACAAGTGGAGCGGAGACCACCACAAGCACTGCCACTCCTATCATTGGTACAGAAACCAGCAGGGGCAGTGCAGCACCTACCACAGCAACCACGACCACTACAAGCACTTCAACACCTACCACAAACCTAGAAGGCACTAAAACATCTGAAGCACCTACTAGAGGAGGAGAAACAACCATAACTGGAGCAGAGACAACCCCTACCACTCCTATTACTGAAGCGGAAACCACCAGAACGAGTTCTGCACCTACCACAGCAGCCAGAATCACTCTAAGCACTCCAGCACCTACAACAGCAGCAGAGGCCACACGAAGCACTGCAGCAGCTATTTCAGAAAGACTGACCACCAAAAGCACTGCAGAACGTACACCAACCACAGCACTAGAGGCCACCCAAAGCACTGCTGCTCCTATAACTGGTGCAGAGATCACCAGTGGCAGCATAGCATCTGTCACATCTGCTGAGACCACCACAATCATTCTATTACCTACCACAGCACAAGAGGTCACAAGAAGCACTGTAGCACTTATGGGTACAAAGGCCACCGAAAGCGCTGTATCATCCACTACAGTAGCAGAAACCACCACAAGTGGAGCAGAGACAACCACAAGCACTGCCACTCCTATCATTGGTGCAGAAACCGGCAGTGCAGCGCCTACCACAGCAACCACGACCACTAAAAGCACTTCAATACCTACCACAGGAGTAGAGGCCACTAAAAGCTCTGTGGCACCTACTACGGGAGTGGAAACCACCATAACTGTAGCACAGACAACCACTGCCACTTCTATTACTGGAGAGGAAACCACCAGAACCAATTCTGCACCTACCACAGAACCCGAGGCCCCAAGAAGCACTGCAGCACTTACTGCAGGAGTTGAAACCACAACAATCACAGCAGAGACCACCAAGACCACTGCAGCTCCTCTTATTGCTTTAGAAACCTCCAAGAGTAGTGCAGCACCTATCACTGTGGCTGAGACCACTGCACACACCTCATCACTCACAGCATTCGAGGCCACTAGAAGCCCCACAGCACCTATTACAGAAATAGTGGCCACCAAAAGCACTGCAGAACGTGCATCTCCCACAGCACTAGAGGCCGCGCAGAGCACTACTGCTCCTTTAACTGGTGCAGAAATCACCAGAGGCAGCACGGCATCCGACACATCAGCTGAGACCACCATAAGCACTTTATTACCTACCATAGCACAAGAGGTCACAAGAAGCACTGTAGCACCTACTACAGGTACCAAGGCCTCCGAAAGCGTTGCATCACCCACTACGGTAGCAGAAACCACCACAAGTGGAGCGGAGACCACCACAAGCATGGCCACTCCTATCATTGGTTCAGAAACCAGCAGGGGCAGTGCAGCACCTACCACAGCAACCACAACCACTACAAGCACTTCAACACCTACCACCGAACTTGAGGCCAATAAAACCTCTGAAGCACATACTAGAGGAGCAGAAACCACTATAACTGGAGAAGAGATTACCACTCCTATTACTGGAGAGGAAACCACCAGAACCAGTTCTGCATCTACCACAGCAGCCAAGACCACCCCAAGCACTTCAGCACCTACAACAGCAGCAGAGACCACAAGAAGCACCGCAGCAGCTATTTCAGAAAGAGTAACAATCAAAAGCACTGCAGAACGTACACCTACCACAGCACTAGAGGCTACACAAAGCACTGCTGCTTCTATAACTGGTGCAGAAAACACCAAAGGCAGCATAGCATCACTCACATCAACTGAGACCACCACAAGCATATTATTACCTACCACAGCACAAGAGGTCACAAGTAGCACTGTAGCACCTATTACAGGTACAAAGGCCACCGAAAGCGCTGCATCACCCACTACAGTAGCAGAAACCACCACAGGTGGAGCCGAGACCACCACAAGCACTGCCACTCCTATCATTGGTGCAGAAACCAGCAAAGGAAGTGCAGCACCAACCATGGCAACCACAACCACTAGAAGCACTTCAGCACCTACAACAGGACTAGTGGCCACTAAAACCTCTGAAGCACCTACTAGGGGAGCAGAAACCACCATAACTGGAGAAGAGACTATCAATCCTATTACTGGAGCGGAAACCACCATGGGCAGTGCTGCACCTAACACAGCAGCCAAGACCCCACCAAGCACTTCAGCACCTACAACAGAAGCAGAGACCACAAGAAGCACTGCAGCAGCTATTTCAGAAAGACTGACCACCAAAAGCACTGCAGAACGTACACCAACCATAGCACTAGAGGCCACCCAAAGCACTGCCACTCCTATCATTGGTGCAGAAACCGGAAGTGCAGCACCTACCACAGCAACCACGACCACTACAAGCACTTCAATACCTACCACAGAACTAGAGGCCACTAAAACCTCTGAAGCACCTACTAGAGGAGCAGAAGCCACCATAACTGGAGAAGAGACTACCACTTCTATTACAGGAGCGGAAACCACCAGAACCAGTTCTGCATCTACCGCAGCAGCCAAGACCACCCCAAGCACTTCAGTACCTACAACAGCAGCAGAGACCACAAGAAGCACCACAGCATCTATTTCAGAAAGAGTGACCACCAAAAGCACTGCAGAACGTACACCTACCACAGCACTAGAAGCCGACCAAAGTACTGCTGCTCCTATAACTGGTGCAGAAACCACCAGCGGCAGCATAGCATCTGTCACATCTGCTGAGACCACCACAATCACTCTATTACCTACCATAGCACAAGAGGTCACAAGAAGCACTGTAGCACCTATTACAGGTACAAAGGCCACCGAAAGCGCTGCATCACCCACTACAGTAGCAGAAACCACCACAGGTGGAGCCGAGACCACCACAAGCACTGCCACTCCTATCATTGGTGCAGAAACCAGCAAAGGAAGTGCAGCACCAACCATGGCAACCACAACCACTAGAAGCACTTCAGCACCTACAACAGGACTAGTGGCCACTAAAACCTCTGAAGCACCTACTAGAGGAGCAGAAACCACCATAACTGGAGAAGAGACTATCAATCCTATTACTGGAGCGGAAACCACCATGGGCAGTGCTGCACCTAACACAGCAGCCAAGACCCCACCAAGCACTTCAGCACCTACAACAGAAGCAGAGACCACAAGAAGCACTGCAGCAGCTATTTCAGAAAGACTGACCACCAAAAGCACTGCAGAACGTACACCAACCATAGCACTAGAGGCCACCCAAAGCACTGCCACTCCTATCATTGGTGCAGAAACCGGAAGTGCAGCACCTACCACAGCAACCACGACCACTACAAGCACTTCAATACCTACCACAGAACTAGAGGCCACTAAAACCTCTGAAGCACCTACTAGAGGAGCAGAAACCACCATAACTGGAGAAGAGACTACCACTTCTATTACAGGAGCGGAAACCACCAGAACGAGTTCTGCATCTACCGCAGCAGCCAAGACCACCCCAAGCACTTCAGTACCTACATCAGCAGCAGAGACCACAAGAAGCACCACAGCATCTATCTCAGAAAGAGTGACCACCAAAAGCACTGCAGAACGTACACCTACCACAGCACTAGAAGCCGACCAAAGTACTGCTGCTCCTATAACTGGTGCAGAAACCACCAGCGGCAGCATAGCATCTGTCACATCTGCTGAGACCACCACAATCACTCTATTACCTACCATAGCACAAGAGGTCACAAGAAGCACTGTAGCACTTACGGGTACAAAGGCCACCGAAAGCGCTGCATCACCCACTACAGTAGCAGAAACCACCACAAGTGGAGCGGAGACCACCACAAGCACTGCCACTCCTATCATTGGTACAGAAACCAGCAGGGGCAGTGCAGCACCTACCACAGCAACCACGACCACTACAAGCACTTCAACACCTACCACAAACCTAGAAGGCACTAAAACATCTGAAGCACCTACTAGAGGAGGAGAAACAACCATAACTGGAGCAGAGACAACCCCTACCACTCCTATTACTGAAGCGGAAACCACCAGAACGAGTTCTGCACCTACCACAGCAGCCAGAATCACTCTAAGAACTCCAGCACCTACAACAGCAGCAGAGGCCACACAAAGCACTGCAGCAGCTATTTCAGAAAGACTGACCACCAAAAGCACTGCAGAACGTACACCAACCACAGCACTAGAGGCCACCCAAAGCACTGCTGCTACTATAACTGGTGCAGAGATCACCAGTGGCAGCATAGCATCTGTCACATCTGCTGAGACCACCACAATCATTCTATTACCTACCACAGCACAAGAGGTCACAAGAAGCACTGTAGCACTTATGGGTACAAAGGCCACCGAAAGCGCTGTATCATCCACTACAGTAGCAGAAACCACCACAAGTGGAGCAGAGACAACCACAAACACTGCCACTCCTATCATTGGTGCAGAAACCGGCAGTGCAGCGCCTACCACAGCAACCACGACCACTAAAAGCACTTCAATACCTACCACAGGAGTAGAGGCCACTAAAAGCTCTGTGGCACCTACTACGGGAGTGGAAACCACCATAACTGTAGCACAGACAACCACTGCCACTTCTATTACTGGAGAAGAAACCACCAGAACCAATTCTGCACCTACCACAGAACCCAAGGCCCCAAGAAGCACTGCAGCACTTACTGCAGGAGTTGAAACCACATCAATCACAGCAGAGACCACCAAGACCACTGCAGCTCCTCTTATTGCTTTAGAAACCTCCAAGAGTAGTGCAGCACCTATCACTGTGGCTGAGACCACTGCACACACCTCAGCACTCACAGCATTCGAGGCCACTAGAAGCCCCACAGCACCTATTACAGAAATAGTGGCCACCAAAAGCACTGCAGAACGTGCATCTCCCACAGCACTAGAGGCCGCGCAGAGCACTACTGCTCCTTTAACTGGTGCAGAAATCACCAGAGGCAGCACGGCATCCGACACATCAGCTGAGACCACCATAAGCACTTTATTACCTACCATAGCACAAGAGCTCACAAGAAGCACTGTAGCACCTACTACAGGTACCAAGGCCTCCGAAAGCGTTGCATCACCCACTACGGTAGCAGAAACCACCACAAGTGGAGCGGAGACCACCACAAGCATGGCCACTCCTATCATTGGTTCAGAAACCAGCAGGGGCAGTGCAGCACCTACCACAGCAACCACAACCACTACAAGCACTTCAACACCTACCACCGAACTTGAGGCCAATAAAACCTCTGAAGCACATACTAGAGGAGCAGAAACCACTATAACTGGAGAAGAGACTACCACTCCTATTACTGGAGAGGAAACCACCAGAACCAGTTCTGCATCTACCACAGCAGCCAAGACCACCCCAAGCACTTCAGCACCTACAACAGCAGCAGAGACCACAAGAAGCACCACAGCATCTATTTCAGAAAGAGTGACCACCAAAAGCACTGCAGAACGTACACCTACCACAGCACTAGAAGCCGACCAAAGTACTGCTGCTCCTATAACTGGTGCAGAAACCACCAGCGGCAGCATAGCATCTGTCACATCTGCTGAGACCACCACAATCACTCTATTACCTACTATAGCACACGAGGTCACAAGAAGCACTTTAGCACCTATTACGGCTACAAAGGCCACAGAAAGCGCTGCATCAGCCACTACAGAAGCAGAAACCACCACAAGTGGAGCGGAGACCACCACAAGCACTGCCACTCCTATCATTGGTACAGAAACCAGCAGGGGCAGTGCAGCACCTACAACAGCAACCACGACCACTACAAGCACTTCAACACCTACCACAAACCTAGAAGGCACTAAAACATCTGAAGCACCTACTAGAGGAGGAGAAACAACCATAACTGGAGCAGAGACAACCACTACCACTCCTATTACTGAAGCGGAAACCACCAGAACGAGTTCTGCACCTACCACAGCAGCCAGAATCACTCTAAGCACTCCAGCACCTACAACAGCAGCAGAGGCCACACGAAGCACTGCAGCAGCTATTTCAGAAAGACTGACCACCAAAAGCACTGCAGAACGTACACCTACCACAGCACTAGAGGCTACACAAAGCACTGCTGCTTCTATAACTGGTGCAGAAACCACCAAAGGCAGCATAGCATCACTCACATCAACTGAGACCACCACAAGCATATTATTACCTACCACAGCACAAGAGGTCACAAGTAGCACTGTAGCACCTATTACAGGTACAAAGGCCACCGAAAGCGCTGCATCACCCACTACAGTAGCAGAAACCACCACAGGTGGAGCCGAGACCACCACAAGCACTGCCACTCCTATCATTGGTGCAGAAACCAGCAAAGGAAGTGCAGCACCAACCATGGCAACCACAACCACTAGAAGCACTTCAGCACCTACAACAGGACTAGTGGCCACTAAAACCTCTGAAGCACCTACTAGAGGAGCAGAAACCACCATAACTGGAGAAGAGACTATCAATCCTATTACTGGAGCGGAAACCACCATGGGCAGTGCTGCACCTAACATAGCAGCCAAGACCCCACCAAGCACTTCAGCACCTACAACAGAAGCAGAGACCACAAGAAGCACTGCAGCAGCTATTTCAGAAAGACTGACCACCAAAAGCACTGCAGAACGTACACCAACCATAGCACTAGAGGCCACCCAAAGCACTGCCACTCCTATCATTGGTGCAGAAACCGGAAGTGCAGCACCTACCACAGCAACCACGACCACTACAAGCACTTCAATACCTACCACAGAACTAGAGGCCACTAAAACCTCTGAAGCACCTACTAGAGGAGCAGAAACCACCATAACTGGAGAAGAGACTACCACTTCTATTACAGGAGCGGAAACCACCAGAACCAGTTCTGCATCTACCGCAGCAGCCAAGACCACCCCAAGCACTTCAGTACCTACAACAGCAGCAGAGACCACAAGAAGCACCACAGCATCTATTTCAGAAAGCGTGACCACCAAAAGCACTGCAGAACGTACACCTACCACAGCACTAGAAGCCGACCAAAGTACTGCTGCTCCTATAACTGGTGCAGAAACCACCAGCGGCAGCATAGCATCTGTCACATCTGCTGAGACCACCACAATCACTCTATTACCTACTATAGCACACGAGGTCACAAGAAGCACTTTAGCACCTATTACGGATACAAAGGCTACAGAAAGCGCTGCATCACCCACTACAGAAGCAGAAACCACCACAAGTGGAGCGGAGACCACCACAAGCACTGCCACTCCTATCATTGGTACAGAAACCAGCAGGGGCAGTGCAGCACCTACCACAGCAACCACGACCACTACAAGCACTTCAACACCTACCACAAACCTAGAAGGCACTAAAACATCTGAAGCACCTACTAGAGGAGGAGAAACAACCATAACTGGAGCAGAGACAACCCCTACCACTTCTATTACTGAAGCGGAAACCACCAGAACGAGTTCTGCACCTACCACAGCAGCCAGAATCCCTCTAAGCACTCCAGCACCTACAACAGCAGCAGAGGCCACACGAAGCACTGCAGCAGCTATTTCAGAAAGACTGACCACCAAAAGCACTGCAGAACGTACACCAACCACAGCAATAGTGCTCACCCAAAGCACTGCTGCTCCTATAACTGGTGCAGAGATCACCAGTGGCAGCATAGCATCTGTCACATCTGCTGAGACCACCACAATCATTCTATTACCTACCACAGCACAAGAGGTCACAAGAAGCACTGTAGCACTTATGGGTACAAAGGCCACCGAAAGCGCTGTATCATCCACTACAGTAGCAGAAACCACCACAAGTGGAGCAGAGACAACCACAAGCACTGCCACTCCTATCATTGGTGCAGAAACCGGCAGTGCAGCGCCTACCACAGCAACCACGACCACTAAAAGCACTTCAATACCTACCACAGGAGTAGAGGCCACTAAAAGCTCTGTGGCACCTACTACGGGAGTGGAAACCACCATAACTGTAGCACAGACAACCACTGCCACTTCTATTACTGGAGAGGAAACCACCAGAACCAATTCTGCACCTACCACAGAACCCGAGGCCCCAAGAAGCACTGCAGCACTTACTGCAGGAGTTGAAACCACAACAATCACAGCAGAGACCACCAAGACCACTGCAGCTCCTCTTATTGCTTTAGAAACCTCCAAGAGTAGTGCAGCACCTATCACTGTGGCTGAGACCACTGCACACACCTCAGCACTCACAGCATTCGAGGCCACTAGAAGCCCCACAGCACCTATTACAGAAATAGTGGCCACCAAAAGCACTGCAGAACGTGCATCTCCCACAGCACTAGAGGCCGCGCAGAGCACTACTGCTCCTTTAACTGGTGCAGAAATCACCAGAGGCAGCACGGCATCCGACACATCAGCTGAGACCACCATAAGCACTTTATTACCTACCATAGCACAAGAGGTCACAAGAAGCACTGTAGCACCTACTACAGGTACCAAGGCCTCCGAAAGCGTTGCATCACCCACTACGGTAGCAGAAACCACTACAAGTGGAGCGGAGACCACCACAAGCATGGCCACTCCTATCATTGGTTCAGAAACCAGCAGGGGCAGTGCAGCACCTACCACAGCAACCACAACCACTACAAGCACTTCAACACCTACCACCGAACTTGAGGCCAATAAAACCTCTGAAGCACATACTAGAGGAGCAGAAACCACTATAACTGGAGAAGAGATTACCACTCCTATTACTGGAGAGGAAACCACCAGAACCAGTTCTGCATCTACCACAGCAGCCAAGACCACCCCAAGCACTTCAGCACCTACAACAGCAGCAGAGACCACAAGAAGCACCGCAGCAGCTATTTCAGAAAGAGTAACAATCAAAAGCACTGCAGAACGTACACCTACCACAGCACTAGAGGCTACACAAAGCACTGCTGCTTCTATAACTGGTGCAGAAACCACCAAAGGCAGCATAGCATCACTCACATCAACTGAGACCACCACAAGCATATTATTACCTACCACAGCACAAGAGGTCACAAGTAGCACTGTAGCACCTATTACAGGTACAAAGGCCACCGAAAGCGCTGCATCACCCACTACAGTAGCAGAAACCACCACAGGTGGAGCCGAGACCACCACAAGCACTGCCACTCCTATCATTGGTGCAGAAACCAGCAAAGGAAGTGCAGCACCAACCATGGCAACCACAACCACTAGAAGCACTTCAGCACCTACAACAGGACTAGTGGCCACTAAAACCTCTGAAGCACCTACTAGAGGAGCAGAAACCACCATAACTGGAGAAGAGACTATCAATCCTATTACTGGAGCGGAAACCACCATGGGCAGTGCTGCACCTAACACAGCAGCCAAGACCCCACCAAGCACTTCAGCACCTACAACAGAAGCAGAGACCACAAGAAGCACTGCAGCAGCTATTTCAGAAAGACTGACCACCAAAAGCACTGCAGAACGTACACCAACCATAGCACTAGAGGCCACCCAAAGCACTGCCACTCCTATCATTGGTGCAGAAACCGGAAGTGCAGCACCTACCACAGCAACCACGACCACTACAAGCACTTCAATACCTACCACAGAACTAGAGGCCACTAAAACCTCTGAAGCACCTACTAGAGGAGCAGAAACCACCATAACTGGAGAAGAGACTACCACTTCTATTACAGGAGCGGAAACCACCAGAACGAGTTCTGCATCTACCGCAGCAGCCAAGACCACCCCAAGCACTTCAGTACCTACAACAGCAGCAGAGACCACAAGAAGCACCACAGCATCTATTTCAGAAAGAGTGACCACCAAAAGCACTGCAGAACGTACACCTACCACAGCACTAGAAGCCGACCAAAGTACTGCTGCTCCTATAACTGGTGCAGAAACCACCAGCGGCAGCATAGCATCTGTCACATCTGCTGAGACCACCACAATCACTCTATTACCTACCATAGCACAAGAGGTCACAAGAAGCACTGTAGCACTTACGGGTACAAAGGCCACCGAAAGCGCTGCATCACCCACTACAGTAGCAGAAACCACCACAAGTGGAGCGGAGACCACCACAAGCACTGCCACTCCTATCATTGGTACAGAAACCAGCAGGGGCAGTGCAGCACCTACCACAGCAACCACGACCACTACAAGCACTTCAACACCTACCACAAACCTAGAAGGCACTAAAACATCTGAAGCACCTACTAGAGGAGGAGAAACAACCATAACTGGAGCAGAGACAACCCCTACCACTCCTATTACCGAAGCGGAAACCACCAGAACGAGTTCTGCACCTACCACAGCAGCCAGAATCACTCTAAGCACTCCAGCACCTACAACAGCAGCAGAGGCCACACGAAGCACTGCAGCAGCTATTTCAGAAAGACTGACCACCAAAAGCACTGCAGAACGTACACCAACCACAGCACTAGAGGCCACCCAAAGCACTGCTGCTCCTATAACTGGTGCAGAGATCACCAGTGGCAGCATAGCATCTGTCACATCTGCTGAGACCACCACAATCATTCTATTACCTACCACAGCACAAGAGGTCACAAGAAGCACTGTAGCACTTATGGGTACAAAGGCCACCGAAAGCGCTGTATCATCCACTACAGTAGCAGAAACCACCACAAGTGGAGCAGAGACAACCACAAACACTGCCACTCCTATCATTGGTGCAAAAACCGGCAGTGCAGCGCCTACCACAGCAACCACGACCACTAAAAGCACTTCAATACCTACCACAGGAGTAGAGGCCACTAAAAGCTCTGTGGCACCTACTACGGGAGTGGAAACCACCATAACTGTAGCACAGACAACCACTGCCACTTCTATTACTGGAGAGGAAACCACCAGAACCAATTCTGCACCTACCACAGAACCCGAGGCCCCAAGAAGCACTGCAGCACTTACTGCAGGAGTTGAAACCACAACAATCACAGCAGAGACCACCAAGACCACTGCAGCTCCTCTTATTGCTTTAGAAACCTCCAAGAGTAGTGCAGCACCTATCACTGTGGCTGAGACCACTGCACACACCTCAGCACTCACAGCATTCGAGGCCACTAGAAGCCCCACAGCACCTATTACAGAAATAGTGGCCACCAAAAGCACTGCAGAACGTGCATCTCCCACAGCACTAGAGGCCGCGCAGAGCACTACTGCTCCTTTAACTGGTGCAGAAATCACCAGAGGCAGCACGGCATCCGACACATCAGCTGAGACCACCATAAGCACTTTATTACCTACCATAGCACAAGAGCTCACAAGAAGCACTGTAGCACCTACTACAGGTACCAAGGCCTCCGAAAGCTTTGCATCACCCACTACGGTAGCAGAAACCACCACAAGTGGAGTGGAGACCACCACAAGCATGGCCACTCCTATCATTGGTTTAGAAACCAGCATGGGCAGTGCAGCACCTACCACAGCAACCACAACCACTACAAGCACTTCAACACCTACCACCGAACTTGAGGCCAATAAAACCTCTGAAGCACATACTAGAGGAGCAGAAACCACTATAACTGGAGAAGAGACTACCACTCCTATTACTGGAGAGGAAACCACCAGAACCAGTTCTGCATCTACCACAGCAGCCAAGACCACCCCAAGCACTTCAGCACCTACAACAGCAGCAGAGACCACAAGAAGCACCACAGCATCTATTTCAGAAAGAGTGACCACCAAAAGCACTGCAGAACGTACACCTACCACAGCACTAGAAGCCGACCAAAGTACTGCTGCTCCTATAACTGGTGCAGAAACCACCAGCGGCAGCATAGCATCTGTCACATCTGCTGAGACCACCACAATCACTCTATTACCTACTATAGCACACGAGGTCACAAGAAGCACTTTAGCACCTATTACGGATACAAAGGCCACAGAAAGCGCTGCATCACCCACTACAGAAGCAGAAACCACCACAAGTGGAGCGGAGACCACCACAAGCACTGCCACTCCTATCATTGGTACAGAAACCAGCAGGGGCAGTGCAGCACCTAGCACAGCAACCACGACCACTACAAGCACTTCAACACCTACTACAAACCTAGAAGGCACTAAAACATCTGAAGCACCTACTAGAGGAGGAGAAACAACCATAACTGGAGCAGAGACAACCACTACCACTCCTATTACTGAAGCGGAAACCACCAGAACGAGTTCTGCACCTACCACAGCAGCCAGAATCACTCTAAGCACTCCAGCACCTACAACAGCAGCAGAGGCCACACGAAGCACTGCAGCAGCTATTTCAGAAAGACTGACCACCAAAAGCACTGCAGAACGTACACCTACCACAGCACTAGAGGCTACACAAAGCACTGCTGCTTCTATAACTGGTGAAGAAACCACCAAAGGCAGCATAGCATCACTCACATCAACTGAGACCACCACAAGCATATTATTACCTACCACAGCACAAGAGGTCACAAGTAGCACTGTAGCACCTATTACAGGTACAAAGGCCACCGAAAGCGCTGCATCACCCACTACAGTAGCAGAAACCACCACAGGTGGAGCCGAGACCACCACAAGCACTGCCACTCCTTTCATTGGTGCAGAAACCAGCAAAGGAAGTGCAGCACCAACCATGGCAACCACGACCACTAGAAGCACTTCAGCACCTACAACAGAACTAGTGGCCACTAAAACCTCTGAAGCACCTACTAGAGGAGCAGAAACCACCATAACTGGAGAAGAGACTATCAATCCTATTACTGGAGCGGAAACCACCATGGGTAGTGCTGCACCTAACACAGCAGCCAAAACCCCACCAAGCACTTCAGCACCTACAACAGCAGCAGAGACCACAAGAAGCACTGCAGCAGCTATTTCAGAAAGACTGACCACCAAAAGCACTGCAGAACGTACACCAACCACAGCACTAGAGGCCACCCAAAGCACTGCCACTACTATCATTGGTGCAGAAACCGGAAGTGCAGCACCTACCACAGCAACCACGACCACTACAAGCACTTCAATACCTTCCACAGAACTAGAGGCCACTGAAACCTCTGAACCACCTACTAGAGGAGCAGAAACCACCATAACTGGAGAAGAGACTACCACTTCTATTACAGGAGCGGAAACCACCAGAACCAGTTCTGCACCTACCGCAGCAGCCAAGACCACCCCAAGCACTTCAGTACCTACAACAGCAGCAGAGACCAGAAGAACCACCACAGCATCTATTTCAGAAAGAGTGACCACCAAAAGCACTGCAGAACGTACACCTACCACAGCACTAGAGGCCGACCAAAGTACTGCTGCTCCTATAACTGGTGCAGAAACCACCAGCAGCAGCATAGCATCTGTCACATCTGCTGAGACCACCACAATCACTCTATTACCTACCATAGCACAAGAGGTCACAAGAAGCACTGTAGCACTTACGGGTACAAAGGCCACCGAAAGCGCTGCATCACCCACTACAGTAGCAACAACCACCACAAGTGGAGCGGAGACCACCACAAGCACTGCCACTCCTATCATTGGTACAGAAACCAGCAGGGGCAGTGCAGCACCTACCACAGCAACCACGACCACCCCAAGCACTTCAGCACCTACAACAGCAGCAGAGGCCACACGAAGCACTGCAGCAGCTATTACAGAAAGAGTCACCTCCAAAAGTACTGCAGAACTTCCACCTACCACAGCACTAGCAGCCACCCAAAGCACTGTTGCTTCTATAACTGGTACAGAAACCACCAAGGGCAGCTTAGCATCTGTCACATCAGCCGAGACCACCACAAGCACTGCCACTCCTATCATTGGTGCAGAAACGAGTAGGGGCAGTGCAGCACACACCACAGCAACCACGACCACTCCAAGCACTTCAACACCTACCACCGAACTAGAGGCCACTAAAACATCTGAGGCACCTACTAGAGGAGCAGAAACCACCATAACTGGAGCAGAGTCAACCACTATCACTCCTATTATCGAAGTGAAAACCACCAGAACCAGTTCTGCACCTACCACAGCAGCCAAGACCACTTCAAGCACTTCAGCAACTACCACAGAGGCCGAGGCCACAAGAGGCACTGCAGAAGCTACTACAGGAACAGAGGCCACCAAAAGCCCTGCAGCACTTACTACAGGAGATGAAACCACAACTATCACAGCGGAGACAACCAAGACCACTGCAGCTCCTCTTAGTGCTTCAGAAACCTCCAAGAGTAGTGCAGTACCTGTCACTGTGGCTGAGACCACTCCACACACCTCAGCACTTATCACATCATTAGAGGCCACTAGAAGCACCATGGCACCTATTACAGAAATAGTGGCCACCAAAAGCACTGCAGAACGTACACCTACGACAGCACTAGCGGCCGCCAAAAGCACTGCTGCTCCTTTAACTGGTGTAGAAACCACCAGAGCCAGCACGGCATCCGTCACATCAGCTGAGACCACCACAGGCACTTTATTACCTACCACAGCACAAGTGGTCACAAGAAGCACTGTAGCACCCATTACAGGTACCAAGGCCGCCGAAAGCGCTGCATCACCCACTACAGTAGCAGAAACCACCACAAGTGGAGCGGAGACCATCACAAGCACTGCCACTCCTAACATTGGTGCAGAAACCAGTAGGGGTAGTACAGCACCTACAACAGCAACCACGCCCACTACAAGTACTTCAGCACCCACCACAGGACTAGAGGCCACTAAAACCTCTGAAGCACCTACTAGAGGAGCAGAAACCACCATAACTGGAGAAAAGACTACCACTCCTATTAGTGGAGCGGAAACAACCAGAACCAGTTCTACACCTACCACAGCAGCCAAGACCACCCCAAGCACTTCAGCACCTACAACAGCAGCAGAGACCACAAGAAGCACCGCAGCAGCAATTTCAGAAAGAGTGACCACCAAAAGCACTGCAGAACGTACACCTACCACAGCACTAGAGGCCGCCCAAAGCACTGCTGCTCCTATAACTGGTGCAGAAACCATCAAAGGCAGCATACCATCTGTCGCATCAACTGAGACCACCACAAGCATTTTATTACCTACCACAGCACAAGAGGTCACAAGAATCACTGAAGAACCTATTACGGGTACAAAGGCCACCGAAAGTGCTGCATCACCCACAACATTAGCTGAAACCACCACAAGAGTGGCGGAGACCATCACAGGCACTGGCACTCCTGTCATTGGTGCTGAAACCAGCAGGGGCAGTGCAGCACCTACCACAGCAATCACACCCTCTACAAATGTTTCAGCACCTACCACAACACAAGAGACCACCAAGAACTCTGCAGCACCTACTAGAGTAGCAGTAACCACCATAATTGAAGCGGAGACAACCACAAGCACTGCATCTCCTACGACTGAAACTGTAACCTCCAGAGCCAGTGATGCATCTACCACAGCAGCCAAGACCACTCCAAGCAATTTACATACCACATCAGTAGATGTTTCAATCAGCGCAGCCGCAGCTTTTACTGGGATAGAGGAGACCAAAAACACTGCAGGATCACAAATCACCAAAAGTAGAGAGGAGAAAACCACAAGCACTGCTGCTCCTATTACTGGAGCGGAAACCACCAAAGGCAGTGCAACACCTACCGCAGAGGACAAGACTACTTCAAGAACTTCAGCACATACCAAAGCTCCTGGGACTGCAAGAAGTAATGAAGTGACTACCACAGTATCAGACACTACAACAAGTACTTTGGGATCAAGCAAAGCACCAGAGACCATCAAAATCTCATCTACACCTACTACAGGACAAGAGGTCACAAAACATGCTTCTGCTCTTACCATAGTATCAGAGACTGCTGCACGAGCATCACCACCTTCCACAGCAGCACGGTTCACCACAGGCATTGCAGCACCATTCACAGCGCCAGAAGCAACCACAAGCAGTGCAGCACACACAGCAGACACAAAGACCACAAGTGCAACTGCAGGTACAATATTTATTACTGTAGGACGTTTTCTCTTGTTTGATCCTGGCCTTTCACTGTTCTCCTCTGTATGCTCTGTCACAACTTTACCTCTCTACGTCTGCTTTCCTCAGTGCTTTACATGGGCAGGTACTATCTGGTAGTGAGTATTTGCACTTAAACAATTTGAATAGAAGAGAATCTGCACTTCTTAGGACTCCTGGAATATATTTAATGGGGGAGTAACTGCACTTCTCAGGAGCAAACAGGTACTTTAATAGTAAGTCCCTGGACTTCTATGTTTCCCTCAAAAGCATTCATTTTCCTTCTTTGGAATAACCCTGTAAAAGACGGAAGCCGGGATTGACTATCACCCGCTGAGCAAACATGCTTTTTATTGCATTTTCTTTAAAAGAATCAATAACAAACATTTAAGTAAATGTTAGACAATACAGTATAACAGTTTAATAATAAAGAGAGACACTGAAAATGAAAATGTAGAGTTCAGTGGAATGATTAATTTTGCTTCATTTGCCACAGTTGGGAATCTTGGCATTGTTGCAAGCCTGTTGTAATGTGGCCCTTATGCATGGGCGACCTATGGAATGCTCAGCTCTGGAATGTATGTCACGGAGGCGTTGGTAAAGTCTCAGTGAGGGCTTCCCGGGTCAACGCTACCCTAGTCACCACCACTGTTAAATCTGTAACTTGTGAGCAAATGAAATGTTTTTTCTTTCCACTCCTTTACTCAGTGCCAGCACTAAGTGTAATGTCTTTCACACAGGGCCAATAACAGAAGAGGTCATTGTTCCTATAACTGAGAAGCCAGCAGAGCATCTTCCGGGGGTGGACACTACAACAACTAAACAAACCACACCAACCTCAACAACCATCGGAACAACAGTGACAAGCAAAGGTAAGCCAAAGGCTACAGTGAGGCATGAGCTGTCAATCCTGTTAGATACCACTAATCATGGGGGTTCTCTCTGCACATAAGGGGGTTTCTTTGGGGGACACTGGGAGTGATGGGGTAGGATGGGTGTACAGATTAACCTGTGACCTCCCTACACTGAGACGAAGAATTATTGATATTGGTGGCTGTGTGATGACATCACTAGCCAATCACCAGCTGACCACTTCCACCCCCAAAAGTTGTGTTTGCCAGAAAGGAGTTTTCCTTTCCTTTGTTAAAGATAATTTCAGTTAAAATGTTACTTCACCTAACGGGTGCAAAAACACCCTCACCGCTTCCTCTGACAGTGACGAGAGTAAAGGATGCTAAGCAAACCTTTAGCATAGCGTACTATGAACAGAACAACGTACATAAATTAAGCACATTTTTGGACAATGTCACCCTCGTCACATTCTTTAAGAACTAACAGACACCCAAAGAACGAAATCGAACCTTAACATAATCTTTCCAAAAAACATAATCAGAGAACTGATAAACATGGAATGACTAACGAAGTATCAGCATTAGACCCTCGGAGTAGGTGCTAGTAGTTAGTTGCCTTTAAAAAGCTAACATTTTTCCTTATGCTTTGGACCAGGATGAGAATATACTTCAAGTGATGGTTTCTGCTCATGGTATAATGGCCGCACAAAATGCTGTCCTCCAATTACTAAAGTGTTGCGCTTGCTGATGCATGACTCAAAGTGAAACCAACAGGCGCAATGACCAACTATAGAGTATAAAGGCCATCAGAACAGCTCTAAAATGTGTTGCGTTGCTCAAGGGCTCCAATAACCTTTGTAAAGTTGCTCTAATCCTTCTTTCCACTGGAAGTGGAGCTAGTAAAGAGGGACATTTGTATTTGTTTCTGAGTATTCCACATACTCTATGCATGCTTGGAACATACTTAAATGTGGCCATTTATACCACGCATAAGAAATGTCAGCACTCCAATTGTGTAATTCAGTGAAACTTGACAAAGGTATCCACATAAATTCCTACTGTTGTAGGCTCTGAAGTGCTGTTGTGTTCTGCCTGGCAATATATACATTATATCGCAGTTTCCTGTTATAAGCTGGCAGGGCTATGGATCTTTCACACCACACACGCCCTTTAGGACCATTGTATCCGGTTAGGGCTATACTGTTTTTAGTTAGGTTAGTGAGTCCCAGGAATAACATTTTAGGCAGTAGGGCCTCCCTAAACCTATTTTAAGCACCACTCTGCACCCACTGCACTACTCATTCCACACACTCCCACGCACCAAACGGCTTCACCAAAAAGATCTCCGCTAAAGAGCCCCTTCGCGGGTGCCCGTCGGGCATTGCAGCGCCGGCCCGACAAGGAGCAGGCCCATATGATGAAGCATGACATCCTTCCGGGTGTGTGAGGGCACTTTTTCTCAGACCTGAACACTCTCATTCGCACCAAGGAACTGTACACCAACTTGATATATTTAATTCTCGTTAGGGAGTACGTGTGCTGGACCTGCTTAAAAAAGCTCCCGGTTCCTCTCATTTTGAGAAAGGGCTATGGAATTCTCATGGGAAAGATTTTTACATTTAGGAATCAATTTTCTTTTACTTATTTCCTAACCACCCCTTAAAAATGTAAAACTGTTATGAAATTTGTATGATCACTTTTGTGGGACCTCTTGGTTAATCTGAATGAAGTCTTAATTGAATTTACCAAAAGTTAAAATGGATGTGGTTAAAAAATATTGAGTTTAAGTACTGACCTGCACATATAGCGACTTCACAATATATTGACTTGCACCATATTACTAGTGTAAGTAGATGTGAAGTTCTGATAGTGATTCTCCATTGCCCCTTCGTTTGCGTAGTTTGACGATATATGTCCAGGCTGATATTGCGCTGATCAATATTTTGACATAACCTATAAAATGGGTCTTTCCCCTGAATGGAGTAGGGGTCAGACTAAAAACAATCTCACGGCCTCCTACAGGCTGTGTAAATCTAATCTGAAAGAAGCCAGACTCATTATTGGGTCAATTACTACTGGTCCGCTAATCCCAAATGGGTGGAGAGCTGGAGAGTGAAATTCAGGGCAAAAATCAACTAACTTCTAATGGACTCCTTGGTACTGAGATGACTGATCAACTTTTTAGAAAATGTAGGCCCTGAACATTTACCTAGAATTAAAGGGCAGGTGGACACAGCAGCCTGCAATGTGTCTTTCTCTGTTGTATCTCTCTCTTGGCTGAATCTCCTCAAGGGCCATGCACAGTGTGTTCCTTGTGCCTCACACATTCATTATTGTGCATTGAAACAGAACAGTAAATGTGTAAATGTGCATTACTACATCACAATTCTTGCTTATTTCAAGTGTACAAACAGTAATTTTACGCGTGTAGCACCCTGCAGCTCCCTTTTCACCTAAGGTTTTCAAGCCTGTCTATGATATTAGCTTGCAAATTGCAATGTGTTCTTCTTTACCACAATTATAGGGCTCACTACAAGCACTGCAGCACCTACCACAGCTCCACTGACCTCCACAAGCACTGCAGCTCCACAAACCACTTCAAGCACTGCATCAACAACCCCAGCTCCACAGACCCACATCACAGCTCATACCACAGGTCCAGAGACCACCAGCACCTCTGCAGCTACAACTGCTCCTCAAACCACCCAAATCACTTCGCTTCCTACCATAGCTCTCATGACCACCAAAAGTGCAACCACTGCTGACACAGCTCCACTGACCACTACGAGTACTGTTGTTCCTACGGCAGCTAAAGAGTTTACCACAAGCACCGACGGACTGACCAAAAGACCAGAGTCCACCAAATCCTCATCTACTGCAACAGTCACAGCTGGTGAGGGCACCCTAATCCCTACAAACCCTACCACAACAGCAGAGAGCACAACTATTGCTGCAGCAACTACCACAACAGCAGATACCATCCCAACAACTGCTGCAACAACACCATTAGGCAAGATCAACACAAGCACTTTAAGTCTTAGTCCAGGAGCAGAAACTACCACAACCACTGCAGCAATGAGGACAGAAGAGGAAACTACCACAACCACTGGGGCATCTACCACAGGAGCTGGCAAGACAGAGGGAACTGCAACATCTGCCACAGGATCAAACACCACTAAAACCATTGCATTAGCTACCACAGGAGACAGCACCAAAGCCACTACAGCACATACTACAGGAGCAAAAGCTACGGCAAGTACTGACTCAACCACCACAGTGCCAGCAGCCACCACAGTCACTGAAGTACTTGCTACAGGAGCAGAGAGCCCAAAAAGTACTAAAGCACCTACAAAGGGAGCAGAACCTGCTACAGGCTCTGTTTCACTGTCTACAGTAGAAGAGACTACCACAAGTAGTACAGTGCCTACTACAACAGCTGAGGTCAATGCAAGCACTGCAGCAGTTGCAACAGGGCATGCGGTCATTACAACCTCTCCAGGGCATACCACAGGAGCAGACACCACATCAGTCACAGTTGCATCTACCACAACAGCTAGTACCACCATATCAATGGCAGTAACGACAACAGTAGGCCAGTTATCCACAACTCTAGGTCTCATCACTGGAGCAGACAGAAGCACAACTAATGCAGCAACTACAGATGTGGGTGGAATAACCAGGACTACTGCAGCATCTACCACAGGTACAGAGACCACTTCCATCACTTCTGCCCTGACCATAGCACTGGAAACCACAAGAAGCACTACAGGAGGCGAGGCCACCAAAAGCATGGCAGCACCTAAAACAGGAGCAGAAACAACAACAATAACTCTCTCACCCACCACAAAAGTAGGAACCCCCACAAGAGGAACAGAGACTACCAAGGGCACTGCCACGCCTATTAAAGAAGAAGAAACTACCAGAGGCAGTGCAGGAATTACAAGAGCAGCCGAGGCAACTACAAGCGCTTCAACACCTTCCATAGAACCAGGGAGCACAAGCAGCACTGCTGCACCTACAACACCAGGCAATGTCTCAATAAGCATTGCAGCACCTACCACAACAGCAAGGAACTCTATGAGAACCGTAGCAAGTACATCAGCAAGCGGTTTCAGTGCAAGCTCCGCACGTTCTAAAGGAGCAGACGGCACCATAGCGACTGCAACACCTTCCACTACAAGTGGAATAACTAGAAATACTGCAGCATCTACCACAGCAATAGAGACTAATTCAACGACGTCAGTAGTGGTAACCACAAGAAGCACTACAGGGGGGGAGGCTACCAAAAGCGTGGCAGCACCTACAACAGGAGCAGACGCCAACACAAATACTGTTTCACCTACCACAGAAGCAGGAACTCCCACAAGTGGAGCAGAGCTCACTAAGAGCACTGATGCTCCTGTTCCTGGAAAAGAAACTACCAGAGGCAGTGCAGGGCTAACCACAGCAGCCGAGACAACTACAAGCACATTAGCAGCTATGACAGCATCAGAGACCACAAGAAGCAGTGCAGCACCTAACACAACAGCAAGGGTGACAATAACAACTGCAGCAAGTTCAATAGCAGGCGGGATCATCACAGGCTTTACAAGCCCTAGCCCGGGAACCGAAGGCATCACTACCACAGCAGCACCCCTCACCACAGGAGGAATAATCAGAACTACTACAACATCTACCACATCAGCTGAGCCATTAGCACACAGTTCAGAACCTACCACAGCACAAGACAACAGAGGAAGTACTGTGATTCCTATTACGGGAATAATGTCAACCAAAAGCACAGTAGTACTTACAACAGGAGCCGAAACCACAACAAGCACAGTGGGGACCACAAAAAGCACAGCCACTCCTATAACTGGTGCAGAAACCACCAGAGACAGTGCAGCACCTTTCACATCAGTGAATACCACTACAGGTACTTCAGTACCTACAACAGCACTAGAGGTCACAAGAACCACTGCAGGACCTATTACAGGAACATATGTCACCAAAAGCACTGCAGAACCTATTACAGCAGCAGAAACTACCATAAATCGAGCAGAGATCACTGGAACTGCTATTACTGTAGCGGAAAGCACCAGTGCCAGTAATGCATCCACCACAGCAGCCAAGACTACTTCAAACACTTCAGCACAGACCACACCACCGGAGGACACCAAAAGCACTGCTGCTTCAATAACTGGTACAGAAAGCACCACTGGCAGTGCTGCACCTATCACATCAGCTGAGACGACTACAAGATCTTCAGTACCTACCACAGCCCTGGAGACCACAAGCAGCACTAGAGCACCAATTACAGGAACAGAGGCCTCCAAAAGTTCTGCAGCACCTACAAGGGTAGCAGAAAGCACCATACGTGGAGCAGAGATGACAACCGCCAATACTTTTACTGGAGCAGAAACTACCAGAACCAGTGTTGCCCCAACCACAGCAGCCAAGACCACTCCAAGCACTTCAGCACCTACCACAAAAGAAGAGACCACAAGAAGCACTGCAGCAGCTATTACGGGAATAGTGGCCACGAAAAGCACTGCAGCACTTACTACCGCAACGAATGCCACAACAAGCACAGCGGAGACCACCAAGAGCACCGCTGCTCCTATTACTGGTTTGGAAACCACCAAAGGCAGCGCTGCACCTTTCACTGCAGCTGAGAGCACTATAAGCACTTCAGCACCAATCACAGCACTAGAGAACACAAGAAGAACTGCAGTTCCTATTACAAGAACAGAGGCCACCAAAAGCCCTGCAGCACTTACCACAGGAGCAGAAACTACAACAAGCACTGCACAGAAAATCAAGAGCACTACCGTTGCTATAACTGGTGTAGAAACCTCCAGAGGCAGTGCAGCACCTGCCACACAAGCCAAGAACACTGCAAACACTTCTGCACCTACCACAGCACTAGAAGTCACCAAAAGCACTGCTGTTCCTCTAACTGGTACAGAAACCACCAGTGGCAGTGCAGTGTCTATCACACCAGCCAAGACCAGTACAAGTAGTTTAGTACCTACCACAGCAGTACAGGTCTCAAGAACCACAGCAGCACCTATGCAAGGAACAGAGGCAACTAAAACTGATGAAGCACCTACTACAGTCGCAGAAACCACCAGAGGTGGAGTGGAGACCACCACACGCCATGCCACTCCTATTACTGGGACAGAAACCACCAGAAGCAGGGCAACACCTATCACAGAATCCAAGACTCCTACAAGCTCTTCAGCACGTACCACAGCACCAGGGACTGCAACAACGACTGCAGCAATTAGCACAGTAGCAGTCACTTCAACTATCATTTTGGGATCAAGCAAAGCACTAGAAACCAATAAAATCACAGCTACCCCTTCCACAGAACATGATGGCACTAAAAACACTGCTGCACTTACCATAGGACCAGAGACCACTGCACGAGCATCACCACCTTCAACAGCAGCACGGTTCACCACAGACATTCTAGCACCATTCACAGCACCAGAAGCAACCACAAGCAGTGCAGCACGCACGACAGACACAAAGACCACAAGTGTAACTGCAGGTACAATATTTATTACTGCAGGACGTTTTCTCTTGTTTCAACCTGGCCTTTCGCTGTCTCTATTCTGTTGTGTGTGCTCTGTTACAACTCAGCCTCTTCACTTCTGTTTTCCTTCCTTGAAATGAGCCTTTAAGAGACAGAAGCTGGGATCGAACATCGCCTGCTGAGCAAATATGCTGTCATTAATGCTCGTTTTATTGAGCATCTCTAGCACATGTGTTACTAGTACATGTTAAACTATACAGCTTAACATGTTATTAACAAAGACAGAAACTGAGTATGAAAATGTAGAATTCAGTAAAATGATTATTTCAGCTTTATTTGCCACAGTTGGGAATCATGGCATTGTTGCAAGCCTGTTGTAATGTAGTCCTGATGCATGGGCGACCTATGGAATGCTCAGCTCTGGAATGTATGTCACGGAGGCGATGGTGAGGGCTCAGTGAGGGCTTCCCGGCTCAACCCTACGCTAGTCACCACCACCTTTAACTCTATAACTTGCGAGCAAATGAAATGTTCTTTTCTTTCCACTCCTTTAGTCAGTGCCAGCACTAAGTGTAATGTCTTTCACACAGGGCCAATAACAGAAGAGGTCATTGTTCCTATAACTGAGTAACCCTGGGCAAAGCACTACGCTACGCTCGCGTAGTTTGCGAAGTTTGCGCTACTTCGCACAACGCGAATTGCACGTAGCACAGTGCAAACACGCGTAGCGTAGCGTAGCGTAGCGTAGTGCAGCGGTCATTTTTTGCTTGCTCGCGGTCCTCAACGTCAAGTTGGCGACCGCGAGCAAGCAAAATGATATCCCGGCGAGATTCTCAACGCGGGGAGGTCAGGTTTCTCATTGCGAGTGGTCGCGTATGCTCGCGACCGCTCGAGATGAGAAACTACCAGTCCGCGTTGAGAAAGCTGCCGCTCGAGTAAAAATCTACTCGAGCGGCAGTAAAAGACAGCTCGCACTGTGCAAGATGCCGTTTTCAATGATTGCACAGTGCGGACAAGCATCCGGCACTGTGCAATCATTGCGAACAGTGCACTACGCAGTTCGCGTAGTGCTACGCGTAGCTCGCGTAGTGCGAACTGCACTTTGCGTAGCTTCGCGTAGCGCTACTTCGCGAACTACGCCCAGGCTTATAACTGAGAAGCCAGCAGAGCATCTTCCGGGGTTGGACACTACAACAACTAAACAAACCACACCGACCTCAACAACCATCGGAACAACAGTGACAAGCAAAGGTAAGACTAAGGCTATAGTGGGACATGAACTGTCAATCCTGATAGATACCACAAATCATGGGGGTGCACTCTGCACATAAGGTAGTTTCCTTGGGGGATGTTGGGAATAATGGGATAGGATGGGTGTACGGATTAACCTGTGACCTCTCTACACTCAGATGAAAAATCATTAATCTTGGAGGGTGTGTGATGACATCACCAGCCAATCACCAGATGACCACCTCCACCCCCAGGATCTTGCATTTGCCAGAAGTTATTTTTCCTATACTTTCTTAAAGGCCATTTCAGTTGAAGTGTTAATTCTCCTGACGGGTGCAAAAACACCACCACTGCCTCCTGTGACTGCGTGACTAGAAGAAATAATGCTAATGAAACCTTTAGTATAGTGTATTATGAACAGAAGAATGCACATAAATTAGGCACATTTTTTGACAATGTCACCCTCGTCACATCTTTTAAGAACTAGTAGACACTCACAGAGCTGAATCGAACCTGAACATAATCTCTGCAACAAAAGACCACTTAGAGAACAGATAACCAAGGAATGACTTGACGACGTACCAGCATTAGACCCTCGGAGTAGGTGCTCGTAGTTAGTTGCCTTTAAAAATCAAAAATTTTCCTCTATGTGTTGGGCCAGGGTGAGACTATACTACAAGTGATAGTTTTTGCTCATGGTATTATGGCCCCACAAAATACTGTCCCCCACATATACTAAGTTTTGCACTTGCTAATGCGTGACTCAAAGCAAAACAAATAGGTGCAACAGCCAGCTATAGATTAAAAAGGCCCTCAGAACAGCTCGAAAATGTGTTGCATTATTTAAAGACCTCTACAAACCTTTGTAAATTTGCTCTAATCCTTACTTCCACTGGCAGTAAAACTCCACATAGTCTATGCATGCTTGGAACATACTTAAATGTGGCCTTTTATACCAGAAGTAAGAAATTATAGCACTCAATTGTGCAATGAAACTTGACAGAAGTATCCAAATGAGTTCCTACAGTTGTAGGCTCTGAAGTGCTGTTGTGTTCTTCCTCCCATTATATGCATTATATCACAGTTTCCTATTAAAAGCCAGCAGGACTATGGAATGTTCATGGGAAAAGATTTTCACATTTTGGAATCAACGTTCTTTTACCTATTACTAACGAACCTTTAAAAATGGAAATTTTTAATGAAATTTGTATGATCACTTTTGTGAGACTTCTGGGTTAATCGGAATAAATTCAGAATTAAATTTACCAAAAGTTAAAATTGATGTGGTTAAAAAATATTAAGTTTTAAGTATTGACCTGCACACATAGCGACTCCACAATATATTGACTTGCACCATATTACTAAGGTAAGTAGATATGAAGTTATCACAGTAAATCTCCATTTGCCCTGCGTTTGCGTAGTTTGACGATATACGTCCAGACTGATATTTCTTGGTCAATATTTTGACTTACAACCTAAAAAATGCGTCTGGAGAAGAGGTTGGAGTAAAAACATTTTTACAGCCTCCTAAGAGCTGAGTAAAGCAAATTTAGAGAATTCGGACACATTATTGGGTCAATTACTAGTTCTCCGCTAATCCCAAATGGGTAGATAACCGAAGAATCAAATTCAGGCCAAACTCAACTAACTTGTAATGGACTCCTTGGTATTGAGATGACTGATAAACTTTGTAGGAAATGTAGGCCCTGAACATTTACCTAGAAGAAACGGGCAGGTGGACACAGCAGCCTGCAATGTGTCTTTCTCTGTTGTATCTGTTTATTGGGTGAATCTCCTCAAGGGCCCTGCACTGTGTGTACCTTGTGCCTCACACGTTCACTATTGTGCATTGAAACAGAATAGCAAATGTGTAAATGTGCATTCTACATCCACATCCTTGCTTCTTGCTTGTGTGCAAACAGTAATTGTACACGTGTAGCACCCCGCAGCTCCCTTTCCACCTCAAGTTTTCAAGCCTGTCTATGATATTAGCTTGTAATTGCAATGTGTTCTTCTTTACCACTATTATAGGGCCCACTTCAAGCACTGCAGCACCCACCATAGCTCCACTGACCTCCACAAGCACTGCAGCTTCACAAACCACCTCAAGCACTGCAGCTCCACAAACCACCTCAAGCACTGCAGCTCCTACCACAGCTCCACAGACCACCACCACAGCTCCTACCACAGGTCCAGAGACCACCAGCACCTCTGCAACTACTACAACTGCTCCCCAAATCACTTCAATTCCTACTACAGCTATCATGACTACCAAAAATGCAGCCACTGCCAACACAGCTCCACCGACCACTACTAATAGTACTGCTGCTCCTATAACTGCACAAGTGGTTACCACAAGCACCGAAGGACTGACCAAGAGACATGAGTCCACGGCAACCACCTCCTCTGCACCAGTGACAGCTGGCGAGAGTACCACAACCACTACAAACCCTACCACAACAGCAGAGAGCAGCACAGTTGTTGCAGCAACTACCACAACAACAGGTACCATCCCAACAGCTGCTGCAACTACACCATTAGGCAAGATCAACACAAGCACTTCAAGTCTTAGTACAGGAGCAGAAACCACCACAAACCTTGCAGCAATGTCGACAAAAGAGGAAACTACCACAACCACTGTGGCATCAACCATAGGTGCTGGCACCACAGAAGGAACTGCAACACCTACCACAGGATCAGACACCACTAAAACCACTGTGTTGCCTACCACAGAATTAGATGTCACCGAAATCACTACAGCACATACAACAGGAACGAAATCAACAGCAAGTACTGCCTCAACCAGTGCAGTATCAGCTACCACCACAGTCACAGAAGTACTTGCTACTGTAGCAGAGACCACAAAACCTACTACAGCATCTACAAAGGGAGCAGAAAGTGCTACAAGCACTGTTTCACTGTCTATAGTAGGAGAGGCTACCACAAGTTCTGCAGTGCCTGCTACAACAGCTGAGGTCATCACAAGCACGGCAGCAGTCGCAACAGGGCGTGAGGTCATCACAACCTCTCCAGGGCATACCACAGGAGAAGAGAGCACCACAGTCACCTTTGCATCTACCACAACAGCTAGTACCACAATAACAACAGCAGCAACGGCAACAGTAGGCCAGATATCCACAACTCTGGGTCTCATTACTGGAGCAGGAAGCACAACTAGTGGAGCAACTGCCGATGCGGGTGGAATAACCAGGACTACTGCAGCATCTACCACAGGAACAAAGACCACCTCAATCACTTCAGCCCCTACCATAGCGCTGGAAACCACAAGAGGAGTAGAGGCCACCAAAAGCATGGCAGCACCTACCACAGGGGCAGAAACTACAACAAAAACCCTTTCACCTACAACAGAAGCAGGGACCTCTAGAAGAGGAACAGCGACTACCAAGGGCACTGTCGCTACTATTACTGGAGAAGAAACTACCAGAGGCAGTGCAGGAACTACCACAACAGCTGAGGCAACTACAAACACTTCAGCACCTTCCACAGCACCAGGGAGCACAAGAAGCACTGGTTCACGTACAACATCAGCAAATGTCTCGACAAGCATTGCAGCACCTACCACAACAGCAAGGACCTCTCCACCAACTGCAGCAGGTACATCAGCAAGCGTTTTCATCACAAGCCCCGCAAGTATTACGGGAGCTGAATTCACCATAACCACTGCAGCACCTTCCACCACAGGGAGAATAACTAGAAATACTGCAGCACCTACCACAGGAACAGAGACAACGTCAAGTACGTCAGCACCGGTAAACACGAGTAGCACTGCAAGGGCGGAGGCTACAGAAAGGGTGGCAGCACCTACAACAGGAGCAGAAGCCAACACAAATACTGTTTCACCTACCACAGATGCAGGGGCCCCCACAAGTGGAGCAGAGCAGACCAAGAGCACTGATGCTCCTGTTACTGGAGCGGAAACTACCAGAGGCAGTGCAGGGCTTACTACAGCAGCCGAGACAACTACAAGCACTCTATCACCTATGACAGGATCAGAGACCACAAGAAGCAATGCAGCACCTAACACAACAGCAACGGTCCCTATAACAACTGCAGCAAGTTCAATAGCAGGTGGGATAATCATCACAGGCTCAACAAGTCCTAGCACAGAAGTGGAAAGCACCACAACCACAGTAGCACCCCCCACCACAGGAGAAATAATCAGACCAACTACATCATCTGCCACAGCAGCTGAGACCTTAACTGACAGTTCAGAGCCTACCACAGCACAAGAGGACAAAGGAAGTACAGTGATTCCTATTACAGGAATAGTGGCAACTAAAAGCACTGCAGCACTTACAACAGAAGCAGAAACCACAAGCATAGTGGGGATCACACAAAGCACTGGCACTCCTATACCTGGTGCAGAAACCACCAGAGGCAGTGCAGCACCTTTCACACCAGTGAAAACCACTACAGGTACTTCAGGACCTACCACAGCACTAGAGGTCACAAGAACCACTGCAGCACCTATTACGGGAATAGATGCCACCAAAAGCGCTACAGAACCTACTACAGCATCAGAAACTACCATAAATCGAGCAGAGATCGCTGGAACTGCTATTACTGTAGCAGAAAGCACCAGAGCCAGTAATGCATCCACCACAGCAGCCGAGACCACTTCAAGTTCTTCAGTACAGACCACACCACCGGAGGCCACCAAAAGCACTGCTGCTCCTATAACTGGTACAGAAAGCACTACTGGCAGTGCTGCGCCTATCACATCAGCTAAGACGACTACAAGATCTTCAGTACCTACCACCGCCCTGGAGACCACAAGTGGCACCACAGCACCAATTACAGGAACAGAGGCCTCCAAACGTTCTGCAGCACCTACAAGGGTAGCAGAAAGCACCATAAGTGGAGCAGAGATGACAACCGCCAATACTTTTACTGGAGCAGAAACCCCAGAACCAGTGCTGCACCTACCACAGCAGCCAAGACCACTCCAAGCACTTCACCACCTACCACAGAAGAAGAGACCACAAGAAGCACTGCAGCATCTATTACAGGAATAGTGGCCACGAAAAGCACTGCAGCACTTACTACCGGAACGAATGCCACAACAAGCGCAGCGGAGACCACCAAGAGCACCGCTGCTCCTATTACTGGTTTGGAAACCACCAAAGGCAGCGCTGCACCTTTCACTGCAGCTGAGAGCACTACAAGCACTTCAGCACCAATCACAGCACTAGAGGACACAAGAAGCACTGCAGCTCCTATTACAGGAACAGAGGCCACCAAAAGCCCTGCTGCACTTACCACAGGAGCAGAAACCACAACGAGTACTGCAGAGAAAATCACGAGCACTGCAGTTGCTATAACTGGTGTAGAAACCTCCAGAGGTAGTGCAGCACCTACCACACAAGCCAAGAACACTGCAAACACTTCTGCACCTATCACAGCATTAGAAGTCGCCAAAAGCACTGCTGTTCCTCTAACTGGTACAGAAACCACCAGTGGCAGTGCAGTATCTCTCACACCAGCCAAGACCAGTACAAGTAGTTTAGTACCTACCACAACAGTAGAGGTCTCAAGAAGCACAGCCGCACCTATGCAAGGAACAGAGGCCACTAAAAGTGCAGAAGCACCTACTGTAGCAGCAGAAACCACCAGAAGTGGAGTGGAGACCACCACACGCAGTGCGACTCTTAATACTGGGACAGAAACCACCAGAAGCAGGGCAGCACCTATCACAGAATCCAAGACAACTACAAGCTCTTCAGCACGTACCACAGCACCAGGGACTGCAACAACCACTGCAGCAATTACCACAGTAGCAGTCACTTCAACAATAATTTTGGGATCAAGCAAAGCACCAGAAACCAATAAAATCACAGCTACCCTTACCACAGAACATGATGGCACTAAAAACACTGCTGCACTTACCATAGGATCGGAGACCACTGCACGAGCATCACCACCTTCAACAGCAGCACGGTTCACCACAGGCATTCCAGCACCATTCACAGCACCAGAAGCAGCCACAAGCAGTGCAGCACGCACGACAGACACAAAGACCACAAGTGCAACTGCAGGTACAATATTTGATACTGCAGGACGTTTTCTCTTGTTCGATCCTGGCCTTTCACTGTCTCTATTCTGTTGTGTGTGCTCTGTTACAACTCTGCCTCTTTACTTCTGTTTCCTTCCTTGGAATGAGCCTTTAAGAGACAGAAGCTGGGATCGAACATCGCCTGCTGAGCAAATATGCTGTCATTAATGCTCGTTTTATTGAGCATCTCTAGCACATGTGTTACTACTACATGTTAAACTATACAGTTTAACATGTTATTAACAAAGACAGAAACTGAATATGAAAATGTAGAATTAAGTAAAATTATTATTTCTGCTTTATTTGCCACAGTTGGGTATCATGGCATTGTTGCAAGCCTGTTGTAATGTGGCCCTTATGCATGGATGACCTATGAAATGCTCAGCTCTGGAATGTATGTCACTGAGGCATTGGTAAGGGCTCAGTGAGGGCTTCCCGGCTCAACGCTACGCTAGTCACCACCACTGTTAAATCTGTAACTTGTGAGCAAATGAAATGTTCTTTTCTTTCCACTCCTTTAGTCAGTGCCAGCACTAAGTGTAATGTCTTTCACACAGGGCCAATAACAGAAGAGGTCATTGTTCCTATAACTGAGAAGCCAGCAGAGCATCTTCCGGGGGTGGACACTACAACAACTAAACAAACCACATCGACCTCAACAACCATCGGAACAACAGTGACAAGCAAAGGTGAGACTAAGGCTATAGTGGGACATGAGCTGTCAATCCTGGTAGATACCACAAATCATGGGGGTGTACTCTGCACATAAGGCAGTTTCCTTGGGGGGATGTTGGGAATAATGGGATAGGATGGGTGTACGGATTAACCCGTGACCTCTCTACACTCAAATGAAAAATCATTAATCTTGGAGGGTGTATGATGACATCACCAGGCAATCACCAGATGACCACCTCCACCCCCAGGATCTTGCATTTGCCAGAAATTATTTTTCCTATACTTTCCTAAAGGCCATTTCAGTTGAAGTGTTACTTCTCCTGACGGGTGCAAAAACACCACCACTGCCTCCTGTGACTGCGTGACTAGAAGAGATAATGCTAAGCAAACCTTTAGTATAGTGTATTATGAACAGAGGAATGCACATAAATTAGGCACATTTTTTGACAATGTCACCCTCGCCACATCCTTTAAGAACTAATAGACACAGAGCTGAATCGAACCTGAACATAATCGCTACAAAAAAGACCACTTAGAGAACACATAACCAATGAATGACTTAACGACGTACCAGTATTAGACCCTCGGAGTAGGTCCCCGTAGTTAGTTGCCTTTAAAAATCTAACATTTTCCTCTATGTGTTGGGCCAAGATGAGAATATACTACAAGTGATAGTTTTTGTCATGGTATTATGGCCCCACAAAATACTGTCCCCCACATATACTAAGTTTTTGTGCTTGCTAATGCGTGACTCAAAGCGAAACAAATAGGTGCAACGACCAACTATAGATTAAAAAGGCCCTCAGAACAGCTCGAAAATGTGTTGCATTATTCAAGGACCTCTAGAAACCTTTGTAAATTTGCTCTAATCCTTACTTCCACTGGCAATAGAACTCCACATAGTCTATGCATGCTTGGAACATACTTAAATGTGGCCTTTTATACCAGAAGTAAGAAATTATAGCACTCCAATTGTGCAATGAAACTTGACAGAAGTATCCAAATGAGTTCCTACAGTTGTAGGCTCTGAAGTGCTGTTGTGTTCTGCCTCCCATTATATGCATTATATCACAGTTTCCAATTAAAAGCCAGCAGGACTATGGAATGTTCATGGGAAAAGATTTTCACATTTTGGAATCAACGTTCTTTTACCTATTACTAACAACCCTTTAAAAATGCACATTTTTAATGAAATTCGTATGATCACTTTTGTGAGACTTCTGGGTTAATCGGAATAAATTCAGAATTAAATTTACCAAAAGTTAAAATTGATGTGGTTAAAAAATATTTAGTTTTAAGTATTGACCTGCACACATAGCGACTCCACAATATATTGACTTGCACCATATTACTAAGGTAAGTAGATATGAAGTTATCATAGTAAATCTCCATTTGCCCTGCGTTTGCGTAGTTTGACGATATACGTCCAGACTGATATTTCTTGGTCAATATTTTGACTTACAACCTAAAAAATGCGTCTGGAGAAGGGGTTGGAGTAAAAACATTTATACAGCCTCCTAAGAGCTGTGTAAAGCAAATTTAGAGAATTCGGACACATTATTGGGTCGATTACTAGTTCTCCGCTAATCCCAAATGGGTAGATAACCGAAGAATCAAATTCAGGCCAAACTCAACTAACTTGTAATGGACTCCTTGGTATTGAGATGACTGATCAACTTTGTAGAAAATGTAGGCCCTGAACATTTACCTAGAAGAAACGGGCAGGTGGACACAGCAGCCTGCAATGTGTCTTTCTCTGTTGTATCTGTTTATTGGGTGAATCTCCTCAAGGGCCCTGCACTGTGTGTACCTTGTGCCTCACACGTTCACTATTGTGCATTGAAACAGAATAGCAAATGTGTAAATGTGCATTCTACATCCACATCCTTGCTTCTTGCTTGTGTGCAAACAGTAATTGTACACGTGTAGCACCCCTCAGCTACCTTTCCACCTCAAGTTTTCAAGCCTGTCTGTGATATTAGCTTGTAATTGCAATGTGTTCTTCTTTGCCACTATTATAGGGCCCACTTCAAGCACTGCAGCACCCACCACAGCTCCACTGACCTCCACAAGCACTGCAGCTTCACAAACCACCTCAAGCACTGCAGCTCCACAAACCACCTCAAGCACTGCAGCTCCTACCACAGCTCCACAGACCACCACAACAGCTCCTACCACAGGTCCAGAGACCACCAGCACCTCTGCAACTACTACAACTGCTCCCCAAATCACTTCAATTCCTACTACAGCTATCATGACTACCAAAAATGCAGCCACTGCCAACACAGCTCCATCGACCACTACTAATAGTACTGCTGCTCCTATAACAGCACAAGTGGTTACCACAAGCACCGAAGGACTGACCAAGAGACATGAGTCCACGGCAACCACCTCCTCTGCACCAGTGACAGCTGGCGAGAGAACCACAACCACTACACACCCTACCACAACAGCAGAGAGCAGCACAGTAGTTGCAGCAACTACCAACAAAGGTACCATCCCAACAACTGCTGCAACTACACCATTAGGCAAGATCAACACAAGCACTTCAAGTCTTAGTACAGGAGCAGAAACCACCATAAACCTTGCAGCAATGTCGACAGAAGAGGAAACTACCACAACCACTGTGGCATCAACCATAGGTACTGGCACCACAGAAGGAACTGCAACATTTGCCACAGGATCAGACACCACTAAAACCACTGTGTTGCCTACCACAGAATTAGATGTCACCGAAATCACTATAGCACATACAACAGGAACGAAAGCAACAGCAAGTACTGCCTCAACCAGAGCAGTATCAGCAACCACCACAGTCACAGAAGTACTTGCTACTGTAGCAGAGACCACAAAACCTACTACAGCATCTACAATGGGAGCAGAAAGTGCTACAAGCACTGTTTCACTGTCTACAGTAGAAGAGGCTACCACAAGTTCTACAGTGCCTGCTACAACAGCTGAGGTCATCACAAGCACGGCAGCAGTCGCAACAGGGCGTGAGGTCACCACAACCTCTCCAGGGCATACCACAGGAGCAGAGAGCACCACAGTCACCGTTGCGTCTACCACAACAGCTAGTACCACAATACCAACAGCAGCAACAGTAGGCCAGATATCCACAACTCTAGGTCTCATTACTGGAGCAGACAGAAGCACAACTAGTGCAGCAACTACCGATGATGGTGGAATAACCAGGACTACTGCAGCATCTACCACAGGAACAAAGACCACCTCAATCACTTCAGCCCCTACCGTAGCGCTGGAAACCACAAGAGGAGTTGAGGCCACCAAAAGCATGGCAGCACCTACCACAGGGGCAGAAACTACAACAAAAACCCTTTCACCTACAACAGAAGCAGGGACCTCTAGAAGAGGAACAGCGACTACCAAGGGCACTGTCGCTACTATTACTGGAGAAGAAACTACCAGAGGCAGTGCAGGAACTACCACAACAGCCGAGGCAACTACAAACACTTCAGCACCTTCCACAGCACCAGGGAGCACAAGAAGCACTGGTTCACGTACAACATCAGCAAATGTCTCGACAAGCAATGCAGCACCTACCACAACAGCAAGGACCTCTCCACCAACTGCAGCAGGTACATCAGCAAGCGTTTTCATCACAAGCCCCGCAAGTATTACGGGAGCTGAAAGCACCATAACCACTGCAGCACCTTCCACCACAGGGAGAATAACTAGAAATACTGCAGCACCTACCACAGGAACAGAGACAACGTCAAGTACGTCAGCACCGGTAACCACGAGTAGCACTGCAAGGGCGGAGGCTACAGAAAGGGTGGCAGCACCTACAACAGGAGCAGAAGCCAACACAAATACTGTTTCACCTACCACAGAAGCAGGGACTCCCACAAGTGGAGCAGAGCACACCAAGAGCACTGATGCTCCTGTTACTGCAGCGGAAACTACCAGAGGCAGTGCAGGGCTTACTACAGCAGCCGAGACAACTACAAGCACTCTACCACCTATGACAGGATCAGAGACAACAAGAAGCAATGCAGCACCTAACACAACAGCAACGGTCCTTATAACAACTGCAGCAATTTCAATAGCAGGTGGGATAATCATCACAGGCTCTACAAGTCCTAGCACAGAAGTGGAAAGCACCACAACCACAATAGCACCCCCCACCACAGGAGAAATAATCAGACCAACTACATCATCTGCCACAGCAGCTGAGACCTTAACTCACAGTTCAGAGCCTATCACAGCACAAGAGGACAGAGGAAGTACAGTGATTCCTATTACAGGAATAGTGGCAACTAAAAGCACTGCAACACTTACAACAGAAGCAGAAACCACAAGCACAGTGGGGATCACACAAAGCACTGGCACTCCTATACCTGGTGCAGAAACCACCAGAGGCAGTGCAGCACCTTTCACACCAGTGAAAACCACTACAGGTACTTCAGGACCTACCACAGCAGTAGAGGTCACAAGAACCACTGCAGCACCTATTACGGGAATAGATGCCACCAAAAGCGCTACAGAACCTACTACAGCATCAGAAACTACCATAAATCGAGCAGAGATCACTGGAACTGCTATTACTGTAGCAGAAAGCACCAGAGCCAGTAATGCAACCACCACAGCAGCCGAGACCACTTCAAGTTCTTCAGCACAGACCACACCACCGGAGGCCACCAAAAGCACTGCTGCTCCTATAACTGGTACAGAAAGCACTACTGGCAGTGCTGCGCCTATCACATCAGCTAAGACGACTACAAGATCTTCAGTACCTACCACCGCCCTGGAGACCACAAGTGGCACCACAGCACCAATTACAGGAACAGAGGCCTCCAAAAGTTCTGCAGCACCTACAAGGGTAGCAGAAAGCACCATAAGTGGAGCAGAGATGACTACCGCCAATACCTTTACTGGAGCAGAAACCCCCAGAAACAGTGCTGCACCTACCACAGCAGCCAAGACCACTCCAAGCACTTCAGCACCTACCACAGAAGAAGAGACCACAAGAAGCACTGCAGCATCTATTACAGGAATAGTGGCCACGAAAAGCACTGCAGCACTTACTACCGGAACGAATGCCACAACAAGCGCAGCGGAGACCACCAAGAGCACTGCTGCTCCTATTACTGGTTTGGAAACCACCAAAGGCAGCGCTGCACCTTTCACTGCAGCTGAGAGCACTACAAGCACTTCAGCACCAATCACAGCACTAGAGGACACAAGAAGCACTGCAGCTCCTATTACAGGAACAGAGGCCACCAAAAGCCCTGCTGCACTTACCACAGGAGCAGATACCACAACGAGTACTGCAGAGAAAATCACGAGCACTGCAGTTGCTATAACTGGTGTAGAAACCTCCAGAGGTAGTGCAGCACCTACCACACAAGCCAAGAACACTGCAAACACTTCTGCACCTATCACAGCATTAGAAGTCGCCAAAAGCACTGCTGTTCCTCTAACTGGTACAGAAACCACCAGTGGCAGTGCAGTATCTCTCACACCAGCCAAGACCAGTACAAGTAGTTTAGTACCTATCACAGCAGTACAGGTCTCAAGAAGCACAGCAGCACCTATGCAAGGAACAGAGGCCACTAAAACTGATGAAGCACCTACTACAGCAGCAGAAACCACCAGAGGTGGAGTGGAGACCACCACACGCAGTGCGACTCTTAATACTGGGACAGAAACCACCAGAAGCAGGGCAACACCTATCACAGAATCCAAGACAACTACAAGCTCTTCAGCACGTACCACAGCACCAGGGACTGCAACAACCACTGCAGCAATTACCACAGTAGCAGTCACTTCAACAATCATTTTGGGATCAAGCAAAGCACCAGAAACCAATAAAATCACAGCTACCCTTACCACAGAACATGATGGCACTAAAAACACTGCTGCACTTACCATAGGATCGGAGACCACTGCACGAGCATCACCACCTTCAACAGCAGCACGGTTCACCACAGGCATTCCAGCACCATTCACAGCACCAGAAGCAGCCACAAGCAGTGCAGCACGCACGACAGACACAAAGACCACAAGTGCAACTGCAGGTACAATATTTGATACTGCAGGACGTTTTCTCTTGTTCGATCCTGGCCTTTCACTGTCTCTATTCTGTTGTGTGTGCTCTGTTACAACTCTGCCTCTTTACTTCTGTTTTCCTTCCTTGGAATGAGCCTTTAAGAGACAGAAGCTGGGATCGAACATCGCCTGCTGAGCAAATATGCTGTCATTAATGCTCGTTTTATTGAGCATCTCTAGCACATGTGTTACTACTACATGTTAAACTATACAGCTTAACATGTTATTAACAAAGACAGAAACTGAATATGAAAATGTAGAATTAAGTAAAATGATTATTTCTGCTTTATTTGCCACAGTTGGGTATCATGGCATTGTTGCAAGCCTGTTGTAATGTGGCCCTTATGCATGGATGACCTATGGAATGCTCAGCTCTGGAATGTATGTCACTGAGGCGTTGGTAAGGGCTCAGTGAGGGCTTCCCGGCTCAACGCTATGCTAGTCACCACCACTGTTAAATCTGTAACTTGTGAGCAAATGAAATGTTCTTTTCTTTCCACTCCTTTAGTCAGTGCCAGCACTAAGTGTAATGTCTTTCACACAGGGCCAATAACAGAAGAGGTCATTGTTCCTATAACTGAGAAGCCAGCAGAGAATCTTCCGGGGTTGGACACTACAACAACTAAACAAACCACACCGACCTCAACAACCATCGGAACAACAGTGACAAGCAAAGGTAAGACTAAGGCTATAGTGGGACATGAACTGTCAATCCTGATAGATACCACAAATCATGGGGGTGCACTCTGCACATAAGGTAGTTTCCTTGGGGGGATGTTGGGAATAATGGGATAGGATGGGTGTACGGATTAACCTGTGACCTCTCTACACTCAGATGAAAAATCATTAATCTTGGAGGGTGTGTGATGACATCACCAGCCAATCACCAGATGACCACCTCCACCCCCAGGATCTTGCATTTGCCAGAAGTTATTTTTCCTATACTTTCTTAAAGGCCATTTCAGTTGAAGTGTTAATTCTCCTGACGGGTGCAAAAACACCACCACTGCCTCCTGTGACTGCGTGTCTAGAAGAAATAATGCTAATGAAACCTTTAGTATAGTGTATTATGAACAGAAGAATGCACATAAATTAGGCACATTTTTTGACAATGTCACCCTCGTCACATCTTTTAAGAACTAGTAGACACTCACAGAGCTGAATCGAACCTGAACATAATCTCTGCAAAAAAAGACCACTTAGAGAACAGATAACCAAGGAATGACTTGACGACGTACCAGCATTAGACCCTCGGAGTAGGTGCTCGTAGTTAGTTGCCTTTAAAAATCAAAAAATTTCCTCTATGTGTTGGGCCAGGGTGAGACTATACTACAAGTGATAGTTTTTGCTCATGGTATTATGGCCCCACAAAATACTGTCCCCCACATATACTAAGTTTTGCACTTGCTAATGCGTGACTCAAAGCAAAACAAATAGGTGCAACAGCCAGCTATAGATTAAAAAGGCCCTCAGAACAGCTCGAAAATGTGTTGCATTATTTAAAGACCTCTACAAACCTTTGTAAATTTGCTCTAATCCTTACTTCCACTGGCAGTAAAACTCCACATAGTCTATGCATGCTTGGAACATACTTAAATGTGGCCTTTTATACCAGAAGTAAGAAATTATAGCACTCCAATTGTGCAATGAAACTTGACAGAAGTATCCAAATGAGTTCCTACAGTTGTAGGCTCTGAAGTGCTATTGTGTTCTTCCTCCCATTATATGCATTATATCACAGTTTCCTATTAAAAGCCAGCAGGACTATGGAATGTTCATGGGAAAAGATTTTCACATTTTGGAATCAACGTTCTTTTACCTATTACTAACGACCCTTTAAAAATGGAAATTTTTAATGAAATTCGTATGATCACTTTTGTGAGACTTCTGGGTTAATCGGAATAAATTCAGAATTAAATTTACCAAAAGTTAAAATTGATGTGGTTAAAAAATATTAAGTTTTAAGTATTGACCTGCACACATAGCGACTCCACAATATATTGACTTGCACCATATTACTAAGGTAAGTAGATATGAAGTTATCATAGTAAATCTCCATTTGCCCTGCGTTTGCGTAGTTTGACGATATACGTCCAGACTGATATTTCTTGGTCAATATTTTGACTTACAACCTAAAAAATGCGTCTGGAGAAGGGGTTGGAGTAAAAACATTTTTACAGCCTCCTAAGAGCTGAGTAAAGCAAATTTAGAGAATTCGGACACATTATTGGGTCAATTACTAGTTCTCCGCTAATCCCAAATGGGTAGATAACCGAAGAATCAAATTCAGGCCAAACTCAACTAACTTGTAATGGACTCCTTGGTATTGAGATGACTGATAAACTTTGTAGGAAATGTAGGCCCTGAACATTTACCTAGAAGAAACGGGCAGGTGGACACAGCAGCCTGCAATGTGTCTTTCTCTGTTGTATCTGTTTATTGGGTGAATCTCCTCAAGGGCCCTGCACTGTGTGTACCTTGTGCCTCACACGTTCACTATTGTGCATTGAAACAGAATAGCAAATGTGTAAATGTGCATTCTACATCCACATCCTTGCTTCTTGCTTGTGTGCAAACAGTAATTGTACACGTGTAGCACCCCTCAGCTCCCTTTCCACCTCAAGTTTTCAAGCCTGTCTATGATATTAGCTTGTAATTGCAATTTGTTCTTCTTTACCACTATTATAGGGCCCACTTCAAGCACTGCAGCACCCACCACAGCTCCACTGACCTCCACAAGCACTGCAGCTTCACAAACCACCTCAAGCACTGCAGCTCCACAAACCACCTCAAGCACTGCAGCTCCTACCACAGCTCCACAGACCACCACCACAGCTCCTACCACAGGTCCAGAGACCACCAGCACCTCTGCAACTACTACAACTGCTCCCCAAATCACTTCAATTCCTACTACAGCTATCATGACTACCAAAAATGCACCCACTGCCAACACAGCTCCACCGACCACTACTAATAGTACTGCTGCTCCTATAACAGCACAAGTGGTTACCACAAGCACCGAAGGACTGACCAAGAGACATGAGTCCACGGCAACCACCTCCTCTGAACCAGTGACAGCTGGCGAGAGAACCACAACCAGTACAAACCCTACCACAACAGCAGAGAGCAGCACAGTAGTTGCAGCAACTACCACAACAGGTACCATCCCAACAACTGCTGCAACTACACCATTAGGCAAGATCAACACAAGCACTTCAAGTCTTAGTACAGGAGCAGAAACCACCACAAACCTTGCAGCAATGTCGACAAAAGAGGAAACTACCACAACCACTGTGGCATCAACCATAGGTGCTGGCACCACAGAAGGAACTGCAACACCTACCACAGGATCAGACACCACTAAAACCACTGTGTTGCCTACCACAGAATTAGATGTCACCGAAATCACTACAGCACATACAACAGGAACGAAATCAACAGCAAGTACTGCCTCAACCAGTGCAGTATCAGCTACCACCACAGTCACAGAAGTACTTGCTACTGTAGCAGAGACCACAAAACCTACTACAGCATCTACAAAGGGAGCAGAAAGTGCTACAAGCACTGTTTCACTGTCTATAGTAGGAGAGGCTACCACAAGTTCTGCAGTGCCTGCTACAACAGCTGAGGTCATCACAAGCACGGCAGCAGTCGCAACAGGGCGTGAGGTCATCACAACCTCTCCAGCGCATACCACAGGAGAAGAGAGCACCACAGTCACCTTTGCATCTACCACAACAGCTAGTACCACAATAACAACAGCAGCAACGGCAACAGTAGGCCAGATAGCCACAACTCTGGGTCTCATTACTGGAGCAGGAAGCACAACTAGTGGAGCAACTGCCGATGCGGGTGGAATAACCAGGACTACTGCAGCATCTACCACAGGAACAAAGACCACCTCAATCACTTCAGCCCCTACCATAGCGCTGGAAACCACAAGAGGAGTAGAGGCCACCAAAAGCATGGCAGCACCTACCACAGGGGCAGAAACTACAACAAAAACCCTTTCACCTACAACAGAAGCAGGGACCTCTAGAAGAGGAACAGCGACTACCAAGGGCACTGTCGCTACTATTACTGGAGAAGAAACTACCAGAGGCAGTGCAGGAACTACCACAACAGCTGAGGCAACTACAAACACTTCAGCACCTTCCACAGCACCAGGGAGCACAAGAAGCACTGGTTCACGTACAACATCAGCAAATGTCTCGACAAGCATTGCAGCACCTACCACAACAGCAAGGACCTCTCCACCAACTGCAGCAGGTACATCAGCAAGCGTTTTCATCACAAGCCCCGCAAGTATTACGGGAGCTGAAAGCACCATAACCACTGCAGCACCTTCCACCACAGGGAGAATAACTAGAAATACTGCAGCACCTACCACAGGAACAGAGACAACGTCAAGTACGTCAGCACCGGTAACCACGAGTAGCACTGCAAGGGCGGAGGCTACAGAAAGGGTGGCAGCACCTACAACAGGAGCAGAAGCCAACACAAATACTGTTTCACCTACCACAGAAGCAGGGACTCCCACAAGTGGAACAGAGCACACCAAGAGCACTGATGCTCCTGTTACTGGAGCGGAAACTACCAGAGGCAGTGCAGGGCTTACTACAGCAGCCGAGACAACTACAAGCACTCTATCACCTATGACAGGATCAGAGACCACAAGAAGCAATGCAGCACCTAACACAACAGCAACGGTCCCTATAACAACTGCAGCAAGTTCAATAGCAGGTGGGATAATCATCACAGGCTCTACAAGTCCTAGCACAGAAGTGGAAAGCACCACAACCACAGTAGCACCCCTCACCACAGGAGAAATAATCAGACCAACTACATCATCTGCCACAGCAGCTGAGACCTTAACTGACAGTTCAGAGCCTACCACAGCACAAGAGGACAAAGGAAGTACAGTGATTCCTATTACAGGAATAGTGGCAACTAAAAGCACTGCAGCACTTACAACAGAAGCAGAAACCACAAGCATAGTGGGGATCACACAAAGCACTGGCACTCCTATACCTGGTGCAGAAACCACCAGAGGCAGTGCAGCACCTTTCACACCAGTGAAAACCACTACAGGTACTTCAGGACCTACCACAGCACTAGAGGTCACAAGAACCACTGCAGCACCTATTACGGGAATAGATGCCACCAAAAGCGCTACAGAACCTACTACAGCATCAGAAACTACCATAAATCGAGCAGAGATCGCTGGAACTGCTATTACTGTAGCAGAAAGCACCAGAGCCAGTAATGCATCCACCACAGCAGCCGAGACCACTTCAAGTTCTTCAGTACAGACCACACCACCGGAGGCCACCAAAAGCACTGCTGCTCCTATAACTGGTACAGAAAGCACTACTGGCAGTGCTGCGCCTATCACATCAGCTAAGACGACTACAAGATCTTCAGTACCTACCACCGCCCTGGAGACCACAAGTGGCACCACAGCACCAATTACAGGAACAGAGGCCTCCAAACGTTCTGCAGCACCTACAAGGGTAGCAGAAAGCACCATAAGTGGAGCAGAGATGACAACCGCCAATACTTTTACTGGAGCAGAAACCCCCAGAACCAGTGCTGCACCTACCACAGCAGCCAAGACCACTCCAAGCACTTCACCACCTACCACAGAAGAAGAGACCACAAGAAGCACTGCAGCATCTATTACAGGAATAGTGGCCACGAAAAGCACTGCAGCACTTACTACCGGAACGAATGCCACAACAAGCGCAGCGGAGACCACCAAGAGCACCGCTGCTCCTATTACTGGTTTGGAAACCACCAAAGGCAGCGCTGCACCTTTCACTGCAGCTGAGAGCACTACAAGCACTTCAGCACCAATCACAGCACTAGAGGACACAAGAAGCACTGCAGCTCCTATTACAGGAACAGAGGCCACCAAAAGCCCTGCTGCACTTACCACAGGAGCAGAAACCACAACGAGTACTGCAGAGAAAATCACGAGCACTGCAGTTGCTATAACTGGTGTAGAAACCTCCAGAGGTAGTGCAGCACCTACCACACAAGCCAAGAACACTGCAAACACTTCTGCACCTATCACAGCATTAGAAGTCGCCAAAAGCACTGCTGTTCCTCTAACTGGTACAGAAACCACCAGTGGCAGTGCAGTATCTCTCACACCAGCCAAGACCAGTACAAGTAGTTTAGTACCTACCACAACAGTAGAGGTCTCAAGAAGCACAGCCGCACCTATGCAAGGAACAGAGGCCACTAAAAGTGCAGAAGCACCTACTGTAGCAGCAGAAACCACCAGAAGTGGAGTGGAGACCACCACACGCAGTGCGACTCTTAATACTGGGACAGAAACCACCAGAAGCAGGGCAGCACCTATCACAGAATCCAAGACAACTACAAGCTCTTCAGCACGTACCACAGCACCAGGGACTGCAACAACCACTGCATCAATTACCACAGTAGCAGTCACTTCAACAATAATTTTGGGATCAAGCAAAGCACCAGAAACCAATAAAATCACAGCTACCCTTACCACAGAACATGATGGCACTAAAAACACTGCTGCACTTACCATAGGATCGGAGACCACTGCACGAGCATCACCACCTTCAACAGCAGCACGGTTCACCACAGGCATTCCAGCACCATTCACATCACCAGAAGCAGCCACAAGCAGTGCAGCACGCACGACAGACACAAAGACCACAAGTGCAACTGCAGGTACAATATTTGATACTGCAGGACGTTTTCTCTTGTTCGATCCTGGCCTTTCACTGTCTCTATTCTGTTGTGTGTGCTCTGTTACAACTCTGCCTCTTTACTTCTGTTTCCTTCCTTGGAATGAGCCTTTAAGAGACAGAAGCTGGGATCGAACATCGCCTGCTGAGCAAATATGCTGTCATTAATGCTCGTTTTATTGAGCATCTCTAGCACATGTGTTACTACTACATGTTAAACTATACAGCTTAACATGTTATTAACAAAGACAGAAACTGAATATGAAAATGTAGAATTAAGTAAAATTATTATTTCTGCTTTATTTGCCACAGTTGGGTATCATGGCATTGTTGCAAGCCTGTTGTAATGTGGCCCTTATGCATGGATGACCTATGGAATGCTCAGCTCTGGAATGTATGTCACTGAGGCATTGGTAAGAGCTCAGTGAGGGCTTCCCGGCTCAACGCTACGCTAGTCACCACCACTGTTAAATCTGTAACTTGTGAGCAAATGAAATGTTCTTTTCTTTCCACTCCTTTAGTCAGTGCCAGCACTAAGTGTAATGTCTTTCACACAGGGCCAATAACAGAAGAGGTCATTGTTCCTATAACTGAGAAGCCAGCAGAGCATCTTCCGGGGGTGGACACTACAACAACTAAACAAACCACATCGACCTCAACAACCATCGGAACAACAGTGACAAGCAAAGGTGAGACTAAGGCTATAGTGGGACATGAGCTGTCAATCCTGGTAGATACCACAAATCATGGGGGTGTACTCTGCACATAAGGCAGTTTCCTTGGGGGGATGTTGGGAATAATGGGATAGGATGGGTGTACGGATTAACCCGTGACCTCTCTACACTCAAATGAAAAATCATTAATCTTGGAGGGTGTATGATGACATCACCAGGCAATCACCAGATGACCACCTCCACCCCCAGGATCTTGCATTTGCCAGAAATTATTTTTCCTATACTTTCCTAAAGGCCATTTTAGTTGAAGTGTTACTTCTCCTGACGGGTGCAAAAACACCACCACTGCCTCCTGTGACTGCGTGACTAGAAGAGATAATGCTAAGCAAACCTTTAGTATAGTGTATTATGAACAGAGGAATGCACATAAATTAGGCACATTTTTTGACAATGTCACCCTCGCCACATCCTTTAAGAACTAATAGACACAGAGCTGAATCGAACCTGAACATAATCGCTACAAAAAAGACCACTTAGAGAACACATAACCAATGAATGACTTAACGACGTACCAGTATTAGACCCTCGGAGTAGGTCCCCGTAGTTAGTTGCCTTTAAAAATCTAACATTTTCCTCTATGTGTTGGGCCAAGATGAGAATATACTACAAGTGATAGTTTTTGCTCATGGTATTATGGCCCCACAAAATACTGTCCCCCACATATACTAAGTTTTTGTGCTTGCTAATGCGTGACTCAAAGCGAAACAAATAGGTGCAACGACCAACTATAGATTAAAAAGGCCCTCAGAACAGCTCGAAAATGTGTTGCATTATTCAAGGACCTCTAGAAACCTTTGTAAATTTGCTCTAATCCTTACTTCCACTGGCAATAGAACTCCACATAGTCTATGCATGCTTGGAACATACTTAAATGTGGCCTTTTATACCAGAAGTAAGAAATTATAGCACTCCAATTGTGCAATGAAACTTGACAGAAGTATCCAAATGAGTTCCTACAGTTGTAGGCTCTGAAGTGCTGTTGTGTTCTGCCTCCCATTATATGCATTATATCACAGTTTCCAATTAAAAGCCAGCAGGACTATGGAATGTTCATGGGAAAAGATTTTCACATTTTGGAATCAACGTTCTTTTACCTATTACTAACAACCCTTTAAAAATGCACATTTTTAATGAAATTCGTATGATCACTTTTGTGAGACTTCTGGGTTAATCGGAATAAATTCAGAATTAAATTTACCAAAAGTTAAAATTGATGTGGTTAAAAAATATTTAGTTTTAAGTATTGACCTGCACACATAGCGACTCCACAATATATTGACTTGCACCATATTACTAAGGTAAGTAGATATGAAGTTATCATAGTAAATCTCCATTTGCCCTGCGTTTGCGTAGTTTGACGATATACGTCCAGACTGATATTTCTTGGTCAATATTTTGACTTACAACCTAAAAAATGCGTCTGGAGAAGGGGTTGGAGTAAAAACATTTATACAGCCTCCTAAGAGCTGTGTAAAGCAAATTTAGAGAATTCGGACACATTATTGGGTCGATTACTAGTTCTCCGCTAATCCCAAATGGGTAGATAACCGAAGAATCAAATTCAGGCCAAACTCAACTAACTTGTAATGGACTCCTTGGTATTGAGATGACTGATCAACTTTGTAGAAAATGTAGGCCCTGAACATTTACCTAGAAGAAACGGGCAGGTGGACACAGCAGCCTGCAATGTGTCTTTCTCTGTTGTATCTGTTTATTGGGTGAATCTCCTCAAGGGCCCTGCACTGTGTGTACCTTGTGCCTCACACGTTCACTATTGTGCATTGAAACAGAATAGCAAATGTGTAAATGTGCATTCTACATCCACATCCTTGCTTCTTGCTTGTGTGCAAACAGTAATTGTACACGTGTAGCACCCCTCAGCTACCTTTCCACCTCAAGTTTTCAAGCCTGTCTATGATATTAGCTTGTAATTGCAATGTGTTCTTCTTTACCACTATTATAGGGCCCACTTCAAGCACTGCAGCACCCACCACAGCTCCACTGACCTCCACAAGCACTGCAGCTTCACAAACCACCTCAAGCACTGCAGCTCCACAAACCACCTCAAGCACTGCAGCTCCTACCACAGCTCCACAGACCACCACCACAGCTCCTACCACAGGTCCAGAGACCACCAGCACCTCTGCAACTACTACAACTGCTCCCCAAATCACTTCAATTCCTACTACAGCTATCATGACTACCAAAAATGCAGCCACTGCCAACACAGCTCCACCGACCACTACTAATAGTACTGCTGCTCCTATAACAGCACAAGTGGTTACCACAAGCACCGAAGGACTGACCAAGAGACATGAGTCCACGGCAACCACCTCCTCTGCACCAGTGACAGCTGGCGAGAGAACCACAACCACTACAAACCCTACCACAACAGCAGAGAGCAGCACAGTAGTTGCAGCAACTACCAACAAAGGTACCATCCCAACAACTGCTGCAACTACACCATTAGGCAAGATCAACACAAGCACTTCAAGTCTTAGTACAGGAGCAGAAACCACCACAAACCTTGCAGCAATGTCGACAGAAGAGGAAACTACCACAACCACTGTGGCATCAACCATAGGTACTGGCACCACAGAAGGAACTGCAACATTTGCCACAGGATCAGACACCACTAAAACCACTGTGTTGCCTACCACAGAATTAGATGTCACCGAAATCACTATAGCACATACAACAGGAACGAAAGCAACAGAAAGTACTGCCACAACCAGTGCAGTATCAGCTACCACCACAGTCACAGAAGTACTTGCTACTGTAGCAGAGACCACAAAACCTACTACAGCATCTACAAAGGGAGCAGAAAGTGCTACAAGCACTGTTTCACTGTCTACAGTAGAAGAGGCTACCACAAGTTCTACAGTGCCTGCTACAACAGCTGAGGTCATCACAAGCACGGCAGCAGTCGCAACAGGGCGTGAGGTCACCACAACCTCTCCAGGGCATACCACAGGAGCAGAGAGCACCACAGTCACCGTTGCATCTACCACAACAGCTACTACCATCATAACAACAGCAGCAACTGCAACAGTAGGCCAGATATCCACAACTCTAGGTCTCATTACTGGAGCAGACAGAAGCACAACTAGTGCAGCAACTACCGATGATGGTGGAATAACCAGGACTACTGCAGCATCTACCACAGGAACAAAGACCACCTCAATCACTTCAGCCCCTACCGTAGCGCTGGAAACCACAAGAGGAGTTGAGGCCACCAAAAGCATGGCAGCACCTACCACAGGGGCAGAAACTACAACAAAAACCCTTTCACCTACAACAGAAGCAGGGACCTCTAGAAGAGGAACAGCGACTACCAAGGGCACTGTCGCTACTATTACTGGAGAAGAAACTACCAGAGGCAGTGCAGGAACTACCACAACAGCCGAGGCAACTACAAACACTTCAGCACCTTCCACAGCACCAGGGAGCACAAGAAGCACTGGTTCACGTACAACATCAGCAAATGTCTCGACAAGCAATGCAGCACCTACCACAACAGCAAGGACCTCTCCACCAACTGCAGCAGGTACATCAGCAAGCGTTTTCATCACAAGCCCCGCAAGTATTACGGGAGCTGAAAGCACCATAACCACTGCAGCACCTTCCACCACAGGGAGAATAACTAGAAATACTGCAGCACCTACCACAGGAACAGAGACAACGTCAAGTACGTCAGCACCGGTAACCACGAGTAGCACTGCAAGGGCGGAGGCTACAGAAAGGGTGGCAGCACCTACAACAGGAGCAGAAGCCAACACAAATACTGTTTCACCTACCACAGAAGCAGGGACTCCCACAAGTGGAGCAGAGCACACCAAGAGCACTGATGCTCCTGTTACTGCAGCGGAAACTACCAGAGGCAGTGCAGGGCTTACTACAGCAGCCGAGACAACTACAAGCACTCTACCACCTATGACAGGATCAGAGACAACAAGAAGCAATGCAGCACCTAACACAACAGCAACGGTCCCTATAACAACTGCAGCAATTTCAATAGCAGGTGGGATAATCATCACAGGCTCTACAAGTCCTAGCACAGAAGTGGAAAGCACCACAACCACAATAGCACCCCCCACCACAGGAGAAATAATCAGACCAACTACATCATCTGCCACAGCAGCTGAGACCTTAACTCACAGTTCAGAGCCTATCACAGCACAAGAGGACAGAGGAAGTACAGTGATTCCTATTACAGGAATAGTGGCAACTAAAAGCACTGCAGCACTTACAACAGAAGCAGAAACCACAAGCACAGTGGGGATCACACAAAGCACTGGCACTCCTATACCTGGTGCAGAAACCACCAGAGGCAGTGCAGCACCTTTCACACCAGTGAAAACCACTACAGGTACTTCAGGACCTACCACAGCAGTAGAGGTCACAAGAACCACTGCAGCACCTATTACGGGAATAGATGCCACCAAAAGCGCTACAGAACCTACTACAGCATCAGAAACTACCATAAATCGAGCAGAGATCACTGGAACTGCTATTACTGTAGCAGAAAGCACCAGAGCCAGTAATGCAACCACCACAGCAGCCGAGACCACTTCAAGTTCTTCAGCACAGACCACACCACCGGAGGCCACCAAAAGCACTGCTGCTCCTATAACTGGTACAGAAAGCACTACTGGCAGTGCTGCGCCTATCACATCAGCTAAGACGACTACAAGATCTTCAGTACCTACCACCGCCCTGGAGACCACAAGTGGCACCACAGCACCAATTACAGGAACAGAAGCCTCCAAAAGTTCTGCAACACTTACAAGGGTAGCAGAAAGCACCATAAGTGGAGCAGAGATGACAACCGCCAATACCTTTACTGGAGCAGAAACCCCCAGAAACAGTGCTGCACCTACCACAGCAGCCAAGACCACTCCAAGCACTTCACGCACCTACCACAGAAGAAGAGACCACAAGAAGCACTGCAGCATCTATTACAGGAATAGTGGCCACGAAAAGCACTGCAGCACTTACTACCGGAACGAATGCCACAACAAGCGCAGCGGAGACCACCAAGAGCACTGCTGCTCCTATTACTGGTTTGGAAACCACCAAAGGCAGCGCTGCACCTTTCACTGCAGCTGAGAGCACTACAAGCACTTCAGCACCAATCACAGCACTAGAGGACACAAGAAGCACTGCAGCTCCTATTACAGGAACAGAGGCCACCAAAAGCCCTGCTGCACTTACCACAGGAGCAGATACCACAACGAGTACTGCAGAGAAAATCACGAGCACTGCAGTTGCTATAACTGGTGTAGAAACCTCCAGAGGTAGTGCAGCACCTACCACACAAGCCAAGAACACTGCAAACACTTCTGCACCTATCACAGCATTAGAAGTCGCCAAAAGCACTGCTGTTCCTCTAACTGGTACAGAAACCACCAGTGGCAGTGCAGTATCTCTCACACCAGCCAAGACCAGTACAAGTAGTTTAGTACCTATCACAGCAGTACAGGTCTCAAGAAGCACAGCAGCACCTATGCAAGGAACAGAGGCCACTAAAACTGATGAAGCACCTACTACAGCAGCAGAAACCACCAGAGGTGGAGTGGAGACCACCACACGCAGTGCGACTCTTAATACTGGGACAGAAACCACCAGAAGCAGGGCAACACCTATCACAGAATCCAAGACAACTACAAGCTCTTCAGCACGTACCACAGCACCAGGGACTGCAACAACCACTGCAGCAATTACCACAGTAGCAGTCACTTCAACAATCATTTTGGGATCAAGCAAAGCACCAGAAACCAATAAAATCACAGCTACCCTTACCACAGAACATGATGGCACTAAAAACACTGCTGCACTTACCATAGGATCGGAGACCACTGCACGAGCATCACCACCTTCAACAGCAGCACGGTTCACCACAGGCATTCCAGCACCATTCACAGCACCAGAAGCAGCCACAAGCAGTGCAGCACGCACGACAGACACAAAGACCACAAGTGCAACTGCAGGTACAATATTTGATACTGCAGGACGTTTTCTCTTGTTCGATCCTGGCCTTTCACTGTCTCTATTCTGTTGTGTGTGCTCTGTTACAACTCTGCCTCTTTACTTCTGTTTTCCTTCCTTGGAATGAGCCTTTAAGAGACAGAAGCTGGGATCGAACATCGCCTGCTGAGCAAATATGCTGTCATTAATGCTCGTTTTATTGAGCATCTCTAGCACATGTGTTACTACTACATGTTAAACTATACAGCTTAACATGTTATTAACAAAGACAGAAACTGAATATGAAAATGTAGAATTAAGTAAAATGATTATTTCTGCTTTATTTGCCACAGTTGGGTATCATGGCATTGTTGCAAGCCTGTTGTAATGTGGCCCTTATGCATGGATGACCTATGGAATGCTC